>OX381709.1:45078950-45678950 GCA_947462335.1 Harmothoe impar | reverse complement strand
TATATTTAAAATGTCTGGCTGTGGAACCAGCGTCAGGTTCACTCTCATATTTTTCTCTGTGTGTTCAAAGTAACACGATCTAATATCTCCAGGTTGATGATGGAGACGCCAAGATGTGCTACGTGTAGGCACACATGCACAGGTCGCATGCATAGACATATCTTCAGTCACTCTCACATATCTCATATAATCATGCAATTTAGTACAGGCGACTACTGACCAACTAAACTGAAATTGAAAACCTCATATTTGTATTTGAAAGGGGAAAATGAACATGAACAAAAGTTGTATATAGAGGTATGTAGTTAATATCTCCCTTAACATCAGGTATGTATGGAGTATGTTGCACCCACCCTTTCTGCCTGACCGCTTGAATGGTACATGGCCCTATATCAGGCCTAAAGGGATCTGATGTCTATGCCTTCGTTTCTTATCGGTGAGGAGGGGGGGTCTGTGTATATCTTTATTGTGTTAAACCACGTCTGGCTGGTTTCACCAGCCAACAATTGGCCACCTGAATAGAGAGCAGGCGGTTATCAAATAGGTAACAAAATTATGCTTCCCGCATGGCGTATTTGCTAGAGGAATTGAGTTATATAATAAATCTCCTGGGCTGTTCTAATTTGAGCCAGAGAGGAATATAAGAAGTTGATAAATAATAATAATGCTACTGGCTGGGTATATTTGGATGTATTCCATTCATATTTTTCATCTCTGTGCATAAACCTGTCTGTGTATTATATCAGTTTGATATAATTGCCATGGCCAACCTTGAGGTTTAGTATAATGGATACTTGTACGTGTGTACATTTATTTCCAATATATTAGAGGGGGCGTTGAAATAAAAAAGGGTCATGAATATGGTTATCGATCTGGGTAATCAGGTTCGAAATCATCATTCAATCATGAAGTCTGGACAGGAGAGGATCCTTATAATTCCTTATATTTCGGTCAACCTCTCTGTTGGGTATTGGGTGGCCTATAGGTCTGGTCCGTGGCTATGTTGGTGATGTATTTTGTGGTCTGGCGACGAAGAATTTAACAAAATTGATTAACTATCAAATTGAATTGACCCTCTATCAATACACGCTACTCTTGGGTCTCTGTCAGTATAATAATGGCCGAATCTATTTGGGGTCTGCATACCCACATGGGCCGTATAAGAACCCCGCAATAATGATTGCCATCATTACTTATATTTTAAAATTGAAGGGAAATATATAAAACAATTGCCTATATTATATCACAACAATATACATGTAACTAAAGAGTAAAAGTGTTTCCTTTTCGGATAAGCTAAGCTGTGATATACATCATCAATAACATGTAAATAAATGCTTTGGCAAACAATTTTTCGCAATTTAAAAAGAATCACATACACTGATAATAATGGGCCTGGAAATGTTGGTCACTGCGGACTACGTTTCTATAGTCACGTGAATGTAGAAAAAACGGCTATACCTAGTTAGTCACCTATGTCTAATGTAAGTTAGTCATATAGTCAACCTATAGTCAGCCATTAAAACGGCTGATTTGGGCTATATAGTCAAGTGACTATGAATTCAATGGTTTCATGGTCTAAAGTAGTCACTATGACTAATAGATATAGTCAATCATGAGAAATAAGGGAAAAGCAGGCCAAGCTTTGTCCTACTCTAGGATAGGATAAGGCAGGGCAGGGGGAGAGGCTAGGATAGGGTAGGGAAAGGGACAGCCTAGGATAAGGCATGGCAGGGGACAGGCTAGGATAAGACAGGGTAGGGGACAGGCCAGGATAAGTTAGGACAGGGGACAGGCTAGGATAAGACAGGGTAGGGGACAGGCTAGGATAGGGCAGGGCAGGTGACAGGCTAGGGTAAGGTAGGCCGGGGGACAAGCTAGAATAAGGCATGGCAAGGGGCAGGCTAGGATAAAGCAGGCCAGGAGACAGCCTAGGATAAGGCAGGGCAATGAACATGCTAGGAGAAGGCATGGCAGGGGACAGGCTAGGAAAAGGCTGGGCAGGTAACAGGCTAGGATAAGGCAGGCCAGGGGACAGGCTAGGATAAGGCAGGGCAGGTGACAGGCTAGGATAAGGCAGGGCATGTGACAGACTAGGATAGGGCAGGGCAGGGGACAGGTTATGATAAGGCAGGGTAGGTGACAGACTAGGATAAGGCAGGGCAATGAACATACTAGGAAAAGGCAGGGCAGGGGATGGGCTAGGATAAGGCAGGGTAGGGATAGGCTAGGATCAGGCATGGCAGGGGACAGGCTAGGATAAGGCAGGCCAGGGGACAGGCTAGGATAAGACAGGGTAAGGGACAGGCTAGGATCAGGCATGGCAGGGGACAGGCTAGGATAGGTAGAGCAGGGGACAGGCTTGGATAGGGCAGGGCAAGGGACAGGCTAGGATAAGGCATGGCAGGTGACAGGCTAGGATAGGTAGAGCAGGTGACAGGTTAGGATAAGTAGGGCAGGTGACAGGCTAGGATAAGATAGGCTAGGGGACAGGCTAGGATAAAGCAGGGTAGGGGACAGGCTAGGATAGGGCAGGGCAAGGGACAGGCTAGGATAAGGCATGGCTTGGTACAGGCTAGGATAAGGCAGGTCAGGAGACAGGCTAGGATATGGCAGGGCACTGAACATACTAGGAAAAGGCAGGGCAGGGGACAGGCTAGGAAAAGACAGGGCATGTGACAGGCTAGGATAAGGCAGGGCAGGTGACAGCTAGGATAAAGCAGGGCAGGTGACAGGCTCCTGTGTAGGCATATTATGCTATGTTAGTCTAGACATACACTGTTCATGTATTTCTATGTTTGATATCAAAATTTGAACAAAATAACATGATTACTCTATCAAACTCATGCACCCCATAACATCTTAAGTTGTCATAGTCAACTGTAACATAATGTATAACTAGCAGGGATATCCATAGAACAGTGGTTTAGAAGAGGATGTGCCTACCTGAAGTCCATGGACCATTCAACTTTGAATCCTAACAGTTTCCTGTGCACACATTCCAGTGACATCATGAATTTGTGTGATCCACATATAGTCACCACTGACTATCTTATGACTAATATGTGACTAAGTTGTATAGTCCCCTGAATACGGGGGTCAAAATATGGTGGTATAGTCACTACTGACTATAGGTATTATTATCAGTGTGTTTGCTGCACTGATTAGGCTCAAGTTAGAGTACCAAAGCCGATCCTCTATGAATGATGTGGTGGTATTATATTCCAAGTGTTTGATCTCAAAAAAATAATTTCAAAACTTTTTGAAACTTTCCATTGCAATAAACCAGTTCCGAAGTGCATCTTATAGCTTCTGTCATTTGCCAGCAAATAAAGAATAGTATTCTCATTAAGGTCTGATTTTTTTCACACTACCCTGCCAATATAACAAGAACTTTCTTCATTCTGGACAAATGTACAATACCCTGTGTTGGACACATCATTTGAGGATCTCCTTTAAGAGATAAAAAAATCAGCAAAATCGTTCTATTTGCAAGGTGCATACGCAATTGTACTGTCTGTACTTTGTAATCAAATTGGTGACCAGGTCAAGGTTCAGCAGGGTAGAGCAAGGCAGAGCAAAGCTATGTAGAGTAGAGCAGGACAGAGCAAGGCAGAGTAAGGCAGAGCAGAGTAATGGAGAGTAGAGCAAGGCAGAGCATTGGAGAGTAGGGTAATGTAGAGTATAGTAGGGTAGATCAAGGCAGAATATGGCTGGGCAAAATAATGTAGAGCAGGGCAGGGCAAAGCAAGGCAGAGCAGAGTAGTAGGGATAGGGTAGGGAAAGGGACAGGCTAGGATAAGGCATGGCAGGGGACAGGCTAGGATAGGTAGGGCAGGTGACAGGCTAGGATAAGGCAGGGTAGGGGACAGTCTAGGATAGGGCAGGTCAGGGGACAAACTGAGATAAGGCATGGCAGGGGACAGGCTAGGATAGGTAGAGCAGGAGACAGGCTAGGATAAGGCAGGCCAGGGGACAGGCTAGGATAAGGCAGGCCAGGGGACAGGCTAGGGTAAGGCATGGCAAGGGACAGGCTAGAATAGGTAGAGCAGGGGACAGGCTAGGATAGGGTAGGGAAAGGGTCAGGCTAGGATAAGGCATAGCAGGGGACAGGCTAGGATAGGTAGGGCAGGTGATAGGCTAGGAGAAGGCAGGCAAGGGCCAGGCTAGAATAAGGCAGGGCAGGGGACAGGTTAGGATAAGGTAGGGTAGGGGGCAGGCTAGGATAGGGCAGGGCAAGGGACATGCTAGGATAAGGCATGGCAGGGGACAGGCTAGGATAAGGCAGGGCAGGAGACAAGTTAGGATAAGGCAAGGTAATGAACATACTAGGAAAAGGCAGGGCAGGGGACAGGCTAGTATAAGGCAGGGTAGGGATAGGCTAGGATAAGGCATGGCAGGGGACAGGCTAGGATAGGTAGAGCAAGGGACAGGCTAGGATAGCGCAGGGCAAGGGACAGACAGGACGAGGCCTGGCAGGGGACAGGCTAGGATAGGTAGGGCAGGTGACAGGCTAGGATAAGGCAGGGTAGGGGACAGTCTAATGTCCATGGAAACAAAGCATACAGCGATAACTTTGAACTGACTACTCATGCAGGAGAACGAAATCGATCAATTTGTGTTTTACTGTACAATATTCTGCCTGTCGGTCCCGTCATGAGAGCGTTGTCATGCAGCGCGTGTCAATTTGTATGATAATTTGGTCAATAAACCTACTTTAAGGAAGACTTAAATCCACGGGCATTGTAATAACTTTTACACAGTTAATAAATCCAAGCCTGCAGCCAACAAAAAAAGGTGATCACATCGACATCTTGCACTATATTAAAGGATTTTCTATTCTATTGCGATTTGTCAGTAGGTCACCCAACAGAAAACCGCTGAGAAAACAATAATTCAGATTGACAAATATTTATTCCCTCTATTTATCTCCCATATGGAAAAAAATGCGGATGGGCATGCAGTGATACTTGGAGACAGTAATCATTAGGCCAGTTAGGCAGCGGACTCATATATACATAGGCTACAGGAATTATAACTAATTTGATACTCAGGGGTGGCCTGGTAATGTTTTGAAACATTCCTGAACCCCTAAGGAATCTGTCAACCAATACTCACCCTTGCTAAGAATGACAAAGCAAAGAGCAGCGTTAATCAATTGGTACCGACCTTTTTCAATGTATGGTGAATTATCAAAGTTGCAGAGGATGCAAAACCATGCTTTATGTATTTGTCTGCGCACAGGTGTGCGAGGAGTCAGTATTGACTACCTTCATACTGAAGCTGGCCTGGATTTATTAGAAAGGCATCGTAAGGTAAATGATCATGTGGAAAAAGGGTCATGGAGGAGAGGCTATTGAACAATTAAGTATATGTATGCGAGGGGACCTCAAAATTCGATTGAGAAAAAGGAGGGCGAAACAGGTTTTACCAGAAACCCCCTATTATAGAGGTGTAACCTTATGGGATTTTTTCCCCAAGGAGGTGCAGAAAATGTCCACCAAAGACACCTTCAAAACAAAAATTGAATCACTGCCTCTAATGTTACCTCCCACCTTATGTTACATGTATCACCATTGTATCTGACTCCGCTACCTTGCCTCGCCAGATTAGCTCTATATCTTTTGTCATTTACTGCTCTTTGTCATCCTTTTACATATTACATTTCACATGAACACGGATGCCTTTTGTTAAGCAGTGCATGATGAACCCCTTTTGAAGTCTGTGAGCCATCTGCATGTGCACAGAAAAATGTTCCATCACGGAACGATTCGTGCAATAAATTAATCAATCAATCAATTGTTACACTGTGTGTTTGGTATCATGTCTCAGAAAGCTTATTTCTGGTTTGAAGTTATATTCTTGAGAGATTGTCTGCACACGCCCGCACACTGTCATCAGTGCATAGCATCCGATAAGTATCAACCATGATATCGGCAGAGTGAGGTCTTCTTTCAACACTAAATGCAATCTCATTGCTTGCAAAAATCAGGCTGATATAATGTCATCCAATGGTGAAAATCGTCGATACTTCAAAAGCAAGAATGTTAAAGATTCATTGTCATCCACATCCATCAATTAATTTTGGTTACAATTTCAAAGTTGATATCAAATTAGTTTTAATGAGGCCATGGATACATTTCATCATTGTTCAAAATAAATCATATAAGTATGCATATGATATGCTCCTAAAATTAACTATAGTAGAGGAGGGATTCGGAAAGGCAACACCACCACTACACGTCATCCCTAGTAGCTCGACCCTCTTCACTAGTGTTGGGCAGTATAATTATAATTTTTATTATATCAAAAACATTAAAACCTACCCATCGAAATGTAGGCTTATTGATATGTTTGAACAACTTTTAAACACTTTAAGCGGTCTGCGCTATTATAAAACTATATTCATGACATTTTAGAACTAAATAGTTCAGTTGTCTCCAAAATCATTAAAATTAAGGCTCCCCCCCCCAAAAAAAAAGGGGAGTGCTCATTACTTGCAGAGAGGGTGCTTTCTACGTCGAGTATACGGTATATGGCTCATACAGGTTTTTACGGTTCTTGACACTGGAATAGTAGGGATTTCACAAGCCCAAAATTTTCAAGAAGAGGTACGTTTTGACCAGACCAATTCTTGAAGAGGGGATGTTTTTGAAAACCATCCATGATATTTGCTTCAATTGGCCTTTAGAATGCAGGAATCGCCCCCCTCCATTATATTTGGCGGGCCTAAAATCATATAATGGTAATGACTATGGTATTACTTCCTTCCTGCCACTCCCTCTCCCTAGGCCGGCCACCACCTCTCCTTCTCCTTCCTCAAGGGTTTTCAAACTCTTTTCCCAAACTCATTTCTTGGCCAGGAACCTATTTCATAACCATTATAGTATATATTATATCTGATAACAATTATGGAATATGGAAGGCTGATGCATGCTACCATGATACAAATCATGGTGTACCATGATACTATGATGAGGCAACCATGGTTTATCATTGTGCATAGTTCACTTTTTCCCCACTAGGTGGAAGCTTGGTTCATGAGAAGATTCTTCCAGGAAGTTCCAATCTTTGATAATGATTATAAATGTTAGATTAATCATAAATTCAGATTAACTCACACAATCAAGAATAAACAACCTACTATAAAGCTACTTTCCATAAAATATGCAAAATAAATGGATAATATACTTAGGGAAGTGGGTAAAAAGATATAAACACCCATTTGTGGCTAGTCGTATTTACATATAGCCAAACTGTTGCTGGTGTTCACTTGTAACAATCCCAGAGTGACCTCTAGTCATAAAGTGTCTAGACACATTTTATGTGGTGGGATGAAAGATGTATCTTGATATTAAGAATGAATAACGTGGAACCACCCCATGGTTAGTTTGTCATGGTATTTGGTCCAAGATGTAGTATGTGGACCGTGGTATATATCATGATATGTACCATTGTAGAGTATGATGTTCACTGTCATAACTATACCGTAATGGCCCGTTTAAGCGCAGGGGTCTCAAATAAGCGCAGGTCTCGTTTAAGCGCAGGGCCCCCCTGAAACCCAAAATCTCTCTTTAAAAGGACCCATATAGGCGCAGGTCTCTGTATAAGCACAGGGGGTAACAGGGGCTCCAAATTTATAAGTGCAGGGGCGCTTAAACGGGCCATTACGGTATACCAAAATAAATATCATAGTTTATCATAGTAATTATACCATGGTTTGGCCAAATAACCAGGGTAAAATAACCATGGTTTGCCATTGTAAATACCATGGTATATCTTTACCTTTTATACCTTTATATTTTTTATTGGGAAATTATTAGGGTAGATTCACCCAAAGACGGACACACACCTTAAGTCGGACACTTTTAGCAGTAAAAATCATGATATAAAATAGGTTCTATGCCCTGTGTGTGAGTATCATGGTGAAATTTAACTATTCTTCTTACCGATCTATAACATGCTGGTATATATTGGTATTAACTGTGTATGATTATGCACTGAAGTAGGCCTGTTTTGTGGCTAGGAGCTCATGCCTTATTTGTAGAATTACATACTACCCCATGTCAGACAGCTTTGCTATAATGCTAAATTTTACTGTAATATCTACACCCAGGTAATACAATAAACCTAAATGGATAGGTATGTGTATTCTGATGTATGATTTAGTTTTAAAAAAAACATATTAATTTCCAGATAATTATATTTGCAGACCTTTCAACTTAGACGTGGTCAAATTTCACCATGACACGGACAGCACTGTCCATTGTGTTTTCCCTTTACTATAAATGTGGAGGAATGCATTTTAACAATTACTTTGAAATTAAAACGTATGAACCCCCTATTACTCAATATATATCCTGAAATTCCATGGGTGATAAAATATCAAGTTTCCTTAGTATAAGGAAGCATTTATAGATTTTCTATATCAGACAAGTTTGATAGTGTTATACAAATAGTTTAAGTGTATATATTATGTTAGATATCATAAGTAAAATTCAAACCTTGGAAAAATTATATTATGTTTGTTCTGATAGCAAGGCACATTTGTCACTATTACATGAAAATAACAAAGGGAATCCAGAGTGTCCGACATCAGGTGAAATTAGGACATTAAATTCCCTGACTTTGATGAGGAATATTTCATATTATAATACATCAAAATACGTTATTTGAAAGTTTTATATAAAGTTCCAACACTCTTTTCTCCATGTTCATTCAAATAAGTATACAGGATTTGTTTAAGTTCTGTATTTACCCGACAGATTGCTCTCGAAAGTCCTTGTATTTCGTTAAAACCCTTTATAAGGGTTGAAACGAAATACAGGGACTTGAGAGGGCAATCTGGAAGGCAAATGCAGAATTTATACTGATCCTGTATTTATTTTTAAATGTATTTGCCTTATAATAAAGGAGAAAAGGGCAATTTGTTAACCTGCATCACTCCAAACATACCCAGAGGCGGCCATGACATCTTGCACGGGCCTCACTTCCAGTTTCTGTGCCTGCGTGATTTGGTTCACAAAAGAAGGGCCCCCCCCATCCATTGCCTATGTTTTCACTTTTTTGTACAAATAAGGCCTGCTTTTCAATTAAAATTTATTAATTTGTAAAAAAGGAACACCACTAAACGATAATCCAGTCAAAATACGGAGGTTTGAGGAAATACAGAGGTTTGAGGAAATACGGGGGCTGGTTATTCACCTTTAGCGAAATACAAGGCTCAGTGTTATTTTCTACCTGATTTTGTATTCAGCATTTCCATTTAAAAATAAGTGTCCCAATCATTCCTAAATCAGTCCAGGGTAATGAGTACATGGATCTTGATGGAACCGTTGCTTAGTAACCATACCGTCATACTTGTTTGTCATTTGAACTGCAATCCCTACAAAGTGAGCTATTGAATTGTAGACAAAAGACAGGCATCGGGTAAGGCATTCTCTTAGGCTGAATTGTCAATATGAGGTGCCTTACTTTACAAAAATGGGAACATGCCTCTATCCTTGGCGCACACGTCACTCTGTGCATTATCTGTTTATAAAGCGTCTCTATAGCAACCAACTAAATGTGGTTGGTCATCAAATCATTGTCTTATTAGGTTAGACATTTACAGGTGTTCTTTGAACCCATTAACCTGATCGAGTTAAGGGTAAATGTATAAACCAATATAGTATACATCCATCGCAGGCCGGATGTGGACTTTTTACTACACCAGGAACGATATTCCGCCCTCAAAGCTAGATTTAATATTTTTGCCGCCCTTAAAGGGTTAAAAGAATGGTCCGAAAAGGGTCACAAACACTCATAGTATGCCTTGAATGTCATGTAAACTACACGTCAATGGAACCCATGCTAAGTATTTACTGACTGTAGCAGAACTTGTATTGACCATCATATATTATTATTGCAATTGCCAATGCCTAATGACATTAAAAAGTGGACCACATAATTACCCAGTAAACAAAAAACGTTATACAACATTTTATAACGTTTTATACCGTTAAATAACGTTTCCCTAAGGCTCCTTACTACTGCATAACGTTAAATGAAATTTTATAACGTTATTTTGACGTAAAATAAGTTTTTTTTGTTAGCTGGGTAGATCTTTGAGGTTGCAGACGTTGTCATCATCCCAGAGAGGCTTACATTTATGGAAAATCTGGTTCAAGAAAGAAACCATGTCCCCCATAGCTTTGCTGTCTCACTGGGCTATCACCTGAAGCATGGGTACCTGCCATCTTATGTAATCTCTGTGGGTGTATTATATCTCCTGTGGGCATCTACAATATGCAATAACACTAGTGTGCAATTGTTCCACAGAATGTGTTAATGATCTTTGCGGAAACACATTTGTTTTCAAGTCACAAATATTAATACCAAGCACCTGTGTACGTGCTTCAGATATACTGACCAACAAGTGCAAAAGGTTGAGCACATTGTGATGGTTTCTTTTACCTGTATTCATTTCCGGAAGTGATGTCACCTATATGAAGCCTATTCAAAGACATTCGCAAATACTCCATATATATATACATATATATATATTTGGTATAAAATGACTTAAACATCTATTCAAATCGTAACGTCTTGACTCTTCTATCCTTTTAATTGAGATGGTACAGGTGTGATTTCACCTGTTCAGAAAAGGTGATTCTGGTATTGACTTACATCACAAAGTATTGGAGGCAATCAGGTCGGTCACACAAAGCAAACTGTTGACACAACAGCAACATCTATAGCAGAGCATCTCCAAACACTCTGACAAAGCTATGATAATTTTACACCACACATAATGGATTAATTGTAGATGCATGAAGATAGCGCTAGGTGATATAGTAGTATATCATACCATAAATATCCTACTACTGGTGCATCTCTTTCAGGGTCTTGGATTATAAAAAAACTCCCAATTCAGAATGTGGTTCCAGAAAACAAAACAAAAAGCTTCCCATGTTACCCTTATCAGTGGCGGATCCAGGATTGTCTAGAGGGGGGGACCCAAACCTGGCCAAGCTGGAGGGACTGTGTTTCCCGCGAGCGAAGCGCAGCGGCCATTTAAGGGGGGTTTGGGGGCATACCCACTAAGAAAATGTTAATGCTCTGGACGTGAATTGGTGCATTCTAGGACACAACATTTTAAGACTCAGTCCCCTCCCCCCATCCAGGTTATTCATACTCCACTGAAATAGACTATGATGTTTTATATGAAATCGTCTCCATTTCTCTCCCTCTCCTCTCTTTTCTTCTCTTTTTCTCCCTCTTCTTCCTTCTTTTCATTATTTTTTTTTGGGGGGAGGCCCGTCCCCCCCGCCCCCCGATCCCATCAATGCAGCCTTACATCCATTCAGTTAGTTGTAGTAGACCTAAGTCGCAGTTACCTGAAACCTCACGTAGCAACTGGTGGTGCCTAAATGGCACCTGCTTTCTACCATACATTAATGTCAGCTGTAATGAAAATTCCCTCAGGATGACTCAGACTAATGAGGAAGATAGAGGGTGTGTGGTTACATATATGGGATTTGTCATTAACATTCAGTCTTCTAGTCTGAAGCTGACCAAAGTATTTCATACAGCACGATGTGCTCATTTGATAGCGGTTATTTGGGACTGTAGCACACTGCGTAAATTGGATTACATTGTGGATCTAGCCTAAGCGATGTCTCATAACAGGCATTCAATTACACATATACATACTGCAATGATCAGGACAATAAAGCCAAGAGGCAATGTTATTGATATAAGCCGAGGCCGGTAGTATAACAGAAGGATAATACAACAGAATCCACTATATTGTGGATGCACATCAAACTATTCAATTACTGAAACCGAATAAAGAAACCCTACACTCAACCTCAAATCTCCAATACAGAAGATAAATGTACAGTAGATGGGGTAAACGGATGACAATACAATACATCGACAATGGTCAGCATATATAACGATGAAACGGGGGGGGGGAGCTAAGTCTTGTTCCAGGGAAAAACACGTGCAGGCGGCCACCAGCAGGTTTCCTGAGAGTTTGGTTCTGTCCACGGAACATCGCTTTTTCCTGACAGGCTATGGCCTATAAAAGTCTGGTACCAAGCTAAATCTCGCGTGATGTTCCGGGGACAGAGCTAACATGGCCGCGCATTTATATGGAGCCATCAGAATTATTGCCATAGATCAAGGCTCGATATGAATTACTGAACAGTGAATGACTACCATAATTATGGCAGTTATCTATATCTGTGTCAAAGAAGCGGCAAGCAGAAATACTCATTAAAAAGTAATTAGCAATATTCTTCTGAAGCAGGTTCCGTTGCCAGGTATTGAGGTTCTCATCAAACCAGACCACGCCAAGATTAAATAAATGCAGCATGACATGCCTAATTGAACCGATGAGCAATTTAGAGATAATTCACAGGCATTAGCAAAAAGAAATTAAAAAGCCAGTTCATTACTACATTAGTCTCTCTACCTGGGGATTTCTATATTGACCCCTTACCAGGTTGGAGTTTATAGGCCTAAATAATTATGGTCAGTCTTATCAGGGCATTCATCCGAATCATCGATTGCTCTACAGCCTCATAAAATGTTATCCACCCTATTTTGTACCTCTGTGTGTAGATGTGTATTTCAAACTATGAATTTCTGCCTTTATTTTCAAAAGCTGTCAAATAACTGTTTGTTATCTAGAAGTTCGATCAGCAGCCTCTGCCTCTTAAATACCTTTCTGTCAGTTGTCTTCTCTTTTTCTATCTGATCCATGACATTTAATGGACTCAGACATTCCATTATTGCCCAGCCGAATAGGTGTGATTGGAAATCGACAAAGGACTTCTGACTTCAAATGAAATTATGATGACAGTTTGAATTTTTGAATGCTAAGCGACACAAAAGTATCAGTTCATTTTTGTATGTTTGCTAAATGCCTTTTGAAGAATATTGCATTAAATATTGGTAGAATGCATGATCTGTCTACTGAACGTGTACACACTAATTCGTTATTTGAGTCACACACAGTTGGCAACAAAACTACCTGAAAAAAAGTATTTTACTTTAACCTTCGAATTCGATAAGCTCTCACAAGGATGAAGCCGTAAACACATTATCAGATCTAAATCCAGCAAAAAAAAACAAATCTTTACAGCCTCAGGGTAAACAGAAATAGAATAAAATACATTACACAATTTAGGGGCTGCATCATAGTGGTGAAGAAATAGATCAAACATGAACCAAAATAAGAGTGAAAATAAGAAGCGAACATTCAAAATACTGTCCCCCATTCTGGTACAATGCACTGTGAGAGTAAACACCTGGTGTCAGCCATGGCACGTGACGATGTAGGACTTAGTGACTGAGGCGACAAGCTTCGACAGTCTCTGGACTAAAGGTGAAATACCTGGGATTGCGAGTGGCAGGCTGAGTGTGGGGCGTAAGCTGGAAGTAGGTGTGGCAGCTTGTGAGCTACCCGCTGGGTGAGGCTGAAATCCCCTCAGATTGGACACTCCTCCATGAACACACGTCTCTCTTATACCCGCTGAGCTCAGGACTTCTTCTTACTTGGACAATTCTGTTCCAACTCCACCTGCTACATCCAGCTGGGCAAATTTTGGTGTTAAAAAAGGGACAGAGAATTGGGATAATATGCGTGGGTTGTTCTCTCTTTAACTGGGTTAATGTATTCTTGGTGTGGATAACATAATTATACCATGTCCGTAGCTTTGAAATGCCAACAAAATGATCTTGAAATAATAACCACTTACCAGGCATTTTTATATGACACTGATAATCCCAATTTTAAAGAAAATTCAGAATTCATTTAATCTTGAGTTGGCTCCAAAACAATGTACGATAAATATCACATCAGATTGACGTTGTATTATGATTTTCAGATATTCACGAGAACTAGCTCCTCTAGCAGCTCTGCCTCAAATATATAGACAAATGCCAACGCGCATTGATACCATCTCTGTTGTATTTCATGTGTAGGGGCTGGGGCAGTATACCACAAAGCCGCAGGCTGAGTGGGATGCATCCCAGCCCCCACGTGTGAAATACATCAGAGAGGTATCAATGTAGTTGGCATTTGCATTTATTTTTTCATTTGAAGCCATTTATTTGAAGCACATTGTATTCAATGGGGGCATTGAATACGGCCTTTCAATGTTTAACCATAGGAGCTCTTGTATTTCAAAATAATAATAATGCTATAAAGCCAATCAGTATTTATGCATCCCAGCCCCCACGTGTGAAATACATCAGAGAGGTATCAATGTAGTTGGCATTTGCATTTATTTTTTCATTTGAAGCCATTTATTTGAAGCACATTGTATTCAATGGGGGCATTGAATACGGCCTTTCAATGTTTAACCATAGGAGCTCTTGTATTTCAAAATAATAATAATGCTATAAAGCCAATCAGTATTTATACGTCATTCATTCCCCAGCCAGCAGCCTATAAATATGAAGTAGCCAGTCCACTGCAGCCTCCCACCTGTCATGATAAAAGTACATCTGGCATTATCTGCTCACAGCTGTAACTCTGGGATTGGTTTCCACTAACCTATTCAACATCCACCTGATTAATATTGTTCTGTCCTAGCTTTCACCCAATCTGATAAATGTTGTCTGAGGAAAATGATGAGAGGTGCAACAACCAATAAAATGCAATTGTTCTCAAATTACCTTTAAAGTGAAGGCATGCTTATTGGAATATCTCCTTAAGTGTTTACTGCACAATTCATCAGAAATGAGAACAGGTAAAACAAATGTATTGTAATTAAAATACTGACACTGTGTATAGAGACAATTCGAATTGGAAGGCAGGATATTCATATCCAGCCTTGTGGCTTGTTATTAAGCATTCGTGGCACCTGCTCAGCATTTGATTAATTACCAATCCGGGGGCAGGCCATGATAGCATTGAGAGTGACAACCAGAGTTATCCACAAGAAAATAAACATAATTTAAAGGAGACAACGCTTGAAAAATGCGAATTCATGCCTTGGCTACTGTCAAGAATAGTAATTAAACAACCAACGTCCATGTCCTCGTTTCTCACCATGGCATAGCTTAAAGTAAGCCTTTATTGAACATATAGCCGTTTGAATGCCATTCGATGATATCGGACCAGACAAACAAATGATACCACATTGCAGTAGTATTCCATGTAGCAGACTATTCGAGTTTGTTCGGCACTGGAGCATGGATGCCATTCAAAAATGCACACGAATGTGAAAGTATAAACGACAGAACTGTTTGAGGCCATAGTAATCATATTAGAAGACTCGCATTTGACTACAATTATAAATTCATGAAATAAATATGAAATGTCAGTTGAATGGCTGTTTTTAGCTTAGTGGAGGTCTATATGGTTTATTGCATTATGCTTGATGAGTGCAACGTACACAACATACAATACACTCCCATCTGCCTCTGTGGAACAGGCGGCTTTCAGGGTATAAATTGTGGCAGGTACAGTGATAAATTCGTGTTGTGGCTGTTGTGTGGAATAGTTCATTATTTTTATTATGTGTTGATAAGATGTATGGTTTAGGGCTGTAGGGTCTAAGTTCTTGCACCTGGATGGATGTAGGATCACTATACAGTAACTTAACTGAAAGATATAGATATCTATCAGTGTATATGTAGGTTAATAAATAGTTTGCAGCACCTAAGGGTTCGATGTTAATTGTCTGGTGCAAACCATTATTGTTGTGTGTGTCTTCTAGGTGGCTAGTACCCTTGAGGTGCTTTGGACTGCTGCTGGGATGCTTGAGTGAGCTGCCAGTATACAGTCAGATATAGCCAAACTCCACAGTACAATCAATGGACATGTGTACTCCAAACAAAAAAGGGTTCTTAACAGACACTTTCCTATTTTAAACTGCACTAGTCTACAGCTGCTAATGAGTGGTAAATCTCTGCCTTTTGCACCAAATTGCTGCAGTTTGCACATGCAGATATTGCCAAGAGTATATATGTATGTATGTATGTATTTATCTTGCGTGGTAAAAACCTTGGTGAGCTCGCCTGAAAATCAATTGCCAAATCTCTCAGCTACACATCTGTGATTCCCTATGCTCCCACCCTGAGCACAAGTTACATACATGGACAGCTCACAAGCTAAATCGATGGACAGCTCACATTCGTAGCTGCTATATATCATTGGGATATTATCCAGGTCCAGTCCTATAGTCCTCATAATAATTTATTTATTGAAGTGAATTTGAAAATAGATACATGTCGATGAAATCACAGTAATTGCATTGTAGTTTGTATTTATCTTGACAGAGAAAACGTTAATATCATCAGGTAACACTGTGATTAAAGCAGCTACTCGAGCTACAAGCATCGAATTTTAGATTATAATATGTCAGCAATCTTCACAGACTCATATGTGGACAGGTTGATTTACAAATAATATGGGTGCTTCTTTCTCTATGAAAATAGGCAAAATACCTCCTGTGAGAATAGGAGTCAACCAACTGTAAACCGGATAACATAACGATGTGCAGGATACCAACTCAAAGCTGCCGCCTATTGGGCTTGAGGTGAACTACATCTCACTGTGCTCCTATTTATATGCATAATGAAAGCACTATTCCCATCCACAACCATAAGGCTTTTCATGTGTATTCATGTAGATAATACATTATATATACTTCCCTATTTATTTATTGTATGTAGACCTCCACCATAAGTGTGTACTGATTGCTCTAAGTGTACTAGCCACATAAGACTAAGCCATTTTAGTTCCATCTTCGACCACAAGAGGTCATATTGGCATTGGTCCCTGCAGAGATGGCTTTCCTTCCCGCCATAGATGGATTAATATCTGTTTTAACTTTTTAGCCCATCATTTATGCTTTAGAGAGGCCTTATATGCTATGTTATTTTGCTCTGCCTTAAAGGAAAACAAATGATGGTCCTATAAATATTAAATTCATGCTAGAGTTGGAGGAGGTCTGAGGAGGTCGAGTTGCTGCTTTAACACAGTCATGCAGGATGGTCAACAACTATGGTTTGATAATCATCTTCTATCGTCAACAATAATAGTGAGAAAATTCCACTGTGTAAAGGTCGACCCCAGAGAGAATACATCATTCTTTAGCCAGTATGCAACAAAAGGGACAGAAAACTGGGATAACGTAGGTAGGAAGTTCTCTATCAAACTGGGCTAATGGATTCTTTGTGTCGATAAATTGTCCTGATAATTATAATAAGCACTCATGAGGCGGGCTCTGATACTGACAATTCTCATTTAAAATAACTAGGCCCTCTGCCAGGTCTGCCTCAAATATATCACAAAAAGCAAATCAGTATTATTTTGTACGTCATCCATATCACAGCCAACAACAGGTATGAAGCAACCAATTTACTTGAGGCTCCCACCTATCATGATAGAAGGGTGATTTGAACTGTGCTAATGATAGGAAATATAAGAAGCAGGGCGGATTATATGAGTAAAGCGGAGAGAGAGAATACTCCCCTTGGTGGATCTTTGAGAACTATTCAGTAAGGACTGGTTGATCACCACACCCCCCTTTGCCCCCTCTGTTGGGGAAGGACTGAACTGCTGGTTCTACTCACCAGGGGCACACCGGATATAGAGCAGAGGCCGGGGAGCTCGCCCTCACAACCGCCACACCGCCGCTGCACACGCCTGCTCTCAGAGACACTGAATTACATAATAATAATAAATTGTGCTAATGATACAGTTTCTTTATTATCTTGTGTTATCTGCATAACCTGAAACTGTCACTCTGGGATTGGCTTTCATTAAACTCTTCAACATGCACCTGATTGTTCTATCCTACCCTGATAAATCCATGCTGACACTATTCTAACACAAGTGCAGTTTGCTAAACACTGGCACTCTGCTTGGTGAGGTCTAGGGTGGGAAGGAAATAATATGTGCCATTGAAAGATGTATGGTTTATACTTAGGACCATTTCGAGTAGTTCTACTAGACTTCTGTTCGTCAACATTATTCCTGAATCTCTTACTGCTTTTTCCACAATCCATCCCCGTTAGGGATGTTGGTGTATAGGGAAATGACATCTACAGTACCCACTAGGGTTCCCTCTTGTAGGGGCTGTGGGGTCTTTACACTACAAACCAGTCTTTAGACTACAAAGTGATACCAATTTGTTGCATAAAGACACTCCACGGGTCTTTACACTACAAACCAGTCTTTAAAGCACAAATGTCTTTAGACTACAAATGTCTTTAAACCACAAATGTCTTTAGGCTACAAATGTCTTTAGACCACAAATGTCTTTAGGCTACAAACAATCTGTCTTTATGCAACAAACCCTATATAGTGGTCTATGGTACCAAACTGGCTTAGAAATCGGCCAGTCTTTACGCAACAAACCCTATATAGTGGCCTATGGTACCAAACTGGGTTTAAAAATCGGTCAGTCTTTACGCAACAAACCCTATATAGTGGCCTATGGTACCAAACTGCACTTAAAGATCAGCCAGTCTTTACGCAACAAACCCTATATAGTGGTCTATGGTACCAAACTGGGTTTAAAAATCAGCCAGTCTTTACGCAACAAACCCTATATAGTGGTCTCAGAAACTAAAATGGACGTATAGATCAGTCAGTCTTTAGGCAACAAACCCTATATAGTGGTGTATGGTACCAAACTATGCACAAAGGTCAGTCAGTCTTTACGCAACAAACCCTATATAGTGGTCTCAGGAACTAAAATGGACTTATAGATCACTCAGTCTTTATGCAACAAACCCTATATAGTGGTGAATGGTACCAAACTGCACTTAAAGATCAGCTAGTCTTTAGGCAACAAACCCATATAGTGGCATCAGGTACCAAACTAGGCTTAAAAATCGGCCAGTCTTTGCGCAACAAACCCTATATAGTGGTCTACCGTATCAAACTGGGTTTAAAAATCAGCCAGTCTTTATGCAACAAATCCTATATAGTGGTCTCAGGTACCAAACTGGGTCTAAAAATCGGTCAGTCTTTACGCAACAAACCCTATATAGTGGTGTATGGTACCAAAGTGGGTTTAAAATTCAGCCAGTCTTTACACAACAAATCCTATATAGTGGTCTCAAAAACTAAACTAGACTTATAGATCAGTCAGTCTTTAGGCAACAAACCCTATATAGTTGTGTATGGTACCAAACTATGCACAAAGGTCAGTCAGTCTTTACGCAACAAACCCTATATAGTGGTCTCAGGAACTAAAATGGACTTATAGATCACTCAGTCTTTAGGCAACAAACCCTATATAGTGGTGTATGGTACCAAACTGGCTTTAAAAATCAATCAGTCTTTATGCAACAAACCCTATATAGTGGTCTACGGTACCAAAGTGGGTTTAAAAATTGGCCAGTCTTTACGCAACAAACCCTATATAGTGGTCTACCGTATCAAAGTGGGTTTAAAAATCAGCCAGTCTTTATGCAACAAATCCTATATAGTGGTCTCAGGTACCAAACTGGGCTTAAACATTGGTCAGTCTTTACGCAACAAACCCTATATAGTGGTCTATGGTACCAAAGTGGGTTTAAAATTCAACAAACCCATATAGTGGTGTATGGTACAGAGCTGGGTTTAAAAATCAATCAGTTTGTTGCCTAAAGTTTGGTACCTGAGACCACTATATAGGGTTTGTTGCGTAAAGACTGGCCGACCTTTAAGCCTAGTTTGGTACCATAGACCACTATATAGGGTTTGTTGTGTAAAGACTGACCGATTTTTAGACCCAGTTTGGTACCATAGACCACTATATAGGGTTTGTGGCATAAAGACTGGCCTATTTTGAAGCCAGTTTGGTACCATAGACCACTATATAGGGTTTGTTGCCTAAAGACAGGCTGATTTTTAAACCCACTTTGGTACCGTAGACCAATATATAGGGTTTGTTGCGTAAAGACTGGCCGATTTTTAAACCCAGTTTGGTACCATACACCACTATATAGGGTTTGTTGCATAAAGACTGAGTGATCTATAAGTCCATTTTAGATCCTGAGACCACTATATAGGATTTGTTGCGTAAAGACTGACTGACCTTTGTGCATAGTTTGGTACCATACACCACTATATAGGGTTTGTTGCCTAAAGACTGACTGATCTATAAGTCCATTTTAGTTTCTGGGACCACTATATAGGATTTGTTGCGTAAAGACTGGCTGAATTTTAAACCCACTTTGGTACCATAAACCACTATATAGGGTTTGTTGCGTAAAGACTGTTCGATTTTTAGACCCAGTTTGGTACCATAGACCACTATATAGGGTTTGTTGCGTAAAGACTGGCCCATTTTTAGGCCTAGTTTGGTACCTGAGACCACTATATAGGGTTTGTTGCGTAAAGACTGGCTGATCTTTAAGTGCAGTTTGGTACCATACACCACTATATAGGGTTTGTTGCCTAAAGACTGACTGATCTATAAGTCCGTTTTAGTTGCTGGGACCACTATATAGGATTTGTTGCGTAAAGACTGGCTGAATTTTAAACCCACTTTGGTAGCATAGACCACTATATAGGGTTTGTTGCATAAAGACTGACCGATTTTTAGACCTAGTTTGGTACCTGAGACCACTATAAAGGATTTGTTGCATAAAGACTGGCTGATTTTTTAACCCACTTTGATACGGTAGACCACTATATAGGGTTTGTTGCGTAAAGACTGGCCGATTTTTAAGCCTAGTTTGGTACCTGAGACCACTATATAGGTTTGTTGCCTAAATACGCTGATCTTTAAGTGCAGTTTGGTACCATACACCACTATATAGGGTTTGTTGCATAAAGACTGAGTGATCTATAAGTCCATTTCAGTTCCTGAGACCACTATATAGGGTTTGTTGCGTAAAGACTGAATGACCTCTGTGCATAGTTTGGTACCATACACCACTATATAGGGTTTCTTGCCTAAAGACTGGCTGATCTATACGTCCATTTTAGTTTCTAAGACCACTATATAGGGTTTGTTGTGTGAAGACTGGCTGATTTTTTAACCCAGTTTGGTACCATAGACCACTATATAGGGTTTGTTGGGTAAAGACAGGCCGATTTTTAAACCCAGTTTGGTACCATAGACCACTATATAGGGTTTGTTGCGTAAAGACTGGCCCATTTTTAGGCCTAGTTTGGTACCTGAGACCACTATATAGGGTTTGTTGCGTAAAGACTGGCTGATCTTTAAGTGCAGTTTGGTATCATAGGCCACTATATAGGATTTGTTGCGTAAAGACTGGCTGAATTTTAAACCCAGTTTGGTACCATAGACCACTATATAGGGTTTGTTGCATAAAGACTGGCCAAATTTTAAGCCTAGTTTGGTACCTTAGACCACTATATAGGGTTTGTTGTGTAAAGACTGACCGATTTTTAGACCCAGTTTGGTACCATAGACCACTATATAGGGTTTGTGGCATAAAGACTGGTTGATTTTTAAGCCAGTTTGGTACCATACACCACTATATAGGGTTTGTTGCCTAAAGACAGGCTGATTTTTAAACCCACTTTGATACCGTAGACCACTATATAGGCTTTGTTGCGTAAAGACTGATTTTTAAACCCAGTTTCGTACCATAGACCACTATATAGGGTTTGTTGCATGAAGAGTGAGTGATCTATAAGTCCATTTTAGTTTCTGAGACCACTATATAGGATTTGTTGCGTAAAGACTGGCTGAATTTTAAACCCACTTTGATACCGTAGACCACTATATAGGGTTTGCTGCGCAAAGACTGGCCGATTTTTAAGCCTAGTTTGGTACCTGAGACCACTATATGGGTTTGTTGCCTAAAGACTGGCTGATCTTCAAGTGCAGTTTGGTACCATACACCACCATATAGGGTTTGTTGCATAAAGACTGAGTGATCTATAAGTCCATTTTAGTTCCTGTGACCACTATAATTATAGGGTTTGTTGCGTAAAGACTGACTGACCTTTGTGCATAGTTTGGTACCATTCACCACTATATAGGGTTTGTTGCCTAAAGACTGACTGATCTATACTTCCATTTTAGTTTCTGAGACCACTATATAGGGTTGTTGCGTAAAGACTGGCCGACTTTTAAACCCAGTTTGGTACCATAGACCACTATATAGGGTTTGTTGTGTAAAGACTGGCCGATTTTTAAGCCCAGTTTGGTACCATAGACCACTATATAGGGTTTGTTGCATAAAGACAGAATGTTTGTAGCCTAAAGACATTTGTGGTCTAAAGACATTTGTAGCCTAAAGACATTTGTAGTTTAAAGACATTTGTAGTCTAAAGACATTTGTGCTTTAAAGACTGGTTTGTAGTGTAAAGACCCGTGGAGTGTCTTTATGCAACAAATTGGTATCACTTTGTAGTCTAAAGACTGGTTTGTAGTGTAAAGACCCCACACCGGCCCTAATAGTTATGTAATCTATCCTGTTAATGACGTCTGTGGTATCTTTGATATCCGATTCTATAGTGAGATTGGTCGTAAAGGGAGCAAGAAAGTGACTGCGAGACCCTTGGTTATATTTTGGCTCCTTCTATGCCCAACCTTCCTTAGTCAATGCTGTCAGGTTAGTCAAATCAGAGACATACACGTAGATCTCTGGTCAAAATGACTAACCTTAGTCTTTTCAATTTAAGGTGTAATAGGGTTAGTCATTTTGACTAAGGCGTTAGTTTTGCCCAGTCACTTTTAAATTTCAGTTCGTCATTTTGACTAATGTGCCTATGACGAACCTGGGATAGCAACTACTGGCGAACCTCTTAAACCTATAAATTATCTATGTGGGCTAGAAAATATACAATGCACTCCCACCTGCTTCTGTGGAACAGGTCGCTTTCAGGTATAAACGGTGACCTATTAATAGCTACAGTTATAGGATATATGCCTGCCGTGTGAATATAGTTCATTGTTATCATGTTGAGAAGATGTAAGGTTTAGGGCTGTAGGGTTTAAGTTCTTGCACCTGGCTGAATTAACAAAGGCGCGTATGCAGGTGCAGTGTGGGGTGGTTTGTGTCTCACAGCACACAATGGATCTCACATACTGCATCTAGGTGTTTGGTATTTCATGTATACATACGATATGTCCTGCATTATTAAGCCCTTAACCCAGTGGGCACAGAACATTGAATCAACATTGACGAATGGTTGTCAATGTTGATTCAAAGTTGATTCAAGGTTGATTCAATGTTGAACTGAATTTTGTTCCCACTGGGAACCACTGGGTTTCTTGTAACTCAATGCAATTTTGTGCAGTATATTGACTTACCGCATTGAAAGGGGTTAACCGTAAACATATTATGTACAAGTTTATGTTTGAATATGTATGCTATCATCTATAGCAATAGGGGACAGAGACTATGTTGGAATTGTATATAGGGTAAACCGCCCATATGTGGCCCTGTTGAGGAGCTGAAACCCACAAGACTGACTTTGATACAAGATTACATGTAGAAAGAGTGATCCAATCCTCATGAAGTATGCAGCACTTTTCATTGGGACACTGTTTGGAATGCTATAGACAAGTCAAAAATATTGATTTCTACGTAATATATTGTGAAAATGCTGATTAAAGTAAGGTACCCTTTGGACATTGAATTGGTACCATGACTGGCCCACCTTGTACCTTGAGTGGCCCACTCCAATAAAACATTGTTTATGCATCTGTTACTTGGTAAATATGGTTACAATGTTATGTCCCATTAGAATATAATGAAATATAGCCTCATGCACATTGTTAGTTCCAATAGCAAGCCTATGAATATGCTTTAAGCCTACTCTCCTATCTTGCCTTCTTTGGGGCTGCCTTCTGTTCTGTTAACCTCTAGGCATTATTATGCCCATTTCTGCTTCTGGGGGCATAGTGTACCACTGAACAAAAAAGAATTAATATTCAGGAACTTTTCTATGTATAACATTATTTTATGTTCTTATATGGTTCACCAAAAAACATTTGTATTCATAATGTCTACATTTAATGAGCTACATCATGGCTGCTAAAGGTCTCAACTGTGGGGAGACTGGAACCAGGGACCTCTCACACTAAAGTTCTAAGCCTTGCCTATGTAGCCATGGAGGCCTGACAAGTGTGGGGAGTGTAGAAGTGCCCCCACTTTTTGTTCACTCAGCCCGAAGCTGTGGCTATAAGGTATAACCTATCCAAATAGGGACCTTTAGCAATCCTGACATAGCTCATGAAACATAGACATAAGGTCCCTTATTACAGAAGGCCTGGATCTGAATTCCCAAGGTACATACTCAGTCTCAATGTCATACAAGTATAGCTTTCAGCAGTTCTAACAACATATCCAGAATAGAGTAGGGGTACAGCATTAGCCTGGCATATGGAAGATCCTGGGTTCGATACTCAATGGAGCAGTTTTTCTCTGACCAGAAATCAGGTTGATTTCTATGTTAATTTATAGTCAAAATAATGAAAAAAACGTTTTTCCCACATCATATAACATATTTTGTTTATTGTGTTCAAGGGGGCAATCCATTTATTTTGTATTCAATCCTCAAATAGATTTCACCCTACACCTAGCATAGCACAGCATAGCCTATACTGTTGGCGGGCCACTCATGGTTGAGTCTCTGGGCCACTTTAGGTACTCCTGTACTGGTGACAATCAATTAGCAAAAACTACCTAATTAATATAGGATTTTCACCGAATGAAGATGGCATGTCAATGTAAAGGTAATATGTGTGGAAAATGAGGTAAAAGTTTGGATCTTACTGGAAAACTATAGGCACATTGTGGAGGTATACAAAGTCTTTTTCTTGAAAGCTATCAATGAAAAGAGGGCTACATGTCACACAGACATGTCATGTTTGGCACTCTGTAGAAAACACTGTGGAAAATATAAACTGTGATATTGGTACATAATTGTCTCTTCTTTCATACCTGTATTAATAAATTTGGGAAATATAACCATAAAGACTGATGTATAGAGGTACAGATGGGCCACTATAGGTACTTGTCATGCAGGGGGGCCACTCAGGGGCGGTTTACCCTAGTAGAGCATCAGTGTAGGATCACTATACAGTAATTACTTACTTGAAAAATGTGAATATGTATCAGTGTATAAGTAAATAAATAGTTTGCAGCACTTAAGTGTCTGATGTCAATCGTCTGGTGTATGCCTGGTAGGTGTAAGCCATTCTCGTGTGTCTTCCGGATTGCTCGTGCCTTGGAGGTGCCCGAGGCTGCTGCTGAGATGCCTGAGTGAGCTGCCAGTCTACAGTCGGATATAGACAAACTCCATAGAACTATTTATGGACCTGAGTATTCTGCTGTTGGTACAATAACCAGGTCTCCTGTGCAGATATTCCAAACTAATACTCCGCTCAGGTGTTGGGTCTATTGTCCTCACTGTAGGTTTATTTCCATATTTTACTTCTGCTACCCTGAGCGGAGATTTTGTGAATGCTGTCTCGAGGTTTTGCCACATAATCTCCTCCGGAGGTTTTGTGGGCTCCTTCCTTCTTAAAACCCTGGCCTTAGTGGTATTCTAACCCAGCCATGAGTAAAGCATGCAATCTGAAGACCATCACTCTAACCACTAGGCCACAGCGGATGCCGCATGGGGTATGTTATTAGATAGACAATGGTTATGAAAAGGTATGTAGAATTAACCACAGCTTGCTGGTGAGGGCCAGACGTCTATCTATTTCAAACCAGGGGATGCTATATAACCAAGGTGCGAAGTCTATTGTTCTGCCCCTCCACCGTGGTCTAAAGTATAGAACCTTGACTGGAAAGAACAAACGCCTCTCAAAATGGCTAAATTGCATCATCCCTGTACAGAAATTCCGTCTTTTTATAAGACCAACGTATATATGTACCCTTTAATCTCAACTTAACATAATTGTATGCTAGCCTTAGATAAGAGTTGAACTCACCAAATGTGATGTTATGACAGTCGGAGTGGAGCCCTATGTATATGAGGGTGGTAGAAGTCCACTCTACAAAATGCAGTTAAATGGTCAATGAGCCATGAGACCCAAGCTGACCCTAAAACAAGTGGTGGGTGCATGTATACTAGCTCTGGCCACTGTACTTGTAGTAGGTTCGTATCCCATCCCCAAACACCTGCGACTTTACCTCATAAGATGTGGTTATTTATTATAGCTATTCTCATGTACATACATTACAATGGAGGGAGTGTAAGCTAGAAAACCTCCTTGGACCTGTACAGCAATACTACAGGTCCAAGGAGGTTTTCCACCACAAAATGCCGGTTCCTAAAGAGTAACAGACACTTTCCTATTTCAAACTCCACTAATCTATAGCCTGTAATGAGTGGTAAATCTCTGCCTTTTGGACCGAATCGCTGCAGTGTGCACATTTTTCGTTTCAGTGGGCCTTAAGCAGACTCTTTTATTACAAAGTATTACATATGACAAGCAAATGTGATGTTTTCATTTGTAACTGAAGCAAAAGTAGCATTATATATCCATAAAATGTCCAAGTGTCTATTTGATCCATGCATAGCTGTGATGCATATTGTCCAGTAAATAAAATAATAATTATGGTAGAAGTATTTATCCATTGTCCATATACGCGTTTAAAGAAACTGTCGGCTTTGTATCATGACTTTAATTAGTGGTTACAATATTACTACTAGGTGGTATGAATCAGTGTGTTTTAGAGTGATTCATACCACCTACACTGCAAAAAGGGTGCTTAGGTTTTAAACGTGTTTAGGTCTAAACATGTTTAAACTCTAAACATATTACTAGGTTTGTGTCTTTGAATCCTTCTGTTTAGGAGTTAAACACTTTATTCTAAACGCCTAAACAGTTATATTGAATATGTTTAGATGTTTAGTATTTAAACAGTATGAAAAATTGGTGTTTAGGATGTAAACATGTAGTGTTTAGATCATAGTATATAAAACACATACCAGATGGCAGCTCTGTGTCTAACTGTAGTTTCTACAAGCACTCACATGTTATTGTGGATCTAAAGGTGCTTAAATCTTAGTTAATTAACGTAAATTGCATGGGATGCAAAAGGATAATAGTACACATTGCAGGATTCAAGGGTTGAATGCTATATCACTATGATTACAATGCAAAAAAGATACATCTGCTACATAGGCACCTCTTTTAAGAACTCTAAGAATGGATAAAGCATTATCTTCCCTGAAGGTCTGTTGTATTGACTCAAGGTTGTGTCTATGTTAAAGTAGAGGCCTATGTGAAATAATAATGCACATATTGCCCTAAGGGGGGGGGGGGCTGCTAGAAGTCACTTCAATACACTATATAGAAATAAATATCTAAACATTATAAAAATATACATCTCTAGACACACCACTTTTATCCTTAACCAGCCCCTTCGGGGGCTGGGATAGTGTATAGGCCTATCCAACCCCCGCCCGTCCCCCCCCCCCCGCCCCCAGCAACTTGCCGAGGGGAGCACGGCAAACAGAGCGCCCCCCCCCCCCCCTCCCATCCCTGACCCCACCACTAGGGCAGAACCGACGCGGGAACGGACAGGACGGCAGGACGGCGTTCCTCTGGCCTAGTTAGCCGGTAGCCCTCACCATAGTTACGCGTGTCCTTATCAACTGCCGCATGACGACCACACTCTCCTAACAGATACACGGCTGTCGTCATCTTGCCCTCCCTTGCAATGGGAGCTTTACGATTCAATAGTTTGACACGGGAAATTTTATTTATTTGAATGTATCTTGCTGTTATATCCAAATGAGATAACTACATGGATATATACTGTGGGATTCTGTTGTATTTGATTGCCATTCCCTGATAGATACGTTATTTAAGTGGCATTTAATTTTAGAAAACAATGGCGGAATTTCGTGAAATTTGCTGTCTCTTGTTGCTAGGCCAACAGTACGAGACTATTAGCACATCTATTATTTGCATTGTTTTCCCTCAATATACAATAGTATTCTCAGAATTACTCTAATAGCTTTAACGTTTATGACATATAAAGGAACTAAAATATAAATTGCAATAGATTCAGGAAAAGAGTCGAGTTAGCTTTGAAAAAAATACACAATCCTATCTAGCCTCTTTTGGTTTATCTGTCCCCGGCGAGCATCCAGGCCTAATTCAATGGGGTGGTTCGCTGGTCCCAACTAATGCCGTTTTATATATAGGGGAAACACTTGACAGAGAAACACAATAATATGCTAAATTCTTGAATTCTAAACACTTCATTGTCCTAAACACATTGCTTTAAACACATAAATTTCTAAGCACTGAGCTAAACATTTTATTTGTCTAAACATGTTTAGGAACATATTGTGTGGACAAAAACGGGGCAGGAATGTGTTTAGGATTGTGTTTAGGATCTAAACACCTTTTTTGCAGTGTAGTAGTAATATTGTAACCACTAATTAAAGTCATGATACAAAGCCGACAGTTTCTTTAAACGCGTATATGGACAATGGATGCAGATAAGGCCATGGGTATTGATATAATCATACCCAATATATATATATCACATATATACATAATATATTATATATATCTTGTGTCATTGCCAAATCTTCAGATACAAATTTGTGATTCCCTCTGCTGTATATCTCACCACCCTCTGATGTACCAGTCAGGGTTCCTGGCTTACTCTGCTGTAACCATGGGCATGACCTTTATGTTGGCACAAGCCCCATCCATGGACAGCTCACATTTGTGACTGCTATGCATCACCCATGTCCCACACTCCTCATAATTTATTGAAGTGGATTTGATAAATACATGTCAATATCAGTTTGGGAAACCTAACAGAATCAAAGTAGAACTGCAGTGAGAGGAACAATAATATCATCAGGTAACACTATGATTAATACATTCATACAGGATGGTCAACAACTATGGTTTGAGGCTGTGTCTCATGAGATAGGGCCAAGTGTGAACGTCTTTGACCGGGTGCCAGCTTTGACCGGGTGCCAGCTTTGACCTGGTGCCAGCTTTGACCGGCTTGATAGAAAAGGGTTTCCGGTCAAAGCTGGCACCGGGTCAAAACTGGCAACCGGTCAAAGCTGGCACCCGGTCAAAGACGTTCACATTTGGCCCCATCTCATCTTCTATCGTCAACAATGACAGTGAGAGAATCCACTATGTAAAGATCGACCCCAGAGGGAATACACTTTATTTCTTGTGGAGAAACGAAGTTACTATATTATGCTTGAGTACTAGAATAGCCGTTCTCCACACCCTGTGAAAAAACTGATGCTCATTCTCCATGGCCTGTTTATCCACGATGAAATCACCAAAATAGCTCTGCCTCATGTGATACGATCCAATGCACCACACGAGGAGAAACCTGTTGTTAAGACAGATTATCGTGGACCACTGTCCATATTCTCCAGCCAGTATTCAATTGGTTAAGGCAATAGGAGGCAGCTGCCGTGGACTTATCTTAAGCCTGCTATGGCATTCTTAATACGTGCTTGAGCATTTCTGCCCCTGTTTAACCCATTGGCCCCCTAATTGAGGCCCTTCCATAATTCAATTGCAAAATATACTGGTGACCTTTTATAAAATTCAGGGCGGGGAAGTAGCAAATCTGAAAGCCAGCTCGCGTGTGGAATTGCTGGATGTGCCATCGGCCTTATGATGACCCTGCTGACCAAGCAAGCTGCAATCTGAATAGAAGCAATTCACAGCAATGAAGCATTGCATGCAGAACCGCTCAACCAGCCTTTTCACATGGGGCAATGTTTTTTGCCCCATTTTAGGCTGTTCTACAAACTACGGGCGTTAAGTCTCCTCATGTATGATTACTTTTCTGTTTAATATCTTAAATTTCGACATTTCAATATGCAAGTTCCAAAAATAATTCTTACTCTAATTCATGCTTGCACATCGATATTATTAGCATCAACAGAGTAGCTATATCATTTCCTTTGTTTCCCGATTGAGAAGAATGTGCAACTTGTCTGCTAGGAGAGGCATTCGATTTAATGGAGAAACCCCATAACGACCGACAGCTTGCCTTATAATTACAAAAAATATGAAACGGTCAACATAAACTCAGGTATGTGGGCCCAGGTGCAGGAAAAAGAAGAATATCCACGAGGCTCAGCTGGACGTGATGGAGGTGTCAAATTAAGGAAGTCCTGAGCTGATGGGAGGGTGTTTGGGAGACATGGGTTCAACGAATTCTGTCCAACCCATGGGGAGTTTAGCCTAACCCCAGATGGCAGCCAACACGCCGCCAGTGCTACTCTCATCTGCCTCCCTTACACCACATTCTCAGTCTACCATTGGAAATCCCAGGCATTTCACCTTAGACCAGATACTGTCGGAGCTTGTCACCGCAGCCACTAAGTCCTACATTTCCCCGTGCAATGTCATCACCAGGGGACAGATTACTTTTACACTCCCAGAATGGGAATGAACCTTATTGTCGGTGTTTATTTTCTTTCTTTGTAAAAATATCTGGTTTTCACTTTCCTATTGCTTTAGTTTCTTGCAATTGCTAATTTCTTATTAAAGGAATATTACAAGTTCATGGTTCATGTTTTATACCTTTGCGTCATTTGCAGAAGGAATGCAATTTAATTGCAAAAATTATCATTACTTTTCGATGGCCTCTCATTTCCCCATTTGACAAGAAAAAAATGTCATATGCATTTCAGCAGGTGATACTGTGGTGTAGTGAGAAATGTCTTTCTTGGGGGGGGGGGGGGGCAGGGTTCAATTCCCGGAGAGACTTAATTTTACGATCCCAGTATGACGTGATGACGAGAGAGGTGACGTGACGACGAGAGAAGTGAGGTCCATATGGAACCATAATGATACAGAATCCACACCTCACCCTACCCTGTCAAGAAGGCGAAATAGTTTGGGCCCCCACTCCTCACCATGTAGGCCTATTTTATTCTATAATCAGGGGCGGATCCAGGAATGTCTAGGGGGGGCATACCTGGAGGGTCTTTCAGAATAACTGACGTGGTCATAGGCAAATGGTGACGTGACGAAACCGGTTTGACTACCACTAGTAAAAACTCTTTCAGAAGACGGAATAGTCAAAATACATAATTGTTCAAGTCTGCTGGGAAATCAAATGTATTATACATGCATAACATGTGGTATAACATGCATTTATACATACATATTCATAGGTAAATTTATGGCTTCTGAAATGGTCCCGAATTCCGTTTGACGACCACTTGGAATCCATACATTTGCCATGGTCGTTAGCACCCAAATTCACACTTTTGACATGTTTTGATGAAAATCCAATTATGACGAGTGACGAGTCCGTTCTGAAAGACCCTCCTGGCCAACCTGGAGTGACTATCTGTTTCCGGCGAGCGAAGCGCCGGGACCATATTAGGGGGTTTGGGGCCACGCCCCTCAAGAACATTTTGATGGTCTGGACGTTAAATGATGCATTCTCATCCACTTTAGGACACAATATTTTAAGACTCAACCCCCTCCTCCTCCTCTAGGTCATACTCCACTGAAATATACTGTGATTTCTTATTATGATATCATCTCCATCCCTCTCCCTTTCCCCCTTTTCTTTTCTCTTCTTCCCCCCTATTTTTTTTTGGGGGGGGGGGGGGATCCGCCAATGACTATAATTGTGCTTCTTTTCAGAATTGCTATATACCGGGCAGAAATATCTGATTAGGCCACTAGTCGTAACAAAATTTTAGTTTTTCATCATGGTGTACGTCATAGAAATTATCAGGTTTTGAAAAAAACGATTGTTTAAATCTTTATGGAGTGTTCTACAAAATGTTTTACAAATTATGAAATGTCTATGTGAGTCTATGGGTACTGTTCATTACTGTTTTCGAGTCTTGTCATTTCACAGACTGGATATTACTATAATGGTAGTTTAATAATTATTATTGCTACGTTATTCTGTGTTGCCGCTTTCTAGTCGTCGTCCGTCTTTCTGTGTCATTGGTAGCGTTAATTCCCTTTTGTACATAATGTATGTTTTTAACCTGTTAATCGTTACAACACCTGGCCCAAAACAAAAACGCTATTGACAGTTCGAACTGTCAACAGTGGAAAATATTTCGGTTATTGACAGTTCACACTGTCAACAGTGGAAATTATTCCTGTTATTGACAGTTCCTTATGCGAACTGTCAATAGTGGAATATTTCTGTCTTATTGACAGTTCCCACTGCCATTCGAGTCAAAAGGTGGTTTTGTTGGGCAAAATCGGTTGTGAACCCAAAATTGGTTGTGTACCCAAAATTGGTTGTGTACCCAAAATCGGTTTTGTACCCAAAATCGGTTTTGTAACCAAAATCGGTTTTGTACCCCAAAATGGGGTTTGTACCTAAAATCGGTTTTGGACCCAAAATCGGTTTTGGACCCAAAAACGGCTTTGGACCCAAAATCTGTTTTGCACTCAAAATCTGTTTTGTGCCAAAAATCGGTTCTGCACCCAAAATCAGTTTTGCACCCAAATCAGTTTTGCTCCCAAAGATCGGTTTTGGACCAAAAAGCAAAATTGGTTTCCACCAAAATCAACTTTTCCACCAAAATCAACTTTTCCACCAAAATCGGCTTTTCCACCAAAATCGACTTATCCACTAAAATCGACTTTTCCACCCAAATCGACTCTTCCACCCAAATCGACTTTTCCACCCAAATCGACTTTTCCACCCAAATCGACTTTTCCACCAAAATCGATCTCAGGGTTATGACAGTAATGATAAGGAACTGTCAATAAGAGAGGAAATTCCTACTATTGACAGTTCAGTGAAGAACTGCCAATAACAGTATAACTTACCACTATTGACAGTTTGAACTGTCAATAAGAGAAAAATATTCCACTATTGACAGTCTGAACTGTCTCTAAGAGGAAAGTTTTCCACTATTGACAGTTTGAACTGTCAATAGCTAAATCAAGGTGGGCCAGCTATTGACAGAGCAAACTGTCAATAGTAGAATCCAATTTTCTTGTTGACAGTTTGAACTGTCAATTGCAGAATAAAATTCTCTTATTGACAGTTCAAACTGTCAATACCAGGATATAATTCCCTTATTGACATTTCACACTGGCAATAAGAGATTTTTTTTCTCTTATTGACAGTTCCTTTTTGGAACTGTCAATAAGAGAATCTTTTCCCCTTATTGACAGTTCGAACTGTCAATAAGGGAATTATGTCCTGGTATTGACAGTTTGAACTGTCAATAAGGGAATTTTATTCGGCCATTGACGGTTCAAACTGTCAATAGTCACGGCCGTACAAAAATGTATTTTTATATCATCTACAAAATTATGCACGTATAATGGAATCATACATATTGGACTAGACAGGGAAACATTATTTGTTGACATACTTCCTAACACACGTGTATAAGCTGTGATTTGTCAATAAAATATATATATTCAAACATAATCGGAAAATATAGCCCTACGTGCAGCCACCTGGCGTGGTAGGAGAAGATTTATACATGATCTTTAGGTTCTCATAATTCATAAGCTCTGACATTGACAGGTATGATATCTCTCTCCCGTTTCCCCATATATATATATATATAATTATATATATATATATATATATATATATATATATATATATATATATATATATATATATATATATATATATATATATATATAATGTGTGTGTGTGTGTGTGTGTGACTATATACTTCATGTAGGAGGAAGGGTGCACCAAAGTAGAAAAGTAAATGCCAAGAGAGAGAGAGAGAGAGAGAGAGAGAGAGAGAGAGAGAGAGAGAGAGAGCGAGAGCGAACGAGAGAGAGAGACACAGAGAGAGAGAGAGAGGGAGAGAGAGAGAGAGAGAGAGAGAGAGAGAGAGAGAGAGAGAGAGAGAGAGAGAGCGAGCGAGAGAGAGAGAGAGAGAGAGAGAGAGAGAGAGAGAGAGAGAGAGAGAGAGAGAGAGAGGGAGGAGGGAGATTCCGAAGGGCAATCTAAAAGCGTGGGCCTGAGTATTGGAATCTAACACCTGGCAAACTGTTGGACAACTGTAAAAATAACAGCAAACATGATTGGAGATGCCAATCTGTAAGCAAGGATTTTATTGGATAGCATGACTTGTCAGCAGCACCTGACACAAAAAGAAGTTGTTATATAAAATTAAATGCCAGGAAAACAGTACTATGATGGTCCACGGTAGAAGGAACATCTATAGCTATTGTTCTCACTGATGCAGGAATTTACTCCATACTGAGTGACATGGAAGCTGTTTCACAATAAATAGGAATCAAGATTGATCTTCATATAAAGTTTTTCAATCTTTATGAATAATAATCATGGTAACAGTTACACAGTTCAGAAACCAGTACCATTTCATATTGATAATAACATATTTAATACCAATCTCAAGTAATAATAATCACTCTTTTCTCGTAATGACGCCTTTCTAATTATTTGCAAAAAGGCTGCATATTAACCAGTTAACGAATAATTGCTAGTTTAAGTGAGCTAAGTTTATTATAGGAGTAATGGTTTAAGAATGAAAAAGAGACAACTATTACATATATTTAAAAAGGATCATTCCTAGCTTACTGAATTAGGTGGGGACCATGGTATTTTCAAGAATGGGTTTCTATGTTTTCTGCTTGGCTGTGCTAAAGGGGTTAGTAGTTCTTCTTTAGCATAGTGATAGTGTCTCATTAATTCAATTCCAATCTGAACAGCCTTAGCTAAGGACAAATAAGAGGTAATCAAAATGTATATGAACGGTGATTATTGCCGATTGCCAACATAACCAGTCTACTTCGTACATCCACCTCAGGTTATCCTCAATGTGCTCAATCCCCTAAGCAACTGATACAGCAACAAGTACAACACTAATACATGTTTACAGGTCTGTAGTGTATATAATTATACTCCAACCATAACCATTTCCAAACCTTTCCAACCTGACACAATTAAGGGCTCCAAGCATTGTCCTATTACAGGTGGCCACGGTTCTCTCTTGCACTGGCTCTTATTTGAGTGACAGTATTCTGTTTCTGCCTTCCTCAGCAGAATGCTGGCCAGACCAGTTACCCTATCCAAACCCAACTTCAGCTCACATCGAGCAGTTCGCTTTGAAACTGATCTGAGCCCAACACAGGGCAGCCTGGTCAGGGCCACACTTCAACCCAGCCATCTGCCTAACATGAAACTGACCTCAAGTTTTGCCAAACTTCAAACAGCCAATCCAAACTAAAACCAAATTGGCCCCGTGCGGGCTTGCTACTAGGGATCATACAATGATATTACTGTCTAATGGCCCCCAAAAATGACAGAGGTACATCTGCCTAACTACTATAACACCTCGCGTATAAGCCTAACTCCGGTATGTGCTGCACCCCTAACTTTGACAAATTATATAAGCTACAGAGGGGGGTTGATTATGGGGACTTTAGTGCTGTAGTATACATGTATACATTTAAAAACCCACGTATTAGGGACACCCTGACAAAAGGGGTGTGTACACATAATCATCTATTCCCTTGATGTTACCAAAGAACATGCATTGTCTTTTTCTAGATACTTCACAAAATGTATTGTATTAAAATATAGGTATGGCAATACGTAGTATTATATTTAGATAGTCAATTACCATTAAGATCAATTTATTCCTAAGGCTACTTATTGTATGCTAGGATTTGGCTACCTACAGGCAAAGTGATGAACCAGTTCTAAACAGGTTTAGGGCTGGCATGTGCCAGGTTGGTCTTCAAAGTGACGACTCTTGAGTGCCAGCCCCCAAAGTCTTCAACTTTACTATGCTGTGCCTGGTCTAAAGTAAAGAGTCCATACTTTGTCTTAAGAGTTCATACTTTTTCAGTGTCGTTGAACTGGAGCCCAGACAAGCCCATATCTGGATAACCGCAGCTGGCAAACTCAACTTTGCTAATTACAAATTGGTTCGATAATCCGCCAATTCAAGTTCGTCTAATAGCTTATGCCACAAATGATTACCTAACTGCTTATAGGTGATATAATCTGATAGCGTGGTTCAGCTTTCATGACCACGACCTTCACGGGGAAATTTATTTGAATAGGCTGTTTTTCTTGATTGTACGGTTGAAGCAATGATCTGTGAAACACTGGTTAGGAAATCTCTGTCAGTAAATGCCATTTCAAGAAAAGATAAAAACACCTATTCAGCCGAGATAGTCTGCCCAATCTGACCGGAAACACCCTCTTTTAGTACCTGGCATTTTCTCTGGCCTTTGGTACAGATCTCTACAAAGTTTCCATGAAACATTCAATCCTGAAGATTATTGACACTAACTTAACCCTAAGCCTGACTCGATTCACTCCATAATCATGCATATCCGATAAGAATGTAAAATTAGTGTGTATCCGGTTAGATTATCTGCCCATTCAAAGCGAAAACACATTGATTTTCTTCTTAGCTCTTTCCCCTGGCCTAATCCTTTGGCACAGATCCCCATAGATAAGGCCAAAAAAGCATAGAAGCAACCTTAGCATGTCCCATGTGTTCTTTCATAACAAGAATTCCCTTTGGTCATGGGAAGTCGCTACCTTTGGGACTTCAGAGTGTGGATTCGGCTAAACTCGCTGGACTATGTTGGCAGGGACCCACAATACATTGAACTACATTGCTTCCAGACTGTTATCGTAATAAATTTAGGCTGTGGGTCTAGTCGAGGTTGACCCATACTTTTAAGTTATCAGATTGTATGTTATCACATTAGTAGCAAGCCTACAGAACCTATAGACAAAGGTGCACGAGTTTTTGGTCTTTTGAAGGGTTATTTCACAAGTTGACCCGAGTGAAATGCGGCCCGGGGGTCAACAAGTGAAATAACCCTTCAACAGACAAAAAAAAAGTGTGCCTTTGTGTTTTTTTGTTTTTTTTAAACATTTTTCGATTGAAATTAGATGATTAGGGTCCAGAGGGGGGTTAAGGGTTTAAAATAATTCTTTTTCTACGCCGTTTAAATGTAAACGAACTGTCATTTTGATGACGTCACAGGGCCACGAAATACGGCCATGGGTTATTTCACGGGGGGAGGGAGAGCAATATGGCGTTCTTTGCCTTTGGTTAAGTCAATGGGACTGCTGTATTTAATAATAAAAAAAAATACTGATCCTTGATACGCTGCTGTGAGCTATGATGGCATCGGATCCTATGCCATCAGAGTACTGTGAAGCGTGGAGTTGCACTGTACATGATATATAGCAATTTTCCCGGATGTTTAACCATGAGCTGCTCTCTCAAGCCTAACAAGCAGGGGACGTTTTTTTCACCCATATATCGAACTGCTCCAAACTGCTCTGGCTGCCTATGACCCCCTTAACATGACTCAGACTAGCTAACGTATCTTGCTGCCATGGCAGAACCAGCCATGCACCACCTAATATGAAGTTATTATGTTGTTTACTTTGTAGGAGTGACAGGTTAGTGAATCACCTCACCGAGGCACAGCCACCCCTGTACATGTTATTAAATCTACATGTCTTAATTGCTTTCTTGACAATAAGGATTCAGCTTACCAGGACTTTTTTTTAAAGAGGTGAACGAATTGAACACTATTTCGGAATTGTAATCAAGTCTTACCAATTCATTGCATGAAAATGATATTGCCTGGGAAATAAATGAGTTTCTTTTTCCATTTTCATTGGACACATTGTATATGACTACCACTTAAGATTGAAAAAAGAAAATACTGGTATCCCAGTAAACAGAAAATGTTTTGCAACGTTTCAGATCGTTTCTCTATGGATCCTCATTATGGCTAAACGTTGTATAACGTTAAAAACGTTATTTGACGTAAAATAATGTATTTTTTGTTAATTGTGTTTATATTTTAATAACTCACAGCAGCCCTATAATATCAGTTATAGCTGCTGACTACTACACTAGTATATATATAATATATACTGTAGTATAATAGTATAGTATAGATACGAGAGCTTGCAAACAGAAGGCATGGATCTACATTAAAACATCACACGTCAAACAGCAGTGCTGGCATTGGAAAGCACAGAGGGAACGTTGGTGATTTTCATCTTACTTCTTGTAAGTCGATATAACACCAAAGAGACCCTTATAAGGGCGACCTCATCTAGAGTACGTGTAGTACGGGAGGGCTGAGGGCTATACTAACCTGAAATAGGTCATTTCATCACCACAGTATTCAGGATATGAGGACCAGGCAGCCTTTGGTCGTACCAGGGTCAATATCGGACACTCCCCTACCCAGCGTCGATATCCGTCCATCACAGCAACTGCCAGTCCTTGGCATCCACTGGAAATAATATTTTTATCTCACGGGTAGTGGGGAGTGGTCAGGTCGGGGTGGAGGCTGGCGGAGAGGTAAAGGGTTTGAAATTGAGGTTACAGTATGTGGGTGGAATAATTCGTAATGATACTACTTTCACACTCTCAGCTGTATTTAAATGCCGTTTTTAAAGTGGTATTTGATAGACCCTGGTCTAGAACTGCCGTGTCAATTTAAGTACCTTGAGAGAGGTTTTCTTGAAAGATCTCTCTCTCAAATGTTGACACCCAACGATTAATTGGACCCGAAGACGATCGTGCATATTGGGAGTAGTCCTAAATCAGCTCAACTACTCTATATTACTACTATCACACACATGCCACCTGGTACCCACCACCAATGTTAAAAAGCCGTGCGTTTATAGCCTCCCCCTTTAGTGCAGTGGTCGCAATGTGCATAAGTAAAGCAGGAGGCAGTGACAAAAAGGGTTGGTGATGAGCCAGCCATAACCACAGCCACCAGAAGTGACTCCCATGGGCACTGTGTATATAATCCTCAAAGATCATAAGGGATAAACCACCTGAAGGTTAGAGGTTGATTAGCATCGAGCACCATGTGGTACCAATCCAGAAAATACTGCATTCAGCAAACCGACTGCATGATATCTTATGGCCACCGTCCACAGCATAAACGAGGATCGTCGGAATAAAAACGCCGACTAAGCAATTAGTAAACTTCTGTGCCTCCCTCATGCACTTCTCTGTCGCACGTCACCCTACTACAATAGAGAGTCGGAATATGGCCATCAGAGATCTTATACGGCCGTCAGAGATTCTTATAGGGCCTTAGCAAGATGATCAGTGGATAGCGCCATTCCCACTAGTACTAGGTCTATTCCCAGTACTCACAGCAACCAGCTTAGCCAAATCTCGTGGCCGAGATTAGGGTACAAGCAGGGTGCAGGTATTGTGAATAGGTTGTACCTGGACACTCCTTATGTCACCTGTGTCCAGTATAGTGTAGTGGTTAGCACTGTGGACTCATGATGCAGAGTACCTGAGTTCAAATCTCTTCCAGGCAATGCCTGGTAATCAAATTCATAAGTATAGCAATTTTGGAAACAGAATACATTATTCACAATACTAAAGAAAATTTAGAAATGTGTATTTAAAGGACATAGTGTTATTGGCCTGGTAGGGATTTGAACTTGGGCTCCTAGCATTATGAGTCCACAGTGCTAACCACTACACTATACTGGACACAGATGATATTGGGAGTGTCCAGGTACAACCTATTCACAATACCTGCACCCTGCCTGTACCCTAATCTCGGCCACGAGATTTGGCTGAGCTGGTCCTTGCAGAGCAAAGGGTTATGATTGTTACCAGTGGTCCAAAAGGTGGAGCCACTGTATCTCGCTAATGCGGAATACGGCCATCAGAGATATTATATATATGTATATATATATATATATATATATATATATATAAATATATATATATATATATATATATATATATTTATGCTTTATGCTCTGTGGATGGTGGCCATAACCAGCAACCAGCCAGGTGTCTACCATGCTGAGCTCTCTGCATGTGCAATGTGAATTTTATGTGTATAAATGGCCATATGTTAAATCTAGTTTGAAATATACACTATATATATATATATATATATATATATATATATATATATATATATATATATATATATATATATATATATATATATATATATTACATTAAATGAGGTGCCTCCCCGTATGACCACCGTGTAGGGCTGGGTTTCCCACAGGTAAATACTGCTGTACATGAATGTCCACTGGGTAGATCTGAAGAATTATGTACCAGACAAGCCGCTCAGTAGTCTCCATAGGGAGGATCGCCCTCATGAATATTTAGTAGGTGCACCCAAACATGCTCTCTGTCCAAGCAGATATGCAGGACGGGGCGTTATGGCTTTTAAGCATCCACCCACACCTAAATGAAACTACTAGAAATAGGTAGTTGGGGCCGAAAGACATTTTCTTCTGAATTCAGTATGATCAATAGCACTATGATTATGTTCTCATTGGGAGTAAGCGATGAATTAAGTAATAGAAAAGCAATTTTATCACCACCTATATTGAATACTCTGTATTGTTGTATATAGAAGTATGATCTGTCTCTTTGATGTACGAATAATGATGTTTGATGTCTGGTAAATGATACACCAGTGCCTATTGAGCTGATCTAGTTTCCTCTTTTCCCTTTTTTGATTCTTTATTTATATCGATATGCTATCTTTATAACCATGCTTTACACTATGTATTTCATATGAGCCTCAAACAAAGACTTTAGTTCAACTGAATTGATTCTATTTCAAGTTTTGACTATACAGTAGTAACATCTGATTATGTTGTTTAACATTACGCTTCAAGGCGCTTGCGTCAGAGTATACATATCAGGGTCTTTCCATAAAATATGATCATAGGAAGGCTACGACAGGTTCCCTTTTATGGGAATATTGAGTGTCAGCAATACAAATGTACATTAAATATGCAGCATACGTTAGGTGTCTGGCTGACCACACAGACTCCATCCTGGAGCCTCTAACAAGGCCAGTGAATCAACTGCCGGAAGGGAAAATAGGCTTCTATACGTTTACCTTTTCATTGCTCATTTTTGAAAGCACGACCAGCAACTCTGACCCCAAAGCTCTATATTGTCTTCATTTCAAAAAGGGAATCTCACGAAATCTTCTGTTTCGCGAGATATAAGGACCCTGTTCAGTGACACACGATTTTGTGATTGCTCCAAATCATAATGTTCTTTTAACACGTTTGTGTCTATAAATATCTGGCAAATGGTGCCTATGGCGTTAGTATCTCTGCGGAATGCATGTTATACTTATAATGTTTCATTCGGCTTTAGGGTTCTTATATCTGTCAAAATTCGAGGATAAGTACATACAGAATTAGTTGTTGACCATCATAGAGGCTGAGGGTATAGAACCCTAGGGATACCTTCGTTCCGCCACCAACCACTAGGTGGCGCTAGTAGCGTATGCCAGTTTAAGCCGTGAGGTGGCAGCATACGTCGTGGGACAAGGTGCCACCGTAATACCTCAAATATCACCTCAAATGTCACAAATCCTTGCAACATGCAAAGAGGCCTCACACGATCGACCCCGCTTGATGCTGATAATTTAATCCACATGATAAACTGTTCACTTGTAAATTTCAAGTTTCTATCCAGCAATCATGTCGAACATTACGATTGACTGCACTATTAAACCCTTATGGCAAGAGGCTGAAGAAGGGTAGAATATTTTGTCCAGAGATACAAACAGCTGCTGCTAAGACGAAGGTATATCCCACGTCACGATATTGGAATACCGTATCTATCCGGGTATAGGGTTAGCCTCCCTAAGCAGCCATGGGACATGGTCTGCGAAACATCCACGTCACATTATGGTAGCTTCTATGATATCCCAGATGCATGGACGTCGTGATGATGATTAAAATACCTGCTCTCATTGAATGCTAGATTGTGCATGTTAAAACGACATACAGATGCAGATACCTTGGACCGCATAAAGACCAGGATTTGTAGATCGAGCTAAACAAATATTTTAAACTTTTTTTCAGTAATGAAAAAAATAAATAATTCAAAACTGTCCTATACGTAGGACATTCGCCCGACATGGGTGTTAGGAAAGGTAAAACAAACCAGGAGGTACCGTACATGCCTTCTCCAGCAATTCCCACTTGAATAACTACATATATAATAACAACATGTTTTAATCAATATATGTATATTTCACAAACTATGGGACAACCCATAGCAGAACGTAAAATATAACGCACCAACAAGGGGGTGACGAGAGACACAGTGCCAGTGGGGAGTGTGGGGCACGTCAGGCTTGCTAGACTTAATATGACAGTAAGGGTGGATTATTGGAGATGGGAAAACTGAGTGTTAGTTGATCTTTGGGCTAAGGGCCATGAGCCTCGAGGCAGGTGACGTGGGAACAGGGATCAGGTTCAGTATCGTTCCATTAAGGAGGCTTGGAGGTCATTGGCACCTCATCCTTCTTTTTCTCGTTAGCCTCACACATTACTCGGGTACAGGTAACACGTACACTGGGTATTTTACGTTACAATGTCTTCTTTCTCCAATTGCAGAATGCCATTTATGTCTGATTCCATAAATGATATATGTATAGTGTCATTTTGGATAGACACATAATTACAGGTCTATAACTATTTCAAACGGTTGATTTTAATGCGATATCCTGGGGGGATTTTATATTTGAATGCCTTTCCTCCAATTCTCTAACAAAGGGAACCTAGAAGAGCACATCCCATCCGATCCCTGTACGGGCAGAACGGTCCACAATATATAACCAGGGTAGGATTCAGACCCTCTGATTACAGACCCCTTGGTACGCGTGCAAACTGATTGGTCAGTGATTCACACTACACTTGTAGTTTACCTCCTTTCCATCAGGAATGGTGTGATATATGTATCTAAGCTTAATGTTCACTATCCACACCTCTGTGTATATATCATGGTATGCAGAGACTTGCTTTGACTAAATACAGTGCCAAAATTAATCTAAACATTAAAAGAAAAGACCAGCGTAATTTTATGTGGCTTTAAATCTGTAGCATTGGTATGCATCAACAATATTCTGAGATACACACTTTCGAAATAATTATACATCATGTAGCATTTAAACCTGAAATGAATAAGAACAGAGTGACGTCACATGAGACCAGAGATCTATCCAGCCATACAAATCCTATACAAATAGAGTACATTCGACTATGATTAACAGTGTACCAGACAGCTAATATAGAATTAAGGAGCTGTCTATTCCATTCATGAAATAGTTATAAACCTACTTGACTCCCCATTTCATGAAAAGTGTTGTTCAGAAGCACACAAGAGCAAATGTAAATGAAATAGATAGAAAAGACTAAATCGTCTGCACCTTCATTGCCCTATGATTGGCCCTTAAGTGGCCCTTGATTGGCTGTCACTGTGCACTAAGATTGGTGTACATTACCGAGCAACCAATCAAGAAGTCTTTATAGTAGTGTCTAGACCAATCAATGTAGATAGAATGAGTGTGTCTGGTACATTTCTGGTCCTTTGTGACGCCATTTCTGGCCTGGTCTGCCACTAGATATTTCGGATCAAATTCTACATGGTGCATATTTTGACAGTGTGTATCTTAAAATATTGCTAATAAACACAAATACTAGCGGTATTGAAAGAAGGCCACTTAGGAAAGCACTGGTCTTTTCTTTTAAAGGATGTCTTCAATTTTTTTACATGTTTTGCTGAGTAAGGCCAGAGGTCTTTCTCAATGTAAACGATAGCACAATATCCAAACGATAGATATCTTGGATAAATGGGACAGAAAACACATCCCATAGGACAGCTCCATAGGACGGCTCCGTAGGACAGCTCCGTAGGACAGCTCCATAGGACAGCTCCGTAGGACGGCTCTGTAAGATGGCTCCGTACAACGGCTCCGTACAACGGCTCCGTACGACAGCTCCGTACGACAGCTCCGTACGACAGCTCCGTACGACAGCTATATGCTATATCACCATGTGGATTGTCCAATAGTATTTGAACCGAAAAGTAAGTGTATAATAGGTAGTATTAATGGAAATTAAGTAGGGTGAATCGTCCAAACTTGAGAAAGGAGCCCCTGTTGGCCCAAAACACGTGTCTGACCGAGATGGATATATCAGGATATGGAAGCTTATCGCTGTTCTTCATTTTGTAAGTGCAGCAATGTGCACCTCAGTGGAAGAAACATTTCTCACAAATGTGAGAAGCAATCATGAAAAGGGTCCTTTACCTGTCATGCTGTCAGTGAGCATACGTTAAAATGCAGACAGTGGAGAGCAGATTGAGGATCAGAGGTATTGGCAAGGGACCGCCAAGGGGTGGGGAATAGCAGGTGGGCTAGACCTGAAATGACAGTAGCAGTGGATTATTTGGGAGGAGCGAAGGGAGTGCCCGTTGATCTTGAAGCTGAGAGACATGGTCTCTGGACGCAGGTGATGTGGCACGGGGATCAGGTTCAGTTTCACTCCATTAAGATAGGGCCCTTTTACATCTTTTAGGAATTCGCAGACTATTTTTGGTTTTATCATTATTTTATCCTTTAAGGGTGAAGATGAAACAATTTGTAACTCCATTAGTGGCTGGCAATCAGCCATCTCACAGCTTGTGTGCCTCAGTGAAAAAGGTGTGTTTTAGGCAATTTCAAGCATCAAAAAAAGAACTCAAGTTCAAGTCAATAACTCACGGGTTAATTCCTAGTTAGTAACCTTTGCTGGAATAATCCTAAGGGTATAAGGTGTGAGCAGCTCATTTCATGATTATATTAGCATGTTACCATTAATGTACAGTCAACCCTTACTACCTCAAACATTTACTTCCTCGGATCCCTCACTTCCACTGTCGCAACACTGATGTGCTGACCACGTTTTTGATGTGCTGACCACATGGTGGACACTCCAACAGGGAATGTAAGATTGCCATACTTCTAGTGAGTTTGTAACATTGAAATCTACACCATATATTCATAAGGGTGTAAGAAGGCTATATGCATTCACCTTTCACAGTGATTGCCATTAATTACTGAGAAAATGGGAGTTTGTGATTTCATGGTGATGTTCCATAACACACTGCCACTGATGCCCGTAACACACAGGTAGTGTGTGCTAGTGATGACCCGTAACACAAGGAGCTTCTCTGCCAGCGACACTGGGAAAAACTTTTGAAACCCTTACAAAGGTGAATTGTGATTGGTCCTGGACCTAATTGTCCCCTTACTACTACACCAGAAGGCCAGTTTGTATCTTGATCATTGGCAACTAAGGGAGTGCTCAATTTGTAAGAATAGGGTGGGGGTGAGATTTTGCGTGGAGCGTGCAACATTTTTTCACCCCCCCACCCCTAGAGAGGTCGAAATCTTTTACCCCTCCCCGGCAGGCCGAAAAGCGTGCACTTTATGTAGCAGAGTAACGCGCGGTCAAGGGGTCCAAATTTTTACCCCCTCCCCCAAATCCACCACCCCCCTGCTGTTAAAGAATGAGCACTCCCTAAACTAGCATGACTGTGTGGCTGGTCATGCTTCAGTGAACATGGTGACACCATGTATATTTCAGAGTTATGCAATTGGCTTGACCATTAGGAACCTACCCTTCATCTACTGCCTGCGGTAGGGAGGGGTGGTAACCTGACTACTTCAACTTACATTATTAAAACAGGATTTTGTGCTGTGAAGTTGCATTAAACTGTACAACTTATAAAGAACCTCATCAGTTCAAAATTGTATCACTAATTTTACAACCCCAAATGCCTTCTCCCCCCCCTCCCCCCAGACCAGTCATTTAATCTTTCATTTAGTTTATGTATATTGTATATTTTGTAATTTCATAACTAAATGTATTATGTATTATGTACAACAGAGAACCGTGTTACGGGCATCACAGAAATGTGTTACGGGACATCACAACAACAATCAAGCAGTGTGGTCAGCACATCACTCATTGTGTGTATGGTGCCCAATACTGCATATCTAGGCCCCCTATCATGGTTGAATCAATATCCACTTGGTGTAAATAGATATTGTAGCTATCTATTGTGAAGTGTTTATTCTAAATAGCCCAGGAACACCCTGTTATCACCCTGTTATCCGCAATGTTGATGTGCTGACCCAGCGTGGTCAGCACATCAAAAACGTGGTCAGCACATCAGTGTTCTGACAGTGACTTCCTCAGACCGTTGCCTGGCAACTGCTCTTACATGTTCCATAATTATTTAGACTTAATTCTTCAAATAATTGGCTTCCTCCGACATTTTCCCTTGCATTTTTCAAATTCGAGGAAGTGAGGGTCGACTGTAATTTTCAAAGATTGAATTTAGCAGATTAATCTTTTGCATGGCTACTAGCCTTTACTTTTGAATGCCCCAAACCGTTTAAGGTCTATAAAAAAATGTGTAATGGTACCATCGTTCTAGATAGCATAGCAGGTTATAAATATAAATGCAAGTCAATATATTCAGGATTCAGGAAATATTCAGGGCAATTTTTCGCAGTTCACAGTTGCTCTGCATTGCTCACTAATAAGGTGGTTATTCAGTACTTATTTGGTCGTCATGCCATTTGAATATGTAGGTCAGTTATTCATAACCGAAATCACTAGATTCCGTCGTGCCTGTGGGGATGGATATTTTACATGCGGCTACCCCTTACAACGGACTTAGATATATAGGGTAATTATTAGATGGGGACATCTGCACGAGCACTGCGTTGTGCAGATGGTGAGAGCACAAGTCTGGAATCTAGAGAATGAACTTGCAGCCTGTGTTTTGGACAAAGTAGCAGGAATACAGGGACCAGAGGGGGCTCAGTTGATTCACTGATATCTTAACTGTACAACTGACCTATTTGTTGAAATTGTCACATTCCTCTAATATTCCATCCGTGGTTTTTGTAAATTGGTTTTTCTGAATTGTGATCAATGGCCTCCATTGATCAACATTGACTGCACCTCCCTCTGGTGTGTCAGTTCTGAACTGCAAAATGGTTCTTGCACTCAACACAAGAGGGCCCCACTTTTCAGGTCATGTGTCAATTGGAGGCAAAGTTTAAATTATCATTGTGTCCATTGGCATATGTTTCTGATCGTGTTTAAGGTATAAGAATGTGTTTGTCTTCAATTAACCCATGTGTATTTAGTGAAAATACATGGGTACTATAAAACAAAAGGATTTATTTTTTCGGTGGGAACCATATTGAAAAAGGCCCTCTGGTGGGTTCAGCTTCAATTAAAAGTAGCCTAGGCACTGTGAGGACATCTAGGGACAGGAAGTCACTGGGTGACCAAAATATCAACATGGATTCTATTTGAGAAGCTTTGTGAGGTTTGTGTACAGAATCTATCTGAATACCAAATATAATGACCAATTTGGAGTAATTAAAGTAAGTGACAACAACTCATTAAGTACAGGCGAATAAAGGGAAGATATCAAATTGATCCACAAGTGACTTATACTGCTGGAAGATAGGCTCAAACCCAACTCTCTTGGTATTTGGCCTCTGCTATCACCGAGTGGATGACTGGCGTCATGGCATGATCATGCACGAGGTCCTGAGTAGGTAATGATATGCCAGTACTTCTTTGGGTCGACCATGTACCTTGAGTCAACTACTAAACCTGTGTTGACAGCATCGACTATAAACAGCCGTTTAAATATGGGGTTTCTACATGTGGCTCACCTAACCTGATTTTAGAAAGGTGCGAGGGCAATAGACATGCAAGGTTCTCTTTTGCCATTTTCAGCTAGATGGATTGACATTACAAGTTGTAGTTTTTGCTTCCCATGCTATTCTTCTCTTCAATCTGATCTAACACCTTCTGCCAGTACATCAAGACTCTGAACCATGGCCTTTCTTGAAGGTCTGTAAAACATAATGCGGTTATTATCTAAAACATCCACCTGTCATCATTTAAGACTAAATGCCTCTTCATGCCAGGGTCTGCTGCCGAAACCCGGTCATGCTCCTCTTGTCAGGGTTGTTCCTGATCTACTTTTCTTCGATGGCTTTCTCTTCACTGAAGCCTACTTCCAAGTAGGCATTAACAATTCTAAATAAGCAGGTGAAGAGAAAGGTGCCTTCCTGCATTTTTGAAAAGCTAGTTCTCAGAAACTATAGAGATATTACATTGATTTAAACACTAATGAAATGTATAATATTATGAATTCGAAATTTAAAATCACCTTTGGTTAATTGACCCCTTCTGCTCAGTTGCTAAGTTACCGTCTTTGGGTACACCCCTCTATCCCGCTCTGTATCCAGCTCTAATTATACTGTTGGAAGGTAGATAGAGAAAAACAATCAATGTTTAAGGCCTAACCTGAACTTCAGCTTTTACATTTCCATTAATTGGTGTGACTCATTTACAAATAGGCCGTGGTCAGGTATAAAAATCATCTTACCAGGACCTACGTTCCAGCAGACTCACTCATTCACAACCAGAAGGCGGAATGTCACTCAGCACAGAGAGAAGTAAAAGAGTCGCTATGACTCTGACAGCAGTTTGTCTCCCATGCGAAACCTGTAGAGGAGAATAGAATGAGTTTGACTCTCCATTCCTGAAGAGTCAACTGCAGTTGACCCATCAAAGGAGGGGGAGTCAAAATTGATAATTGAATACATGGAGACATGCAGGTCAGGTGGATTGTGTAATTATGTCAGGCTAGGCTGGGGGCAACAGGTGTATACAATTAGTGGACAGGTCAGGTGAGGCCTGTGAGAGAAGAAAGTAGGTGAATTTATTTCCCAAAAGAGGTCAATAACAAGACATGTTGTCATGTCCACCACTTCTCCTTCTCCATGTGTGAGAGGGCTAAGTTATATCTGCCTCACACTACACTCTGCAGACCATTGGCCACACATATAAAATTAGATGCCAATATCATAGGTCTATGTGTAGAACTAAGCAGTGCCATACATTATATTTCAGACAGTTAGTGCCCAGCCTTATGTTTATTTCCCTTACCCACAAATATGGTGGCTAAGCTCTATACTCTTGATGTTCTTGGAATGTATTGTAAAGTTTATCATCATATCTGATTCAGGTAAGTTGATTGGAAAAGCCTTTACACTGACATTCCTTAACTACATTATTTAGACAAATAAAGACATAGTATACTATTCTATAAAGGACCAAAACTGTTTGGCATGTACCAAATGTCTGAAGTATTGATAGTGGCTCTAGCCTGTGGTTGCCACTGGTACCAAACTAGTGCAGGTTGCCCCATCATGTGGTTTCATATAGAACTACGATCAGTGTCAACATGTATTTTATTTGACTCTTCATAGAGAGTCAAACTATGTATGACTCTGCTATGGGCAGAGCCAACTGCACTTGACTCTGCACTGAAGGTAGAGTCAAGTTGTACAACATCCAAGGGGTATGACTGGAGTGGCTGTGACACCTCCACCAGAGTCCTCATGACTCTGCTACAAGAGTCAGCTAGAGTTGACTATGGTGAAAGAGTCATGGCGACGCGTTTACTTCTCTCTGTGAGCCTATTGTGCCGTCCTTGAAAGGTAAATAATTGATACCTTTTTGCAATGCTTTCAGCAATCATTCTTTTACACACCTAAAATATGCGTTAGGCCTTGTCCACGGGGAGGTTTACTTTGAAATAATATCTAGCGATAAAAAGATGCAGGCTCAGCATTTTCCCAGTACCTTTTTTATTAGAGAAAATAATTTGGTGGTTAAAAACTGTTGTGGTGTCTGCATACAAATACAATAAAATGTGTCAACTTCCTACATTAGGATTGCGCCAACGCTCACAAAAAGTAGTGTCGCGATGATGGATAACCTAGATATGTTATGCAAATATTTAAAAATTCCATTTTCTATAGTCACACATTCAATGTTTTGTATGTTTCTAGTAATAGCGTGTGGCTACATCAGGGATTCAAACCATTCATTACCGAGAATGTCTCTCCCTCTCTGAAGCAGTTCATGTGAAGATTGATCGCGAATACCATGCAATACCAGCCTAATATCAATTTGTTCAGTTTCCAAGTTGGGATTTTTATTCTGAAATGTTGTGTTAGATGAGAAGACCCTAGCTACTCCCTCTACTGAAGCTCATAATAAAGCAAAGTGAAACATTGCTTTACTGGTTTTACTATGTATAAGAAAACCTGAGAGTGGCTTTCCAATAAATATAACGATTATCATATGGACATTAAGAACAGCAGGTAGTGGAAACAATGTGCAAATAATTATTGTGATAGAAGTATTGTGTACACTGTGTGAGGTGTAAATACACCTTTAACCTGAACAAACGCCGATATCATGTGAATAATGAGTTCAATCAGTTACATATGGATGCATATGGTTCAATACTTTCAAGTCATTATAAGAGTCCACTGGTTCCAACCTACCAGCAGGGATTGCCCAAACCCAGCAATTCCCAAGTTCAAGGTCATGTGGCTGTTAACAGCGCCTCCCTTCAGAAGGATTTGGGAACGAGAGTAATTTACAAATAGCATCAGCACGTTGTAACACTGGTGGCGCCCCTGTGGAAAACATCCACCAAGTAACATTTCTCAATCCACACATAGTGGGCATGTATTCATATGTCTCATTACCTCATCAACAGAATTTATAATACCCCTTTGCTTCAATAATTTATATGAGCATAGAAGTAAACACATGATCTATGGGCACATCTGATCATCAAAGCAAACCACATGGTTTCTGTAATGGAGTGAACTAAAAAAGTTGCAATGCGTTTTTCCTTCACAAAAAGGGCGAGTGTCAGCCTGACCATCGCAAGGTCTCCATCTCTCCAAGGTTGGAATTTTAACCAGAGTGAGGAAATGCTACACTGTAACACTTGTTGTGTCCGTTATTCTGAACTCGTCACTAGAGTCTTTGGATTCTAAACGCATTTCAACTTAACACTTTAAATAATGACAAAGTGTTTATATTCAAGACACTCAGATAAATACTATATCGAGAAGTGTTTATCTTAAAAAGATCTTAAGAACGGCGAAAGTGTTTAAAACAAGTTTTAACGTGTTCAGATTTTAAACACATTTAGAGAAAAGTGTTTAGAATCTAAACGCTTTTTCGCACAATCTCACTTTTTGGTGTATGAAACAATTTGCCGTATGCAAAAGCAGATCATAGCACTATACTTTTTTAAACAGTTCGATAGCGCCTACCATTTTAACAACAGCGTCCAGTGTGGACCATTTCAATCTTCCCCTATACATAGGACTAGACTGATAAGACTCAAGAATCGGGCTATTCGTTCTGAGCCTGGCTTTTGGAGTTGTTTTTCAGAACTCTCACGATATGTACAACATGGTCAGTGTATCTTTTAGACCAACGGTACATCCGAGTGATCTTCTGTTAACCAATTTACTATACAGCATAAAGACCAAGTGCATTTTTACGTGAGTGGTGTCTTGCGTGGGCATATAGTCTGGACAGTTTGTAGATTGTCCAAAAGAAAATCTCAATTGGTTTCCAGTAAACCTTTTACCCCGATGTATTGTTATCTTATTGGATCTTTACTTAAAATTTGAAAAAGCGTGTTCTCTATTTTGGTTAGAGTATCACCAAAATACATGTATCACCAAAATGCATATGTCACATTGCTTGAAATGCTACGGTGCATGCATTTGGATACAGCTACTTTTATAAGCCACCTCCTCAAACAAACTCACGGTAACAGTCGACTGATTATTTGACATGGCGGTGAGCTGATCCATCAAACCCCATGGCTGAAATCATTGATTTACACTTTTTACTTACACAATGTATTCATATTCATAATATCTGTATGAATGTGCAGTTAACTTTTCAAATCGTTCTGATTTTATAGAGGTGGGTCCCCTGACCTATTTTGACCATAATCCAAACAAATAGCATAATGTTATTGATTGGGAAGTTTAACATGGATATCAAAATCTGTAAGTGTACATTCTATGTCAGCAAGAGCAATATTAGTTGAATGAACACATAACTAGTTATGGTCTTCTGTCAATCTGAGTTGGATCTAGGTACTTAAAATCTGGGCAAACCTATATGGGTCCGCCTAGGGGAAAAACATAGTAAGTCCCATATGGCAGCCCACCTGGGACCCGGATGAGACCCATTAAATAACACTGGCTGCGACATGTTAGAACATGAAGGCATCTGCAGTGTTATCACACTAGCGTATATGAGTAGCTATTGTGTACATGCACCTTTTTACAACAATTGCCTCGGATCGAAAATCATATAACAATAAAAAGTAATGCTCAGTGCTTTCTTATCCAAAGGAAATAGTTTTGTGGTCAATTAAGGTCACCGGGTCTGCTTACAAGTGGTTCTCTAGACTAAACGAGAGAAGTTTTTTTGGATCAACCTTTTCAAATGGGTTAGTTCCACATGGATGAAAGGTCGATCCCTGGTAAAAAAAAATTAACCACCAGACACTCCCTAATCATTGCATGGAGGCCAATCATATCTGGCAAATTTCCACCATTTTTGTTCTTTCGTGTGGGTTTTAAACAATACAATAAGTAATCTTAGTGAAGCTAATTTGCCAATTCTTATTCTCCATAGCAAATGAAGTATTATTAGATATGTGAATCTTATGTCAATTCATAAGTTTGTTCATGATCTGAGGTGATTTTATCTAAAACTATAAATTGGAACGAAGGAGTTTCCCAAGGAAGAACTCTCTCAGTGATGAGAATCACAGTTGGTAATTGGCTAATAATCAGTTTTCAAATCAATACTTTTGAATTTCCTGTGCCAATTTGTGTCTAATGAGAAAACCATACTGCCAGCACTTGTCCTCCAAATGGCGCCTTACCATATTGTAGCTGATTGAACTCATTATTCACACGATATCGGTGTTTGAAGATGTGAGTACACCTTACACAGTGTACACAATACTTCTAATATATTTGCATATTGTTGCCATTACCTGCTGTTCTATTGTTCAACATATCTTATTACAAAAAGATATCTGTCTTTATAGCAAACTGGAAAGTTGCAACATAAAGACTGTACATGCATTGAGAAAAGGTACCTGTTGTTACACACGACGGCCAAGGTCATGAGTCTATGACTGAAAGGTACGGTCTGGATGCATATAAGGTTAAATTGAACAGGCTATCGAGGACAATTTGCACAAAAGGATAAATTGAACAGGCTATCAAGGGCAACTTGCGGACCCAATAATGGATATGAGTGTCTTTGGAGCTGGCACCCTTATTCCTGTTCAATATGGCCTCGGGCATTTACCGTATGTGACGTAATAAGCGGCCTCCCCCTAATAAGCGCCCACATTTTGAGGCGTTTTCTTTTAGAATAGAAGAGTAGAATGTGGCCATGATCATCCAGAATGATTATGGGCACATTTTGACTCAATGTGATCAATGAGATGACATAAAGTGATCATTTTGAGGGTATACGTTTTCCACTAGGGGGCCGTACTATACAAAAATGTAATGTACATAACCTGTTCCAGGTGATCTATGGATTAATACCTAGGGCCTATACTAATCTTGATCATTGGTGCTTATAAGATGGGGCAGCGTCGGCCAGCGTCTCTCCTATTTGGATAGCGTTGGAGCGTCTTAATTATGGATGGCGTGTTATGTTGATATAGGGGGCTCTGCCCCCCAACCCCGTTCTTCTTTTCTTCTTTTCCCCTTTTTTAATAATGGTGAGTACTATTAAGACTTTAAGACTAAGAATAAGACTTTAAGATTACGCCAGAAGTGGCGATTCAAGATTACGCACAGAATGGGCGGTGTCTAGTGACTCCGCAGGCTCGTCCCTTGTTGCCTCCCAGATGCAATTTGATTATGGTACAGGAGAGGGGGGGGGATTATGAAATCATTTTTGAATGATACCTTTTTAAATAGAAACAATATCCTACAATGATGTTCACTTACATGTGTGGTGATTTGCAGTGGTCGCTGCATGGGACTCTGCTCCAGGTGGGTCCGGCCGTCCGTGCCGGGCCTTCCATCCGGCCCGGCTGGTGGTAACTGCACAGTTTCCCTTGATTGCCTTGCCTGGCTCAGGGGTAGTATATAAGCCAGCCAGCCACCAGGACCCAGCAGTTCCCACTGGGAGCTCGGAGCTATATGAGGATAATCACTGAGGATCTCCAGGTCTTGCTGCTTTACAAGACTCCCACTGACAGAACCTAGGACCAGCCTTGCTTCCCATATGGATCATCCACCCACTGGGTAAAGAAGCACCTGGTCCAGGTCCTGCCAGACCATCTGTAAGAAGTCTATGCACACTGATGATGGACTGTACCTGTTTGCTTCAACACCTGAATAAAGATGGCTCTTTAAACCTGCAGATCTTACTGCACGTCCAGTAACAGTCAGAGTGCAGTCGGGACAGGTACTCAGCTCTATATATAGGGGTGCTGGGCCTTTAACTGTACAACCACCTGTGTCCGTTCCTTGGGAGAGTAGCTAGAAGTCATATGATCCAAGCTTACAGTTACCAATAGTCAGATACTTGGACGGTTCCCCGACAGTCCCTATAGTCCTAGACTACCACCCAATAACTGGGATCACTACACATGTAAAAGAAGTCTTGGTCAGAAAGGTGATCATAATTATTTGATCTCCCTAGCGAGGAACGGGCACTCCCTCAGTTCACCATCACCATGATCACTCATAGTCAGGGCTGTTATGGTAAATTTCAAGACATCGATGACCAAGGGCCCAAATTTTGCCCAGTTGTCATAAATGACATAATATTATATGTTGATATCATAAGGGGTGCCAAAGTGAGGGGTGGCTTTGAGGGGCATATGACCCCTTTTTGGGGTCCTGGTCCATAAAATTGGTTAAATTTCTCATAATTGATGCAAATATAACAACTTTATCAATGTTTATGCATAAAAATCAAAAGATTACACCCAACAGTATGTACTTCAAAAATTTTGAGTGCTACTGAGGTCCCAAGGTCAAGATCAAGGTCACTTGATCCATGATACTTTATGATTTCAGGGAATAGTTCAACCATTTCTTATCTACACTATTTCTTATAAGTCAAAAGTGAGTGAATGCTTTTAGGTGCTTTGCCTCACAAAATGAACTTCTCATTTAATGTACTAATGTATTGGTAACACTTATTTCGACATTAACATAGGAAATGATTGGTATATGCGAAGAAATATGAAATCTTTGAAAATTAGTTATACTCAAATATGCTTGGTGAATGCCACCTTATGACACATAGTAGGGACAAATATCTTACATTACATGATTTTTTTAGATTTTTTTTTGGCCATTTGACCTTGACCTACTTTTTATAGATTGAATAACACAAAAGCTATCTTCACCATTTGGAGACTACCAATGTGAATAATTGATTGCTTTTAAGTTATGATATGGTACATACAAGTGGGGTATTTTGGTTAAAGTAAAGGGAAGGTACTCAGGTATGTGCTTTTGTACTTAGTGCTAGCCCACACATAGATTCAGAGCAGATTATGAGATAGTTATTTATATATTTTCACTATTGGTGATCAGAAGGATGTTCAAAATGATTGAAGGTCTCCATATAGGCTCAGAGCCTGCCTTTAACCCTTTGTGGGCGAGCATCGACTATAGTTGATGCCATGGCTGGGCAAGCATCGACTACAGTTGATGCCATGGCAGGTCGAGCATCAACTATAGTCATCCTAACTCTATGGGATTCAGCAATGCCTCGTCCTTAGAGAAAATTCCTGCTAAATTTCTCGTCCTCACAGCTAGGCATAACAGTTTTTGGTCGTCCTCAAAGGGTTGATTTGTAAGTCCGGTAATCTTTGACAATTCTTGCTTGCAAATCATTTCCCTCTGGTATAGAAACATGAATAAACCTTCCTTAATCAGGGCAATAGGTAGAGCTATGGACATCATTGCACATGATAAACACTAGCATTGTTTCAATGTTGCCTATTATTGCGATGCCTTACAAGAACTAAAACAATAATTATAGAGGGCTGTGTAACATGGTACAACTGACTACTGGGAGAGAATGATCTCTTTGTTCACAGATATATGAATTGGATCTCTAGAAATGCTGCTGTTGGAGGCAGTAGGCCATTGGAATATCCCTAGTAGCAAGCCCACATAGGGCCACATAGTTTTTTGCTGGGTCAGATCTCAGTACCTGGGTTTTACCTGGGCTAGTGGCTTGGATTCAGGCACAGCCCAAACAGGTTGCCTAAATTAGAAAAGCCGATTAAAGCCCATTTTGAGCCCATCGATTCTGGTCATTGGGTTTTGGTGCAGCCCAATGAGGGCTGCCTGATGTGGGCGCAGATCAGTTTCAAAGTCGGCTACCTGGTGTGGGCTGAGGTGGAGTGTTGACAGGTCAAACTTATGTGATAGTTCTAGAACATGACACTAGATGGCCCTTACTATACAATATGTAGATATTTTATCCAAACTAGGACCTATTTTCAGTAGTACAATGGAACAAAAATAGGTTACTAAGTTGCAGGTATTTTAAGCAAATTATAGGTAATAATGAACAGATTTTCTAAAGGTTTTGAAATATATAAAGGTTCCTGTTTGAATATGCAAAATAAGGTTCTCCAAGAAGCAATAAACCGTAGACCCCATACCTGTCACTTTCAAATTACCTTAAATAGGAGCACATGTTTCATGCTTGTAGGAACTATAGGCTTCAAGGTCAATATGTCCCTAGATCAGATGAGTGTGACTTGTCTCATCTGCATGGCTCAAAACTGATGATCATACTTCATGCTTGTCCATAACTGGATAGGAAGAGTATGATTCAACCTTGGGTGCATTATTTAGCAGCACTTGGTATTTTCTAGTCAATAATTGTTCAGTTTGGGCTTGCTGTTGTGGAGGGCAGCATATTTTCATTCTCTCAGTCTCAGAAGAGGGGAGGGTTGGACTCTATGCTAGGTTGCCAGCCAGAGAGATTGAGTCCCTTTCAGGACAATTCCAGAGCAACAGCATACATAAATCATATCTATACCAGTAGGCGTATACCCTCTTTGATGTAATACTGACCTCAAACACATTGCTGAGTAGTATAAGCATCAGTATGAAGCAGTAAGACATATAGATAACATAGTATACAGGGCAGGAATCTTAATTTGTTAAGGTTTTGTATGGAAAAGTATCTCAAAATCCAAGATGGCTGCCACATAGGGTCTACAAAATGGTTTGCTTGAATTCCCTGACCTCTTACTTGCACTCTTCAAATTGTTATTTGTTTTCCTAAGTTAATTAGAAACAAAAAGCTCTTTCAAGTTTTTGTTAGAAGCCATTTAGGAATATGGCGGCAATATTTGATAGGAATTTGAAAGTGACTGGCCCCAAGTTTCAAATCCTTTTTCATGTTGGTAAGCATAAGTCTACTGAGTCTCATTGATCTAGTTTTATTTTGGAAAGTATGACCTTGAAAAATGACCTTGACCTTGAGTAATGAGCAAACCCATGAATAAGTAACTACATATGTATGTTGTCAGTAACTATGAGAGTTTATAGACCTAGACACTACATATTTATGGTGATAATGTTAGTCATGCCAGTTCCACACTTTTAACTTTTTTCATGAAAAATCTGAGTTTACAAGGGGCCCCTTGGCCCCCTGGCCATAGTTTTTGTTGGCACCCCTTCTGAAATCATTAATTACATATTTTTCTATGCATAAAAAAAATTTGGTGCTTTGGTCACATCTGTCTTGAAATGGCCCTGGCCAATGCATAACAGCCCTGACTATCAAGGGTGTTCATTAGTAAACACCTTATAGGCCATCAAGTTTTCCGTTTAGGGCAATACCAAGCCATGTTCCTAAAAATGATATCTTGTAGTGTAATTTATCAATGAAAAGCTCAAAATATCAATTTTAAAGTAGTTTATTTTCCTAGGAGACCTCCTCCTCTGTCTGTACAACTGTCTAAGGCTTTCCGATATGGTCAACGAGACACCCTACTAAGTGACCCCGCAAAAAGACTGCTAGTTCATACTAGTTTACCCAGTAGTTAGGATATTGGCGGAAACATTGGACCTCTCCTTTACTGAAATGGGTGTCCCCCAAGCTCGTGGTTTTCGTGTCATTCGTGTCTCATAACTCGAGAATTTCTGGAAAGTTTTTGGTAAACTTCTTGTGTTGTATTCCCTGTCATTTCTTGTAGTGTAACTCGAGAAATACACATCTTCATTCTACTTGTGGAATTTCTGGTTATTTTCATGAGTAATCTTAGGAAATACACATCACCGTTGTACTTGTCACTAGGAAGGTTGAGCTTTTCCCGGGAACTACACACGTTTCTAACTTGTGTGATTCTTGAGTTCTGTTTGGAGGGAGAGGACTAAGAGTAAATAGAACAAGCAAACACAGAACGGCTAAAGCACATTGAGACAAGGCATGGGAAAATAGGAAATACTGAGCATCTGACTATCATTGTGCCAACCAGTTTAACTGATCACGTTTTTCGAGACACCTTAAATATAGCAAAAGATAATAAACGGAAACGTACATAATATATCTACAATGAAAGATCACCTAGAAGCTATGGCGAGGCCCCTAAATATCTAATTATGAAGGGGAGCAGTACAGAAGCGAGTTAGTTTAGAAATGAACAAATGACAGGTCCATTTCAATTGTTTCGGAAATGAGATTTCTTTCACCTTATCATTGCTATCGTAAAAAAACATAATCCCAATCTCAACCGCACGTGATTAGTCTACATACTTTCTTTAAAATGTAAGATAGGAAATGATGAGAATCCAGTGGAATAATCATGGGGAAATGCCAGAAAAAAATCACATCAGGGGTAAAGACGGCCAAAGGAGAACTGGAAGCTTTACTGTTTATTAGGTAAGTGAATGCAATTTTCCCTTGGAGTGATTGCCTTGGTACTGGCCCACTTGTACATCAACGTAAACATGTTTTTGTTAGCTTCTTAATCACATTGTCTATTTGGCTGAAGTTAGTTTGTCAAAACAAGGCCTGCTCCACACTGAGAAAGGACATAAGTTGTGTTGACAGTCCAGACATTAATTCTTTTGTGGATTTCAGTTAGTTTTAAACTGTATGTACCTACACCTGTACACAGCAACATGACTATGCGTTGCATACAGTAGGCTGGTTAAAGTAAGGACGCCCAACACCCGGCTCTCAGTGGACCCACTACTCACACACCTCAGAGGGGCACTCACTGGCCCAAGCAGTGGTGGTATATGTGTACTGGGGGCTCTGTCTATCAAATCATTTCCTTGAGAATCATGGGTCTTCCAATCAATGGGAATAAGTAAAATTGACATGCGGTAATTTTGCACCTAGGCTCCTTAGAATTAGACAAACAGGAGAGATTGTATGCAAGAAAAGAGATTTATGTCCTCTAATTCTACAGGGAAGAAGTAGGTATTATTAAGGGGCCTATGATTTTCAATAAATTGCAATGTGCAAGGTACAATATAGATTCATGGTATTAGACATACACATACGTTTTTATAGGAAATCAAAATAAGTACTTTTTCAACAGTGGGGTGCATAGTGTCTCAAAACAACTATTGATTAATGTGATCTCTTATAGAGGGGCTTTGATAACTACAAGCCTTTCATTACGAGTCATAATTCTTGAGAAAATGTAATAAAAGGCTTCTAGTTAGGAAAGCTCATCTATGAAAATTCTAATGGATAAGCAGTTATTATGAAACACTATTCACCCCACTGTTCATGGTCATGCATGAATGGCATACTCACAGTGTACCTTTGAGTGCCACACTTCTCAGAGGTCACCGGATTCCCAGATTATATTCTGTATTTTTTTGAAAAACCAAAACCACGGACATCCCTAGTTAAAGTTAGTACATCTGATGTGTGGGACAAAGAAATAGATTTCCCTAAAAAAGAGTCAGAATGTTCACAAATTATGTATTTAATTTCCTATCTATTTCATTTCCTCTAATTGCCTCCGATTATGCTCTAATTATATTTTATTGCTCTACTAGTATATGGTCATTATGGAATAAAAGCGTGCACACTTTTATTCCCCCCCCCCATTGAAAAAACACTAGAAAAGCCCATGGTTGGGGACATTGGATCCCTTTGGGATCTGTTAACACCCATTGATGACATTTAATTGACCTCTATTCTTTAAATATTATACTTTTATAGTGTTTGACAATTTGAGTAACATTTAGAATTTGAGGAAAAATCGGATATAAACCCACTTTAATAAATCAATATCATTTTCTTTTATCACTTATTCTCATGAATCAGTAACATTACAAATCAGCATCATATACAATGATAATAATTGGCAGGTAAATGTTATGATACTTATTGGCTCACTATCTATATTGGGTCCATTATTCATCATCTCATACCAGTCTGATATACAATATTTAGACTCTATATCCAAGTGTTATTACGAGAGGGAAGATCACTTACTGTAGAGGTGTATAGTAGATCCTCACAAGTTTCCCAATCATTAGATGAAATGTCTGCAGCTAAAAGGGAATGACGTCTCCATAGCCCCTTCCTACAACAGTCATTACCGAAGGCAGTCTTTTGTATCTCATTTTTGCATCACTTCCATTCAGATTACAAAGGGTATTGATTACGTCTAGGTATAACAGGTTGACACAAGATATATAGTAACCATAGCCGCAACAATAAACCCACCCACGTATCAGGGAGAAATAAAGGCTTCCCACATATCAAGTGGGGATGAAGGATCCATTGTATGGGACTTTCTTGAAATGTAAGCGAGCTACACCTATATGCGTGTAGTGTGAGCCTCAAAATGGCAATTTCCTCAGAATAGCAATTACCCAGCAGATAAAGGCGAATAAAAAAACAAACGCATATCATTGATAGTCAGACGAAAATGTATCTGAGTTAAAAGAATCATTAAGTCTGGTCAAAAGCACTATATTGTAGACAACTTGTGCAGGCTCTACATATTATGTGACCTTCAGTCCTGGTCATGAGCATGTAGGAAGGGCATCTACTCTAACAACCAGCCATCAGCTCTGGCTGTGGGCATCAATTTGTACCTTTATGCCACCGTCATCAATTGTTAACTCGTGTTATTGATCGCGACTATGTATGGCGAGCGGCCAGCGTTAGCTACCTTCACCACATGAATCCTCTTAAATGTTTGGGCAGATGCAGGATGTCCTGGCTATCAGTAAATGTCAGATGTGGTACAGTAGTGCCACAGTGTCAGCTCTACAGACATACTCCATCTAGTCAGCTCTAGTCTAGCTGAAAAGGTCCCCCTCCTTCAGCCTGCCACCATTTACCAGGAAATCTCTTTCCCTGTGTATCTGAGAGCTCCAGAGACTGACAGGGCTGGAAAGGAATGCCAATCGTCCAGCTGCCAGACTTCTTGATGGTCTGGTCTAAACTATAGCATTTCAGATGCTGCGAGTCAGATTAGGGGGGGGGGGGGGGTCCTGTCCCAGTGTAACTTGACAAAGATAACATAGTTACGATATTGAATTGGTATATATTAGGGGACGTTTTTCTTGGGTATGAGAAGATGTAAATACACCATTCCCGTCTATTTACCCTGGCAACATAAAGAACTTTTTCAGCTAATATAATAATATATATCACCAGCAATGTAATACATAGACACTCGATTGATCTGTTATAAAGTTATATAAACTAGATGAAAAGATGATAACAAGAGACCTCACACCTTTTCAATGATCCTCTTCACTCCACTGCTGGGTTTAAGGTATAGACACTCACGTCTGTCCGACCAGTGTAGTAGGTGGTAATAGAGTACTACTAAGAAGTAATACTAAGTGGAAAATAAAAACCCAGCGCTCAAGAGAGAGAGAGAGAGAGAGAGAGAGAGAGAGAGAGAGAGAGAGAGAGAGAGAGAGAGAGGGGGGCGGGACCAGAGAGAGTCCACTTGTGTTCCCGTGGCACAAAGTAACAGTCGCGATCAATAACCTGAGTTAATCAGAACTTACCATCATTGAATCAATTCCTGGATAAGATTAGGAATTAGTTGTACACCAACCTGAACTCAATATATTGATACCTGTTATGTAGTCATTATTGTAACTCGGATGACGGAAATTGGTGCCATTGGTAAGTACCATGAAGTTAGCATTCACAATGACGGCTACCTAATTGACCATGTCTAGTGTTGAATATATAGAAGTTGCTACTTGAAAGAAGTTGTCAGTCATGGTCTGATCCGTATCCATTATATACACTAATCTTCACTAATCTTCACTACCGCATACTGGTATTAATAATTATTGTTTTGCCTTTGTTTTCTGTGTAACCGATGTGAAGTGTCATTACTTGTCAAAAAGAACCTTCGTCTTTGTAACTTGTATATATATTTATTATACGATATGGGCGCACACCGTGCTTTTTAGGTGATATTCCCGTTCTGATATTGGTGCATACCGCACACTTGGGGGGGTGAAATCGTTCTGATATTCTGGATATCAGAACGATTCTGAATGGGGAATTCAGAATCGTTCTGATATTCTGAATATCAGAACGATTCTGAATGGGAATCGGCAGCCATAAAATCCGAGGTTCTATGGAGACTCGAACACGCTACATCAAGACTTGAAGTCCGATGTGCTAACCACCACGCCGTGAAGGCGCTGGTAGAGGTAGGTGGCGAAACAAGGAGTCTACAGGCGGATTTCCAGCCCTGTAGGACCATTATTTACCGAGTTACAGAAGAAAAGGCATTTTTTGGTATAGTTTCTTTGAAAATCAATATTTTTTTCTAATTTCTTTTTTACTATAAAGGTAGAAGTTGGACTTTACTTAGCCTTTCGTTAAAATAATTCTAGGGATTTTTTTTCACATAGAAATAGGCATTTTGAAAATGGTTCGTTTCCACCCAGGATCGATCCGGGTACCCTTGGTGTGTGAGGCGGAGACGCTAGCGGCCATGCCTATCCGGCTGTGGTGCTTGTGGAGGGAAACGCTGGTTAGTATATAACATAGCCCCAAGCTGGCCGCCTCACAAATTCTATGTTGAACTCAGTGTTGGAGATTGAGGCTATGACGTCACCAGGCTCCACCAATCAGCGAGCAGGGTTGGTGGGAGGTCAAAACAACATGGCGCTACTGCTGTACGAGTGATATTCAGTCAATAATCCTTCAAAATGGCGAAATTAGGACGAATTTAAGGTGATTAAAGACATTTGAATGGAAATATCGTATAATAAACCTAATAATATATGAATATCACCGAACTTGGGGTGTGTATTCATGAATAACAAACCTCGGTGCTACGCACCTCGGTTCGTTATTCAAGTATACACACCCCGCGTTCGGTGATATTCATACATTATTGGTTAAATATATATATGTGACTCAATCCAGCATAATAGACCTTATGTCGCACTAGCGCGAGCCGTGAAAATGGGGTCTGAAGGGTAAAACATGTATTTTACTGAAATTAGGTTTTCAATGGATTTGTTTGATTTATACTGTTATCATGCCATTCCCTGAGTTTTAAATCCATATGAAATTCCTAACAGTGTTAATTTCACATTTTAAGAACCCCTACATGGATGTTTTGTCAAGAACAAAGGCTGTCGAGACGGTATACACGATGCATTTTCCGTCTATTTTGTTGCTCTGTCAGAACCCCCCATCCCGGGCCCCATGCCCATGTTTGGCATGCTTTTGTGTGGCGCGAACTCTTCTACCCAATGGCAGGCTCTCTTACAATCGTAAGTTGTCAGTCAGCCAATCACAGGGTGTTTTTCAAATGCCTTTGGATCGCATCAGACCAAACAATCCCTTGACAACACATCACGTGACACAAATGCGACCCGCTGATTGGCCGAGCGCCCAGCGTCCTCTTCCGGTTTGAGTTGTTTACCACGAGTCGGCGGCAAGAGACAATTTTGGTAACGGGTGTATTTTCATGTTTAAACACAGAATTATTATCAATTATTAACCCAAACAGTGTATTTTGAATACGCAAACATTCAGGACATGAAATGGCTGAGTTGGACACAGTGGCCAATGCCCTTAACGCCATAACTAAGGCCAACTTAACAACCGCTGTTGCCGAGCAGGGAGTATGGCGTCAGCTTGTGAACGATTATTTCCTATTCCCCGAGAATTTTGATGATTCTGAGGATTCTGATCAGGATAGTGAGTCTGATACTGAGGAGAATGATGGAGAGGATGTTGCAGAATCATCAGATGAGGAAGATCTCCCTCTGGTTGTTCCAGATCCGGTACAACAACTTCAGGATGAAGAGAGCACAAGGTGTGCCAATTTTAGGTGAGTGGCAAAAACCACATGGTGTTCTGTTCGATGCACCCTTTAGTTACCCCACATTAGTTTTAAGTTTGTGAATGAATTAAATCAACACCAATATATATATTACTAATTAGTGCACTTTTGCATTGGTCTGGAATATTGTATCTGTTTTTAATTTACAATTCAGACCTACATAGATCCCAAAAATTATAATTATGTGCATTCATTGTGACTAGGCTTTTTAAAATGTCAACTAATATTTCTGTTTTATACTCTGTTCATAATGTATACTCTTGCACTAACTATCCTTATTTCTGGTCAACAGTTGTAAGTGTCAATATGGGGACAACAATACACCATGCAGTACAATGTTCACGCCAGATGAGTTCAGAGAGCGACGTGAAGAGGTCGCCCAGCTGAACAGAGGTAAGCTGACTAAAAATTAATAACTATAGAAATAATTCATTTACACTTTGTTCTAAAGAGTTGGTTACAACATCACTAAATATGTGCATTTGATTTGATTTGACCCACATTGAGTCTTATTTCTCATGTCTATGATTATAATAAAAACAAAAACAAAAAGTTGTTAATTCTACTTGACAGCCGAGCTGGATATGCTGCTACTGGGGGTGATGGCTTCATCAACAGATAATAGCGCAAGGCTTTCTACAAGGAAGAAGGGTGAAAAAGGAAAAAAGGACCGTGAGCGAACTCGGACATATTATAGACTAGGCAATAAACAGGTTTGCCAGTGTACGTTTGCATTCTTCCATTGGTAAGTACACAGTCAAGTACAACTACATTGTACCGGGTACCAAAAGCTTTTTTTTCTGAAATCTAACGCTTGTTCTCACCAATTTTGACATTTTTGGGAAAATTTGCTTTTTTCAATTTTGAACTTTTTTCTCGCCAATTTGGCCATTTTCAGGAAAATCTCTTTTTTTTCCTTTTTTTTTGGGGGGGGGGGCATGATGCATGAATGAAGCACGGCTGCATTCAAGCATCATACCCACCCAACATGCATCATGATCACCAAGGTTGATGCTTCAATACAGCCCTTGGGTGTTACTTTAACAGGGCTGCATTCAAGTATCATGCCAACCCTACATGCATCATGATTACCAAGGATGATGCTTGAATGCAGCACTGGAGTGTTACTTGGCAGGGCTGCATTCAAGCATCATGCCAACCTTCATGCAACATGAGTACCAAGGATGTAACATTGACCCTCCCATTCATTGTTGGCTCTTCGGTAGATCTAACCCATACTTCTACCACCCGTGTCTGCCCCAATGATATCTAGGTCAAGGAGCTGTGATTGGCCAGAAGTAGGTCCAACTGACAGGTTACGACCCAGTTTTATTTGTGTCAAGCCAGAGGGTGTGTCTAGGCTACAGCAACCTACCGGTATCTTTTAGGCTATAGGAACATACCTGTATATTCTAGCCTATAGCAACATGCCTGTTTTTTCTAGGCTATAGCAACATATCAGTATGTTGTAGGCTATAGCAACAATACGGTCTGTTGTAGGGTATAGAAACATATCAGTATAATGTAGGCTATAGTAACATACCGGTATCTTATAGGCTATATGTATCAACCCATTGTTGCTATCTGCACTTTAAACATGACATGAAGTATGCATGAGTATTCTTTAGATCTACAATGAATACAATGCTTAAAATTTTCATTTTTCTTTTTTCAGCATCAGTAAGGGCAAACTGAAACGTGTGCTTAAGTGGTATGTGGCCAATGGTGTGGTTACACGTAGAATACGTGCTGGAGGCTTCAGGAAAACGGGCAAATCTTTGGACCTGGATGATACTCAAAGAGTTCTCGACTTTATCAAATCCCATGCTGAGACACATGCCATTGCTCTTCCAGGCAGAATACCAACTCACAAGAGAGATGATATACTAATTCTCCCCTCCTCTGACACCAAAGCTGACATTTACAGGTTGTATGAAAAAGCCATGGCAGATGTCCAGCAGAGGGCAGTTGCTCTGTCTACTTTCAGGAGTTTGTGGCGAAAGCTCCTCCCAGGAATAGTTTGTGCAAGGCCCATGACTGATCTCTGCTGGGAGTGTCAGAGGAACAACAGAGACATTCACCGGTCTAGCTGTTTCCCAGAAGAGGTCAAGCAGGCAAAGTTAAAAAAACAAACACATCATTTACAGGTAGTAGGGAAGGAAAGGGCCTACTTACAGCAGCTGGTAAAGAAGGCAAAGGAGGATTATAAAGCAGCTGGTTCTCCTGCACTTGGCCCTCATCCACCATGTAGTACAGACTATCGGGTGCATGTTAGCTTTGACTATGCCCAGCAAGTGCACCTGCCCTCTTACCCCATGCAGCCAGGCCCACTCTACTTTCTAGTGCCAAGAAAGTGTGGCATCTTTGGTGTCTCTATGGAAGCAGGACCAAGCCAGGTTAACTACCTAATAGATGAGTCTCATTGCAGTAGTAAGGGATCCAACGCTGTGATCTCATATCTCCACCATTATCTCGAGAACTACTCCCTGGGCCCCAAGAATTTGGATCTCCATTGCAACAATTGCAGTGGTCAAAATAAAAACAAATTCATGTTGGCGTACTTGATGTGGCGATGTTTGACTAGGCTCAACATGTCCATCACTCTCAACTTCCTGATCACAGGTCACACAAAATTTGGTCCAGACTGGTGTTTTGGCCTTTTGAAACAGAAATTTAGGAAGTGTGACGTTTCCAGTCTGGAGGACCTTATGGAAGTTGTCCGTCGAAGCACCCTGGAAGGAGTCAACATCCCACACTTAGTGGGGGATGAGAAAGGAAACTGTTCAGCCCCTACTTATGACTGGAAGACTTTTCTAGCCCCTTTCAGCAAGGTAGTGAATGGCATTAAGGAGTACCATCACTTTGAGTTCAGCCATGAATACCCGGGTAGGGTTGTCATGAAGAAAGTGGTCGACGATGAAGAACCTGTGCTCTGCAACATCTTGACAAAGGAAATAGCAGATGTTCCCCGGGGCAACCCTGCCATCATCCCCTCCCCAGGATTGCCTGCCTATAGGCAATGGTACTTGTTTGAGAATATCAGAGACTTTTGTACCAATGCCACAAGAGATATCACCTGTCCAAAGCCAACAGTACCAAAGCCTGGGTCAGGTATAGGAGAACACACCAATGACACTGACACCCATCAGCCAGGACAAGAGCTAGAAGAATAGCAACTTAGAGGGAGAGGCAGGGTTCGTGGCAGGGGTAGGGGCAACAGCCAACAGGCAGAACAAGTGGAACCCACAGGCAGGGGTAGAGGCAGGGCCAGAGCCAGAGGCAGAGCCACAGGAAGAGGCAGAGGCAGGGGTGTCGGTGAACAGGCAGACCAGGAGGAACTCAGAGGTAGGGGAAGGGGCAGAGGTAGGGGCAGAGGTAGGGGAAGGGGGCAACAGCCAGGACAACAGCAGCCTAGAGGGAGGGGCCGACCTAAAGGTGCTGTTTCTCGGAAAAGAACAAGGAGCCCTTCATCTGCAGAAGACTCTGATGACGAGGTGTGGATTGCAAGTGATTCTGACTAGAACTCCCTCTTTTCGTACCATAACGAGTTATGCCATGAACTTGGATATCACATATTCTATTATGATGTTGTGTTGTTAATATAATCATAATCTGCTACTGGTTTAGGGTGTAATGATGATACACAATCAGCAGCGACCATGGATATATATTTTGACCTGGAGAAATAATGTGACATGAACATGGAGGACCCCACCCACTGCACTTGGATTTTACCTATCAAATTATCTGTGTACAATGCTCACATAATGTGAAAGGACTTTCAGGACTTAACAGACTACATTTAATAGGTTTTGGAACTGTTAGTTGTCCCTAAACTACACCAGGAACAGGTATTGTGCATCTATAATTATTCCACTAAACCACTAACTCTGTCATTTTTCCAGGAAACTGAACGTGTTTTTGAACGATGTTGCATGAATAAAAATATTTCCCCAAAGAGACCAATCTTTTAGTATGTAGTAGATATAACCATCGGGAATGCCTGGTAAAAATTTCAGATTGATATCTCAATTCTAGATACCCGTTGCTAAGGTAACCAATGAGTGATATGCTCGCTGACTGCTCGCGAGCAGGTCGCGACCTGCTCGTTCCACTTTGATCACGCGTAGCTCAAATTAGCACTGCGGGTGTTTTTATCTTTGAAAATATTTTTTAAATACGTATGGGTGAGATGGGGACTCATACATGGGCTCTATAGAGAGGTAATGAACTGTTCTATCACATGACATAGATAACTAAAAATGTTTGATGAGCGACATAAGTTCCACTATGCTGGATTGAGTCACATATATATATATATATATATATATATATATATATATATATATATATATATATATTAAACGGTCGGCCGTGCATTATAGCCTCTGAGAAGTCACGTGGCCGTTCGTCATTGTGTAAACAGTGCACGCTTAGTACAGGGCCACAGCAGTGAACAGTAAACATACCCAAAGAAAACCTTTAAAGAACACAAAAATCCTTTTTAAGAAAACATGAAATGTATTATATATACGAATTGAAACTGTTCATCAATTTACATCCTGTATGATATGAATTAATATTACCATTGTGTTACATTGGCTTAAATTGAGAGGCGCAGCTCATAACTGAAAATTAACGTCAATAAAATCCTTTTCAAACTTTCACACTTGTCACTGTTCTAGGCAAAGTATATAAATGATTGACCTGAGTCGTGTTTCGCTACTGTTGGGAGACAAACCGTATAGAACATTATGGTCTGGGCTGAGGTAATTAAGAGTTGGATTCTTTGCTGCATGGCATCATTTCATTTTTGAATTTTTGTTAGGGACTATAGACGCAATTTACTAATATTATATTTTGTTATATTGTCAACCTATTTGCCTATATAGAGTCCCCTGGTGACCAAAGTTGGTACTAAAAATCCCTAGCGGAGGTGTGTTGCCAAGGAAACATGATATTTATTTAGAATAACGCACCTGGCAGAATGTGTAACAGTCTACTATCTCGACACAATCCTCTTAAACAAAGAAGTGTGCTTGCCTAAAACCCCAGGAGACAGAGAAAGGCAGTACAATCTGCAGGGTCCCTAGTAGCAAAAACGGTGTGGGCCCAGTTCTAAGATAATACCCATACTATCTAAAGTTTGCCAATATGGCCCAGAGTGGGCTAACTGAAGGGATCCCGTCTTTTATAGTGTGGCCCCAAGCGGGCTAACCAAAGGGGGTGAAGATCAAATCTCTGCTTGGGTTGCCCACTTTGGACTCAGATTGGGTTTAAGATGGCCATAGGTTGCCAAATCTGGCGCAACAGCGCCACCTGGGACAATTATCAGTAATTAAGTGATTAAGAGATTTTAGAACTGATTTAGTTATTCCCCCTAGTTTCTCACAATTAATGAATAGGATATCCTAGGTGCTGCTATATCACAATTGTCCTATCCAATGATGGATAAGCATCAAGCAGACCTAATCATCATGTTTAAGCCATAACCCAGTGGGCTCAAAATCCAGTCCAATGTTGAATCAACGTTGAATCAACATTCAATCGACATCGACAACCATTTCTCAATATTGATTCAAATTTCCGTGCCCACTGGGATGCAGCTTATACCCATTAGCGTTTTCTAGATACGTTTTGGCCTTCAGGTCCATGGTTCCTGCCTACATAAAGCATATGCCAACAGTTAAGCTTATTGTCATTTGATAGAAGTGGTGTTTTCTTGAAATAGCTCATTGGAGAACCTCCTGTTCATCATTCAAATGTGTAGTTAAGCTTATTTTGAGACTGTGAGAAGATATGTTTATTGTTTTCTGTTCTGCAATGCCTTAACCTGTTAATGCATTATTGAATATTAGCAAATTCATCTACTTACGTGGCAGAGATAAAATTTAATATTCTTCCAGGTCGGGGTCCAGAGCGAGGAGCTAACCGCAGAATGTTAGTCTATAGATCAATGCAGCAAGACAGGGTGACTTTTCATAATAAAGTTATGTTAATATAAAAGTACAAATAAAAGGTGTGTTTCAGGTTACATAGTCTGAAAATCTAGGTAGGGTAGGTCAGATTTCTTTTTGAAAATTAAAAAAAACAACTTTGGACTGAAAAGTGACCAAATTTGACTCACAAACTTCAGCCCCGACTCGCCGAAAACGGTGTTAACTCGTAGGCTATCAAATTGACCCTGAAATAGGCCAAAATTACTTAAAACATGAATATTTTTTCAATTTGGATAAAAGTTTCTGGCTGACAAGGGCGTCGACTCGTAGACTATCAAATTGACTCTGAAATAGCCCTAAAATCACCCTTTAAGGCCGACCAAAAAAAATATTTGCTGGTGATAGGGGCGAGACATTTTCACAGGAACTCTCTCAGGGCCGAGCCTTTGCTGATTCTCATAGAGTTATGTCGACTATAGTCGATGCTCGGCCAGCCATGGCATCGACTATAGTCGATGCTCGGCCAGCCATGGTATCGACTATAGTCGACACTCGGCCTCAAAGGGTTAAAACTTTTCTAGGGTAGGGTCGGGTAACCTGAAACACACCTTTTTATTATTATTTGGCCTTATGTTGGTTCTTGCAGCATCCCCATAGCATTGTCTGTAAAGGCTATGTTTAGGAACATCTCATGTCAAAAGCTTCACAGGGGAGACATCTTTCAAATATTGGATATTAGAAAGCAGAATTTTAAGGTTATATTTATGTATTTGCCAGCCATGCTTCAGAACTGTTCAGGAACTTAATGAACAGCTTTTCTGAAAAGTTACTGTTTCTTGCTGAATTCGCCTAAAGGACTTAGTGGAATTTCAGTTTGCATGAGTCACATGTATCTAAAAGAGTCATCAGGTAGGAATCAAAGCCATCAAGTGTTGCAGCATATGATTATATATATATGTATATATATATATATATATATATATATATATATATATATATATAAATATCATATACATATATAAATATATAAATATATAAATATATATATATATATATATATATATATATATATATATATATATATATATGGGTGGGGGTCCAGAAAATGTCCATTTCCAGTGAAAAACAATAATATTTCTGAATTGCCCAAATGTTGTAGCAGATTTTTCTATATATAAAGGAGGCAATGAACCATCACATTCCCAAATTTTGTGATACTAGGATTCTTACTTTTTTTTCTATGTAAGTTTGAAAAATATAATTACTAATGAAACAAAATTGTGTTACGTTCACCAGATATTATCATAAACATGAGAATAGTGAAAAAATATGATGACGTATTTTAGTTATGAACTTGATTCACTGAATTAGGGCAAAAATGTGTCATTTCCTACCATGTAACAGGGTGCTGTACACTTTTTATCTATTTTTAATTCCCCATTGTGATAGTTTGATAGCTAGAGTCAATTCAGGGGCAGTTGGTTTCTGTCTAAATTTAACCTATAATCTTTTTAAATAGGGAAAAGTACTAACATGGAAGAGTATTAAACTAGCTGTGAAACCCAGATGAAAGTATACGAAGTGCTCTAACATATCTGAAGTTATTTTGTATTTTCTGCCATTCTATTGTGTTTATTTTACTATTCAGAGGTGTTCAGTGGGATCTAGTGAACGTAACATAGCAGAAAAATAGAGGAATTATAACGAAATATTAGTCAATAATAGCATTGTTTTCAGTTGGTTGTGGTATAATACCTATGCAAAAAAAGTCACAGCATGTCCCAGATATTTAATATAAAAAAAATAAGACAATTAGACCAAAATTCTGTTGTTTTCAATATATCTAGTGAACGTAACATCTAGTGAACGTAACATCTAGTGAACGTAACACAAAAATTGAATAGTTTCTAGAATGAAATATGTTCATGATAAAATGATGGAAACAGGTCAGTGTCATTTGTAATGCTCAGATATACTTGGACAATTTGTGTTAAGGCTATATTTTAATTAGTTATGCATATTTCTGACTTTTTCATATATCTGGTGAACGTAACATTTCATAAAATAAAGGACATGTTGTTTTGATAGTTCTTAACCCCTTCACCACTGGGTTTCTGGTACCTCAATGCAATTTTGTGCAATATATTGGCTTACCGCGTGGAAGGGGTTAATACTACATAAATCATGCATTCATCCACATACATCCTTGCTGATAGGTTTGTCAAACAGACATACATGCGGCCTATCAAAAGAAATTAACAAAAAGGACATATTTTCGTGACAATTTACTGTCTCCGTGGAACCAAACATAATTCTAGTGAACGTAACATAATTCTAGTGAACGTAACATAATTCTAGTGAACGTAACATAATTCTAGTGAACGTAACATAAATTGATATCTTAATTTACAAAGACAAAGACATTGCACCTAGGTAAGATTCTTATTGTATATGGTGCATGTACTATGTAGGCACCACATGGATATTTCCCTTCCTCCTTAGAGGACATTTAGGCTGATATTATTCAAAATGTTTAAATAAATCTAGTGAACGTAACATCAATCTAGTGAACGTAACATCCAGTGAAAACAATTGTTTTTGCTTGTTAAATGTAAAATAGAAAAAATCTATCGATATGGGAGCGTAGAGCTCACACATACGCTTATCCAATGCAGGTAATGTGTAATTTTATGCAGTATTTGTATAATTAATTACCTTTTCAAGAAATTTGGCTTAAACAGGTCACTTTTAATTCCTTCTTTGGGCTCTAATTTCACCAAGAAAATGATCAATTGTCTTATTTTTTTTTATTCTGCCCAAGAGTATAGGTGTCCGGGATATGCCTAATGGCACAAAACATCCATCTAGTGTAATATTTTTCCAAAAAATTCAAGTGTTTAAAAAGATATATGAAATTATGAGAATAATTGCTACTTTTGTAATTTAAACAAATATTTAAAAAAGAAAAAAAAATTAAATATTGAAATAAATGGTGTTATGAAGAAGTATCATTTGTATGCAACACATATCGTCGCCTCAGTATACAAAGGTTGTAAGTGAAAAAATAGGATTTTTTTTTTATTCTTTAATATTTTCCTTTATCCACAAAATTTTAGACAATTTTCGGAATTCTTCAAAAATGACCTTTTTCTGGGAGGTTATAGCTCAGTATACAAAGGTCGTAACTGAGAAAATGATATTTTTCTCAGTATACAAAGGTCGTAAGTGATGTGGAAATTGTAACCCCAATGTATTTTATCATTAAAACAACTTATTTTGAGTGTTTTTTCTAACCATTTTAAATAATTCCTATTGTATAGGTACATTTTTGATATTTTTACAAAAACATGCCAACTTTGAAGTGTAAAGGGGGTGAATTTAATGGGAAAATGACTAAAATTGCTAGTTTTAGCCGAAATTTCACTGTTGCTAGGCAACAGCAATTTGTAAATAATTCTTTTAAGTGATATAAGTAACTAAAAATATAAACAATTCATTTAGTGACCATTAGGCTTGAATTAATCAAATATTTGGGCATTTATTTACAATTTTGAACTGAGGAAATCACTTACAACCTTTGTATTCTGAATAGATGTACAAAAATATACATGCAATTCAGTATACAAAGGTCGTAAGTGACCCAATTTTCCTCTTTTTTCCCTAATTATTGCCACATTAACTAAGGAATTAGATAAGATATTTTAGTATCATTCATATAATTTGTTTTTAGTTATTGCTGTTTACATAGAGGATGATTTCTGGGGCAATATACCATATATTTTAGAAATTACAGCCTAATGATCACGTTGATTTTTCTTATTTTGCTCATATCTCAAAACATGAATTTTCCACTTACGACCTTTGTATACTGAGGCGACGATATGAAGCAAAAAGTGTAAATCTAATATCATTGGGAGAAAATTTCCGTTAAAATCAGATTTTTTCCAGGGGACATCGATTTTTGGTCATTTTTTCCCTGAAAAGTAGCTAAAATCTGAAAAAATCATGAAATTATAATTAATATGCATATTTTTTCTATTAGTACTCATTGGGCTTTTTGCAATTATGTAGTTATCCCAATACATTCTCTTCATTTAAAATGATTATTTTAAAAAAATAAGTCAATTTGTGAGATGGACATTTTCTGGACCCCCACCCATATATATATATATATATATATATATATATATATAGAGGCATTGAATGTAGCCGCCAATGGAACAATATGGCCAGGTAAAATGGGCTTAAACCTGAAAGGGCGCGGCTGCAGCAGGCTTGATCCATAGGTACCGAAGCTTTTGTGAATTCAGTTTTCTATGTGGTAGGATGTCTTTTGGTAGAGCTGATCTTATGAGCTCACCACAGAAGAACACCCTCGACACAGCTCCCGGGAAAGGAAAGAGTTACACGACGTACTATAACATAGATCCAAGAGAACAGTGGAGGTGTCAAAGTTCCCAGAATGACACGTCGAAAGGTGGTGTGTATTTCTCGAGCTTCACTTCTGCAGTTAACGGGAGATTCTTGGGAATATGACATGAAAAAATGTCTCGTTTCCATACCGAGAAACGCTATTTGCACATTGGCTGATGGTCTGTATTCCTCAGGTTTTACTTGTGCAAAATTTGATAACAAGGCCTCAAGGCTGTACACATTTCCTTGAGATACCCATGTTCACATTTCTCAGAGGGATCACGAGTCATGGCATGACAACGTCTCGAATTCTTCTTATGATCTTGTTTGCTCAGCAAGGACGGAATATGGGTTTGTGTTTTGCAATTTCAGATGGTTCTATAGTCTGAACTATGGTTCTATACCTGCCCTCCATAGAAGATAATTTCATAACATCTCTCTGGTACAATACAATGGCCAGAAACGAAATTGTAGAGACCACCAGGGGGAAAACTAGACTCACGAAGTAGAGTACATAATAAAGTTACGTGAGCATATGCAACATTGACGTTTGCTTCATGTCAGATAATCTTTCTACGTTCATGCCATCATGTCCCACTAGGTATACTGCTATATCCCGTGGCCAAAGACGATCATACAGTTCTGAGATAATATCACCTGCATTAAATTTTACCTCTAATTATGGTCCAAAAACTCATCTTTGTATGAAAAAATGTGATGGTTTTATGACAATTATTCAGATCTAATGCATAATTCTTCAGCAATATCTAAATATCACTGAAAAAACTCCATGAACTTCTTTTTTTATTTTTTCAAAATTTTATTCAGATCAATAGCTAACATTCTAGAGGACTTTTGATAGGTGGTCCCGGGCATATTTTTATGGTTTTGGGCCTTTGAAGTTAAAAAATAGTGCAAAAATTGTCTAAATCTCATATTTAGAGCCTTAAAAAATGGGTTAACAGGCAAAAATCGGGGTGTAAAATGGCTGTATTTCCTACCCTTGGTTATTTCAAAGAACCTGATGATATATGGCTCACTCTCACCAAATCAGTGCAACTAAAAAAGTGACGTACATGATCGGCGGACGTACATGATCGGCGGACGTACATGATCGGCAGAGTCCAAAATCCGTCTTTTACCCCCTGCACTACAATGTTTAACTCTCCCAACCATACCTACAGGCTGTAATGTATCTTTGGGGAGTTTATTAGAAAAAAAAACCTCCCAAAATATGTATAGGGGCCGGAGGGGGGGGCTCAATGTGTAACCGATCATGTACGTCACATGACGTACATGATCGGCTTGGAATGTCATGTAAAATTTCCTATTTACCCACTGCTTGACCTGTCTATGATTACACATATTTAGACCTACATCATATGTACACCTCACTATGATTGATTTATGTTTTAAATATGGTCAGAAAAGGTAATTAAAGCAGTCAATAAATAATGGCCGATCATGTACGTCACATGACGTACATGATCGGTACTGAAATGTCATGTAAAATACTCTTACTAGACTCATCTACACATTTAAACCATTTGAAATACCAAGACAGACATTATATGTACACCTTGGTAAGGTTTATAAATGTTTTATTATGGTCAGAAAGAGTAGGGCAGTCAATAATCACCGATCATGTACGTCACCGATCATGTACGTCACATGACGTACATGATCGGCATTGAAATGTCATGTAAAATACTCTTACTAGAATCATTTACACATTTAAACCATTTTAAATACCAATACAGACATTATATGAACACCTTGGTAAGGTTTACTTATGTTATATGATGATCAGAAAGACTGGGGCAGTCAATAATCACCGATCATGTACGTCACCGATCATGTACGTCACCGATCATGTACGTCACCGATCATGTACGTCCACCGATCATGTACGTCCACCGATCATGTACGTCCACTGATCATGTACGTCACTTTTTTAGTTGCACTGATTTGGTGAGAGTGAGTTATATATATATATATATCTAGATAATGATTTATTGATTAATAGGTCCACTGTTCTAACTTATATCAAAAATAGCACATATTATTGGCTATAAACACATCAAATATGTAAAGTCCAATAAAATGCTCAATTTTGCTCAAAATCGTCCAATTTTTTAATATGGCTTAGTCAGTATATATATGTTTCTAGTTTATCAATATTAGCTCAATCTGATACATATAAGTTATATGCGCAGAGACCTGCGCAGTGGTCCATATTCAATGAGTAGCGATCAACCTTAAGTAGAAACTAATATATTTTGATTATCAGTCAGAAATGGATTTTAGAGGTTAAATGTATATTCTTTATTAATCTATCCAAGGGAAGTGAGGCGACACAGGAACTGTTTGGGATCCGCGCCGCTGGATAGACGGCCTATTTATTAACATAGTAACATGATTATTGAATAAAGTAGAAAAGTATTGAATAAAGTAGAAAAGAAAAAAAAAGAATTTTTTCAAATGTCCATGATTGACCAAGTGGCAGCCCGCAGTGACGTCACGGCGTCACTGGCGGGAGAGCTGGTACCACCCCCTGTCGATCAATAGTCGTACTAACTTGTTAGTCCATATCATTAATCTATCCAAGGGAAGTGAGGCGACACAGGAACTGTTTGGGATCCGCGCCGCTGGATAGACGGCCACATTCTTGTAACCCGGCAAGAAAACCCCCACTAGATGGCAATTAAAAATCACAGTGTCCCAGAAAATGAGGCGGAGGATGTCCATAGACCTGCTATTGTCACTCTTGCCCGTATTCAAAGCGGCCACCACCTGGGTGTTGTCCGTCACGCATTCTACGCGTGTGTCGCGCCACTCGTCCCCCCATCTCCTCAACGCCATGAGGATAGGATATAGCTCCTGTACGTTAATGTTAGAGGGAATGTGCATATCCGGTTTAGGAGTACAATGATTGTGAAGATCTCTCGGGTCCCTCCAACTCTTAGACCACGAGCCGGCGGCCCAGTCGTCGCCGTACACAGCCCCCCACCCGACCGTGGTCGCCGCATCGGTGTGAATGATTGCCGTGTTCATTGGGCCCGGTTTGATGATCTTAGCCTCCCCGTTAAACCACGCTGCGAAGTCTGACCACCACAGGAGGTCCTGGCGGAATGACTTCGATAGCGAAACATATCGCTTGCCGGGGGTAAAATGCGAAAGCATTTCGATGACTCGATGACTGAAAGTCCTGCCGCCCCTAACTAGCGTGCTGCAGTGGGCTAGAACCCCACATAGGCGTTGCAGCTGCTTCCTCGTCGCCCGCAGGCGACCTGAGAAGAAGTCTATTTCCTCGTGTAGGCTGGCTATTTTCTCGTCGGGCAGACGGAGCTTCATTTCGATGGAGTCTAACTCCACTCCCAGATAGGTCTGGATTTGGGCCGGCGATTTGACCTTTTTATATGAAATATAGAAACCCAACCTCCTCAATACACTATGGAGGTAAAGTTGGGCTGTCTGGCATTCGTTGAAATTGCGACCCATCACTAGAAAGTCATCAAGGTAATTGGCACAAAAGAAACCTTGTCCCTCCATATGACGCGAGACCGCGTCGGTGATGCGAGTGAACACGCTAGGAGACATCCTGGTCCCGAAGGCCAAGAAATTGTCCTCTATGAAGCACGGGGTACCGTCTATGTCCCACTGCAAACCTTGAAACTTCCTGTCACTCTCTCTTATCAAAATTGACCTATACGCACTGGTAATGTCCGTGACTGCCATAAAGCAGTACGGCTGAATAGCTGCGGAAACCATATCTACGGTTTTATACTTGAAAGTTTGGAAGGTTGATTCCATAAAGGAATTGATGGACGCCCCTAGCGGGCGGCTAGCATCCGTGATAGGCCTATATGAGCCCCCTTTCTTCTTGACGGCACCGAGGGCATGGATGCAGTGGGGGGTACTCGGCACTAACGACAACTTGCCGCTACTCAACTCCTCGAGAATAATCTCGCTAATCTCATCCTTGGCTGAGACGGTCGCAGATTTATAGTTTGTACACAAATAGGGGTGAATCACAGAGCCTGGGTCAACCAATTTAAAGCCGTGGGTTAAACCGTCCAACAAAAAATGTGCGTCTGGGTCGGGGGCGGCTACACCATGTCCCGACAGCATATCCCTCCATGCACATAAATTCATCTGTGATCGCACACCCCCCACAAAGTGGGTCTCCTTGACATCCCATAATGGGAGGTAGTCCGCGTACATGCTACACAAATCATCTACACTCGCACATACACAAATAGCATCACAATCTACACTGATCTCCCATGTCTGCGCGTGCCCTCGGCTCGGCTCCGCACTGACGGCTAATGTCTGCGCGTGCACTCGGCTCGGCTCCGCGCTGACGACTAGATCATGTGGTCACATATGATGACCCGGGTTGCCCTGTTGGGCATGAGGGGGGCCTTGAGGTGGGAAACCACTCCCATATCCTGGAGGGGGGTTACCCATCATCTGAGCCTGGTTGCCATAGAAACCGCTAGGTTGGCTCCTGCAGTATCTACCTTTATGGGCCCCCCGGCAGTTGCTGCAAATATGTTTCTTGTTGCAAGGGTTATAGTCGCATCGGTCTCGGAAGTTCCATTGCCCACAGATATCCGAGGGGAACATCCCTCCTTTGTTGCCGGAGCCCCGCCCCCCGCTGTTGGCCCCCCGACTCTCACTGCGCGCCGCCTCCCGGGCCAGCGCTCTGAGGACTGGTCCAGTGTTATCCGCGCCCAGGCAGTCGTGGCGGGCATCCTCATCGCAGTGTACAAAATCTGTGAGATCACCCTCTATGACCTTGGTGGTGACCCTGAACTCATACTTAGCAAGAGTGTCGGCCTCATAAGCCTTGGACAAGCCCCTCATAGTGATGAACTTCATATGGGCAGAGTAGCCCCTGGCCGTTATGCGGCTGGGAAATTCACCTTTAATGATACATACACAAGCTCTCGGTAGGACATCTGCTTGTAATCCTTGTCCACCTCCAGATGATAATCAGGCCTAATTTTTTCCCTAGACCTCTTCCTCCTGTTGTCCCTAGCATAACCCCTCAGCTCATCACACAGAATATCTGACAAACCTTGAGGTTGACGGGGTCCCAGGAGAGCGGCATCAAAGTCTGGGGAGAGTAGTCCCAGAGACTGGTGTGATAGCCCAGCCCTCTGTAGCCCTGCCTGGATGGTGGCTGAAGCAGAGGATGGGTACAGAGGCTGTGGCCTCTGCTGCTGTTGCTGCTGTTGAAATGGCTGTTGCCACTGTTGATACTGCTGTTGCTGCTGCTGATCAGCTTGCTGGTGCTGGGGTTGCTGCTGCCTTTGCACCCAGAGCAGGTAAGACTGGTATGAGGTGTCGGCATTGCCATTTGTGTACCCACCACCAACCTGACCTCGCTCCTCACGGGTGTCCGATCGCTCTCCGCGGCCCACCTCTCGCTCTGCGCGGTCGTCGGTGGTAAAGGGGGGTGAGTTGAAGCTGTTTGAGGCATTTCCTGACCTCTGCCATTGTTCATCGCCTTTAAAACGATCAAAATCGCCTTGCATATCGTTGTAGGCGGCCGTACCGGATGGGAGAGAGTGGGCGCCGCCATGTTTGTTGTGATCCGCGGCCGCGTTCGAGGACGCACCACGGTGAGCAGAGTTCGCCGCTGGTCCCCGCGTGTCCGCGTGCCGCCCGCCGGGTACCGGCCGTGAATCCGCGCTCTGGTGAGTGACTGAGCTATATTTTTTACCCTCGAACGCGTCCGCGCCCATGACAGACTGTACCACACAGCGGAATGCGGCTTCTGCAAGGTCTGTATCCCTTTCCACCCGCCTATTGCCCGCTCTTAATGCGGCCAACTCCATTTCAGCCTCTTTCAGCCTCTGTGCCCGCTTAAGTTCAGCCTCTCTGGCCCTCTCTCTGATGGTGAGAGCCTCGATCCTCTGTAGTTCCTGTACCAGCTCTGCCTCACGGGCCGCGTCGTAGTCCGCGGCCTGCTGGTCATGTTGGCGGGTCGTACCGCCCGGGGGTCCCGTCGGCGCAGGGCTGTGGCTGCCGGTCCTCTGCTGCCCGTCGGAGCCGCCATGCTCCTCCGGTGCCGGCTCAGTCCTGTCCCCCTGCTTCTTGGGTGTACCCTTGTTAGGGTTTGGGGCATCGCACTGTGGGCAACCATTTCGGTTTGAGTGGTATTCAAACCCACAAAAACAAGTAGTAGGCATGGCCAAATCTCAAGACAAGCACTAGATCTCAAGAAATATCTCAAGAATTTTTTCAAATGTCCATGATTGACCAAGTGGCAGCCCGCAGTGACGTCACGGCGTCACTGGCGGGAGAGCTGGTACCACCCCCTGTCGATCAATAGTCGTACTAACTTGTTAGTCCATATCATAAACAAAACGTTTTGATCTTATAATTCTCGGATTCTCATGCTATCAACGTCTGACCATTCAAAAGGGCTATCTATATATACGAATTCATTCCCTGTTTAATTTCTCAGTAATAAGGAGTGTTTTCAGGAAATATCATGCTTTTGTTCCAGTTCCAGTCTTGCCACGGCTGATTAACTACCACCTGTGCGAAACTGATCGTTGCGGCAATAGGGGTACAGTGAAATTCGATACACATCAAGGTGTCATTTATAACTTTCTGGTAAAACGTTGAAGCTTGAATTAGCACAAAAAGAGTCCAAGAGTGACGGTCTTGATTAGTTTTGTAGGTGATTGTATTTATACAGGAACTGCAGTTGGTGATTTAGGGAAGATGCTCAATATGTAATATGAGCACGTCCTTCCCTAATAATAGACTAATGAAAATGAGATGAATTATTGCTAGTACATTCCTTTTCTTCCTACAGACTTCTAATGAATCCGTGGGTTATACTTTGTTGGGCTGTTGGGTCACACCCCATCTATCAAATGACCTAATAACAATGGAGAAACGCATTATCTTTATGGGTTTAGCAGAACAGATTATTAATTAGAAACGTGCCCTACAGTGCCCAAAACTAAGGTAAACATCTATCAGTGAAACACATCACAATAAATATTCATGAAACTTACATATAACACCAACCAAATATAATAAACTAGACTCAACTCAGACTCATGATCTATTAAACCTTGTAAATCACACTTCACTGATAGAGCCAACTGGTAATTGAGCTGCAGTGCTCTCACACATGAATAGGCGACTTTGTTTGCACCAATCAACATGTCGTTGCGCGGTGCTCTAGCTCAGCTGTGTAAATTTAGAGAAGAGATAAGGATATAGTCTAGTCTGATTTGTAGCACCCTGTAGCCCTACTGTTGCATGGAAAACATAATAGAGATTAACCTTGAACATTTTCTCAGTTAAACCCCTGAATTCTCCGATGGAATGCAAACAGTGTTACTTCTCCTACTGCCCAAAATAGTTGGGAAATGACCAATCTCACAGTTCTTGACGATTGCAGGGCTGAAAACAAGAGGTATCCTCTCAGTTGGCGAGCATCTTAAGTGTGTGCTTATATAGAGGCCAAATGAGGATAACTGCATCTAACAATGTTCTAATTAATATTCAAAGTACGGAGAAAAACACTAAATCCGATTCTAGATATGTCAATATATTTCAATACGAGTACATATTAAAAACCCTGATCAAATTTGACCTTGCCTATGCCATTTAATGAATTCCAACCCGAGTTAATTTGTAACAGAATTGTGTATCAGCTACTCACCATATATCCTGAATTTACTGTATCCATTGGAAACAGCTTGAGAATCAGTGTGGCTATAATAATGATGGTGTAAGAGAATATCTCTAATATAAAACACTGAACAATGATTTCCATTGTTAAATTGTAGTATGCACATTCACTTCATTATTCTATTTATTGAACTTATTTAAATTAGATTGTTATTGATATCAGCTGAATCATGGCTAAGCCTGCATTAGCACGCAGTATTGCACTGACGACCACTGTCCACAGAGTATAAAGTAGGGAGCTTCATCGGAATAAGGCTATGTTTATTTTGATTTTACACCAATGTTTGGATATGAACTTCGGGGTATTAGGTGTCCACCGATGTGTCAATGTGTGGACGTAGAAAATGATCATTTAATCTTCAGATTAAGGCTTTGTTGTAAAAGAATGATTCAAGAGATAGTCTCAAGATAAAATCAAAGGTGTCTGGTTTTATCGGCCAAAACGTAGCCGTATAAGACTTACATGGAGGTGAGAGGGGGGAGGGTAGTAGTCGTGGGCCATACCATAGTACTTATATTTATACACAATGTGAATGTGAATAGAAGTATAATCTCTGTCGGCCGTATAAAGAATCTCTGATGGCCGTAAAAAGAGCTCTGACGGCCGTATAACGACCGTGTATATGCATAACATGCCGAAGTGCTGACAGAGCAGGGTGGGGGTGGGGACTTCGGTGCATGCTTAGTCTGCGATTTTATACAGATAAACCTCGCTTATGATCTGTGGACGGTGGCCATAACCGACATCAAATTCATACACAGTTACACTCCTTTTATTAGTTGAAATTATGAGTTGCGAGTCAATGTCCTATCCCAACGTATCCCCTTTCACCTTAGTGTGTCCAAGTACTTGCAGAGTGCGCCGGAAAACAAAATGTTATGCAATAAGCAATAGTCAATATGAAGATGCACCAGTATACGTATAGGTCCTATTGGTGTAGTCAGATAACAACTCTAGGATCTACATCCTTAGAAATCAGATAAATCTAAACTCAACAGGGTTAACATAATAGGAAGATGATGCTACATGCTACAGGATGGTGCTGGGGACTGATACTAATACATCCTTTTGGATGTTTTAGTGAATATAATAATGGCACACGAATCTATCATGTTGATCAAAATTAATAAACATAAGCGTCACCCAGTGTTACTCTATGTGATTGGTAGATGTACCAAGGGCCACCGCCCACGGTGGCCATAATGTGATCTAGGTTAGTCTCAGAGTCGCATACTTATTACAATTATACAGCACCCCCACCACTCTAATTTGACAATTGACATCAAGTATACTCTATCTCTCCTGATTGATGGTATGTCATATTTTATAGCATTGCATTGAATGAATTGAATTGAATTATATTTATTGGCTGAAAAATCTACATACAATGCAATGAGTTTTTCATTTAGCAGCCAAGTCACCTCCTGCAAAGGAAGGATCGGATAGAAAAGAGTCAATGTTATGTCTAGAGATATTCACAAGTTTTTATGATGGAGATTTTTAGAGTTCCAGCCTTATGTAGATCTACTATACTATAGAGCACTAAGGAATTTCCGACTGTCATTCAGTTTTTGAGTCTCTGGGGGCAGTCTGTTCCAGTCCTCCATTCCGCGTAGTAGTGGGCTCTTGTCGTAGACATCGCTCCGGGATCTCATGGGCGAGGCTTCAAAGATGGTTAAAGGGGTAGACTGCTTTCTAAAATATCATCAAACTGAATCAAGCAGACAATATTGTCACAGATAGCTCAAGCGGCCCCTCTTTCCCTTGTGTAGAAAGTTGTCATGTGCATGTTATTAAGTTGTGATGACACGCTAATGTCTGGTTGGGTGCGTGACCACAAAGGGATGGTTTGTTAAAGCGTCTCTCCAACTAAGGTGATTAGACAGAATTACAGGTTTAGAAAACAACAAAATGAGAATTTTCAACCAAAGGCCTGATGTTAGGCTTTCTTGACTAATTAATTATGCTGCTACGGGCTTTTTCATGGGTACAATGGTACAAAATTACAAAGCAAGGTTCTATGGACAATGTTTCAGCAAATTACTTTGCTTCAATATGTCTTATTATGTCTACCCTGAAATTAATAGATTTAATGGTAGACGTGTCTTAGAAGAATTTAATAGGTATTCTTGCGTATTAGACCCACTACAAATGGCTATCAGCAGTTTAAGGTAGTGAAAAGAAGAAAGATACCCCAAAGCCGCCTATGAAGAAATACTGTCCATCTCACTACAGTAAACACATCCTGCAAGGTCAAATCACGACCTGATGTCTCATGAGGGCCTCTCCCTTGAGTGAATTACCTTTGCATGACTTCCAATACAACTAGTGATCAGTGTAACCAGGTACACGCTACCATGTCCACCCAATCACTGTCTGGGAGGACTCAGGCACAGCATTGGTCGATGAAAAAGCTTACTTGCAATAAATAACAGCCGGTGAGTGGACTGATGTCGGTCACCATAGTACAGGTTCGTACTTATTGAGGTCAATATTGACCATGCATATGGCTGTGTCTCACGACCTTTGGCCAATGTTTTGTCTCTGACCGGGTGCCGTCTCTGACCAGGTGCCGTCTCTGACCAGGTGCCGTCTCTGACCAGCTTGGCTTGATAAGGTCAAGATACCAACAGCAGGAGGCTTATTATAATTATAGTTATAAATATATAACAACCGCCATAACGTTTTCACAAATCCTTATATATATGAGTATAATTGTTCATAAAACACCTTTTTCTGACACCTGGTCAGAGACGGCAGCTGGTCAGAGACGGCACCCGGTCAGAGACAAAAACATTGGCCCAAGGTCGTGAGACACAGCCATATACTTTAAATTTAGTACTTCAAATTCCCATACCAGCGCAATTACTTTACCATCAAAAAAGGACGATATTCGGACCATCAATTTCTGTACGTTTTTTATCAACATGATGAGGTAGAGAAATTTCTCCAATTTGTTCTAATTAATATCGATGGATAACAGGAAAATACAAAATGCCACACGTACTACATGTAATATGAAAAAAATGAATGCAGAATAGTCATGTGTTCATTTGTTGTCCTTTGAAGAAATGATAGTCCACCTCATTCAGTACATTATTTAAGATATCAATATCTCCTGAGATAGATATTAGGAGGCAGTAGTTAATTTTGATCTAAAGAGACCTTTTTTGTACCTTGTGATGTCATAAGAGGAGTACAATTGTTTAAAGTTTCTTTTAGTGTCCTACACTATAGTCTAACACTGCAATGGAAATGGATTAACCTGATTGCTATATCATTATCAGATACTGTCTTGAATTGCTACATTTATTTAAGACACGCACTGATATCTACATGAACCTCTCAGGGAGGGTTATTTCAGAGAACTGGCAACATTCACATTGGCTGCAGTCATGCAATTAGTACACTTGCAATTAATTCATGGGTATACTTACCTCCTTTTACATAAATACATCCATACCTACTATCTACCTAAAGCGTCGCCATAAGTGCCCAATATATATGTATGGCACACCACGTCTCTGAAATACAAATCTATTCTCAAATAAAAAGGCTTTGACTTTAGAGAAGTGCCAATTAACAGCTTTATTTGTATTTGGCTCGTTACTAGAGCATTGCGTTCATTAAGGATGATGATGATGCCCTAAATGGAATTCACATTATGAGCGGAAAGCTGTGAGGATAATAGTCTTAGGTGAGACACACCACAAACTCTTCTGTTAATGATACTCTTAGAATGTCAGTGGTAAGATGGAACCCTAATTGGTTTGCTTTTTAAGATTACTCATGGTAAACCCCTTAACCACAAACTAACAAACACCAAAGTATACAATGACCTTGGTATATCTAATTGCTTTACCTTTAAAACAGCATAAATACCTTACCTCTCAAGAGGTTCCCAGTTATCATTAATTTTGTTCCTGGGGCCCATTTGTGTTTTACTTGGGCCAGATGGGCTTGCCCATATCTGGATTATGGGCCTTTTTGACCAGGGCTATCAGTGGGAGCCCAGATGTGTCAGCCCACGAAACCTCTCTTTTTTCCATTAATACATTGTAAATATTTCGAAACATACTGACATCTGATTTCCCTCCAGAAAGCACTATTTATTGTACATTTTTATAGTGTGTGCTAAATCTGGGCTAGGGCTGAGCACTTTGAATCTGGGCTGACCCATCCTGGCTCCCACTGGTAGCACTGGACAAAAAGGACCAAAACCCAGGGTGGGCAAATCAGCTTGCCCAAGTACGAACACATATGGGCCCCATTAAGCTATGTTGACTGGCGTTGACCTTGTCCTATATGGGTTGCGGTGTAAACAAGATAACGAGCAGCATAATATAACTGGAAGCTACCACTAATTGTGGGATGCCAGAATTATGTCACATCATTATGGATCCGGAGGTGGTTATTAATTTTCCTAAATGCTTCCTAACATACAACAAACCCCCAGTGTTGTGCCCCGTATTGTCCACATACTGCAAAGTGTCCACATCACAGTATGTCCACTGCCTACCATCACAAGTGTCGACAAAATACAATTTGTCCACAGCCTGCCATCACAAAGTGTCCACAGCCTTCCTTGACAAAGTATCCACAAATAACAGTTTGTGAAGGAAGGAGGTGGACACCTTGTGATTGAAGGCTGTGGACAAAGTGTATTTCGTGGACACTTTGGGATGGAAGGCTATGGACATGATGTGATGTGGACACTTTGAAGTCTGTGGGGGATACGGGGCACAGCACCCCCCCCCCTCCCACCCCACCATGTATGTCGACAATGAGTTCATGTTTTGTATGTTTCATTGCCTTCAGGAGCTGCTCCAAATAGCCTGACATAACACAATACCATATGGTACAGCACCACAAGTCATGACGCACATAGACGTTATGGATGTGGGAAACTGCGTCAAAACCTGAGTTCTAATAGCTTTCCTGTGCTTTCAATGCTCCAACTCCAATGTTACTAAGGTGCTCAAGCTTTACCACTCAGCTTCCCAGCTGCTTATCGAGGAGTGAGCCTGTCTGGCTGTGGTGCTGACATCCTGTGGTAACTTAGGGTACTATTGGTGCAGAGGATGGCCTTCAGTCCTCGTTTGGGTACCTTCATCCAGAGGGTGCCACTGTTAGAATAGTGAGCTGCTCTGAGTTGTCCGTCCTACTCCTTCCAATTGCTCCCTAAACCATGTTAAATATATATTCCTTAGAAACAGGAACATGTTGGGATGAGGGGGGGGGGGGGTTAAGTGGTGTGAGGTGAAATTGAATGCATCATATAGGTGACTACCATTGTCTACCATTATTTGATAGTACATATCAAATGTAATGTTTCACACTATGTGAAATGATTGTATTGCAAGGAGACAATCAGTCATGGTTTAGTATAAAGCTCACTACAATCATAATATCTGTGGGTTATTCTGCGTATTTGCTGCGCAAGCAATCTGTTGTACAAAATCATCTCATTACCGATTTCTTCCAAATGCATCTTGGAATCTCTTATACATTTCACAGTGACCCTATCACTAATTCTTACTAAAGCACTTTGAGAGTTCCAACGAGGCTTGCAGTAAACCTGATACTATTTCTCTTATTAATCTTGCCACAGGTAACAGAAGGCCCTGAAGGAACCAGGATCCTCTGAAACTGGGCACTTAACTCAGGATCAGGAGCAGCATCGTTGTTGTTCCAGAACGTGAGCCATTCTAGCTAGTACAGTGTATAGTGTCTGCTCATATAGCTCCCGTGCAAACGTTTAAATTAATGACAAACCTATTTTGGCTAAATTATTAAACCCAAATTACCAATATTTTGCTCCAGCTTAATCAAAAGCTGATGTCTGAAAATCGAACATGAACTTCAAATCAAAAGCTTGACTTGTGTTCGGCTTTTCTCATTGGATGGATGCTACCCAGGCTGCCTGCTTAATTATCTAGACCTGATAAGTTTTCATCCACCAGGTTGCTTCTCATCCCAAGATTCCCACAGCGGCAAGGTAATTGAATACTCCATTTGGCACGAAAGTCATAGAACCAGGATCTTTTACAAACATTCAGCCTACGAAGTCTGGTAAATAGATATCATATTCAGTATATTCTTTTCCACAAGGTTGTTATTTCTATAAGTGTGATACCGAATTCATGACATGAGTATTAAGGAGGCATGCTTTGATTAGATTTGGCCATCTCAGACACCAACAAGAACCATGATGAATAAATACATTTAATTAAGAACTCTGCTAATTAGAGATAGGGTTACTCTTGCTCGGCATTGCAGGATTATGATTACAGAATCTCACTACTCCCCTTTGAAGTAGCCCACACACATGGCCTGAGCTAATATCTGAGACTGTGGGGGATTTTCTGCTCAAATGCTGTCTTAAGCTGCTCCGAGGGCACTGCTCATCACCAAGCCTTCATTAGCAGTGAATGCAATTGATTAGTTCCCACTAATCTAACCCTCCCTGGTCTCTGCTGACATGTCAGTTCCGCTGGAACCATGGGTGGCAGATTATGGTTAGACTCCTACCCATGGACACTGATAACAAGTCAGCCTTAATGAGAAGGAAGGGCTCCCCTCCATCCGTATTACCCTATTTCATTACCTGCCCTCCACACACCATCTTCACCTTGTGTGCCCCTGCTGTCTCGTCCCTCCAGTTCTAGCCGCACCTAATTTGGAAGCTCCAGGAGCGCACTAAATGTCAACATCAGGCATTGCACTAGCTAGATTTCACAAAACCTTCAAAATGATTATGATCAGCTTTCGGGTAGTGGAGTGAAATTAGTTGTTTGCCAACTACAAATTAAAATGCTATTTTACCAGTTTATGATCCCAATAAATGTAGTATTAGAATATTTTACCACTAACTACCAATACGTTTCACCGTAGTGAAGAAACCAAATCGGCACAGAACATTGAATCAACATTGGTACTCGGTTGTCAATTTTGATTCAATGTTGATGCAATGGTGATTCAACAAAACTGTTCAACATTGAACTGAGTTTTGTGCCCACTGGGAAGCCAGTTCAGGTTCAACACATGTTTTCTGCTAGATCAATAATTATAGACCAGACCATTCATTATTGAAAGTAATACTGCATGCCTAGTGCAGCATTTAAACATTATAATCTTATGGACCTTAAGTTGATTGTCTTCCTCAATTTTCTCTCTTATCTTTATCATAAAAGGGGCTGGTTATTGCTACATAAAATCTATCAGAGTTCTGGACTATAGTTCTTTCAATTCAATAGTGCCATCTGCTGTGAGTACTATATGTCATGGTCTTTTCCGACATCGTTGATTTAAAGAAGCATACCAAACTATTACTTGCTAGTTTATATTTGCTGACTGCATGTCGTGAGGGAAGCAATACAATACCGTACATGGTGTCCCCCAAGGATCTATCCTCGACCCAATATTATTTATTTTATAATTATGTTAATTACTTATCAACCCTGGCGATGTCTTGTAAGTGTCTTCAGTATGCAGATGCACTGCACTATTTATCTCTGGTAATGACCTGGTAATTACAAAAAGACCTGAACAGCCTGGTTTCCTGGTGTGACGAAAATCAGCTCACCACTAACGCAAAGAAGACTAAAACAATGTTATATATATATGAACAAAATGCAACTCTACCCCCTGTATATGTTAACCCTTTAACTATGTCAAAAAACTGTTATAGGTAGCTGCATGTGGGGGAGAGATTTTTTGCAGGATTTTTCTCTAAGGATGAGGCTTTGTTGAATCCCATAGAGTTACAATGACTATAGTCGATGCTCGCCCTGCCATGGCATCAACTTTAGTTGATGCTTGCTCACAAAGGGTTAAATGTGTCGAGATATAAAAGACCCACTGTCCATTTCTGTCAAGAATATTCATCTCGAGGTAAACATTCTTCCTATTGACTTGAGAAGACAGTATCTGCAAGGTATATTATGTTACAGGTTAATAATGTTATCGAGTCATTAGATTTGATATGTAATAGATCTAGAGTGACTAGAGCAGCAGATGGTCCGTTAATTAAGATGTACACTTCACATACACCACAAGTACAATTGTCTCCTCCTGTTGATGCATATAACACCTGCAATAACATCAAACCTGAAATAATAATTTCTGAAAACAACATTATTTTTAAAAATAAATTGGAGTGTAGTATCCTAAAGCATTTCAAGGAGGCCTGGAATTACCATATTAAAAAAAAAGTGTTTTATTAGGTAATTAATTACTTAATGTAATTACATGGATTCGGCGCATTGCCGTTCTTCCACCAAGACCTCTTTCTTTTGCAAAGTCTTGATGTAGAAGGTGGTGAAAGGACGGGGTTGTTGGTGCTCCGCTACTACATCCAGATCTGACTAGGTAAGTCAATTTTGCCGCTCTCTAAACATGGCTGACATGTCACATGTACACTTGTTCTTGATGTAGAGGGTAGTTCCGTGTCATACCGTATAAAAAGTATATCACCAATAGCTTAGTAGTGCAAAAAATAAATTACACTATGTTGGTACATTCATAAGGATGAGATGAGATGTGATGAGTGAGAGTAACATATAATACAGAGCAAAAGATTGCTTAATTACATGAAACAGTTATCAATGTCTAATTTTATAGCTTTTTAAAGCTGAAAAGGTCTTCTATCAGAGTGTGGATTTTAGGTTATTCCAGGCAATAATATCATGGTACAAGGCACCCTTAGTACTATTGGCTTCAATGTGGCTGGGACCAGCAACCTGCAATCATGTGTGTAAGGAATTTCATATCAGGGTCAATAGTGAGCCATAGATACTGAAAAAAAACTTGATCAATAGTGACCCTATTTAGCTTAAAAACTGGGCTAACAGAGTTGACATTATGGAACATCATCCATTTAGTTTTCTTTTCATTTATGGTTAAGCTATTGGTTATACACCATGAAGACAGAAATAGTAGGGTACCATGCATGCTTCTTTCCTCTGTGACTGAGATGACCGCGTCAACAGCATTCAGTGTAATGTCATAATTATACAAATCAGGCGAAGTATTTATGTAAATGGAAAACAATACAGGGCCAAGTACGGACCCTTGTGGCGCGCCATATGTAACAGGTAATTGACTAGAAGTACTATTATTAGCTATAACACATTGTGATCTACCAGTCAAGTAACTCCTAAACCACCGACATGTATTTGCGCTAAATCCAAAACTTGAAATTTTCTGAATTAGAATTGAATGTGAGACAGTATCGGATGTCTAAATATAAAGAAAAGGTGGGTTTATTATTTATGGTTTTATCTAAAACATTACTAATATGTGCGCTTATGGCTGACTGCGTAGAGTGACATTTACGGTATCCGTGTCGGTGAGCAGTCAGCAGCTCATATGTACCCATACCCAGTAAACAAAACACGTTATACAACATCTTATTACGTAATATAACGTTATATAACGTTTCTCTAAGGCTCCTTACTATGGCATAACGTTATATACAATTTTAAAACGTCATTTTGATGTAAAATAACGTTTTTTTGTTAGCTGGGTATGCTTTTGCAATCTGTTACATATAATTTTTTCTAATATCTTACCAGGGGTAGCTTATAGACTTATAGGTCTTAAATCATTTACATCGAGAGAATTTTGTTTCTTAGGGAGCGGTACAACAGTTGCAGTCTTCCATTTAGTAAGAAAAATACATTTACTAATACATTTATTATAGACATAGGATCACATCAGCAATAGCCAGAAAGGCATCCTTAATAACAAAACCTTTAATGTTTTTAATAGCTGATGGCTTTTTAATATTAATTGCCTTAATGAACTTGATTAGCTCCAAATAGCCAACAGGGTATACATAGTATATCACAGTCAACAAGAGGGGCATTAACATGTCTAGTCCCCACATACGGAGCAGATGGTGGTAAGTCATTAGCTAGCTTTTGACCAATAGTAGAAAAGAACTCATTTATATATTTAGCACACCTATCTGAGGCTATGAGGGCACCGCTGCCTTTGTCTTTAAGTTTAAGAAGGGTTGACGCTGCCTTTACCGGTAGTAGTTTTCTTATACCAGCCCAGAATTTTACAGGGTCATCTTTTCTGTGTACAAGAAGGGAATTAATTTTCTCTTTACGAGCATTAAAAATTAAAGTTCTACATTATTTCTATGATAAGTTGCAATTTGCCAATTCTCCTGTGTTTTATTTCTTCTAAAAAGTCTAAAAGTGTCGTCCCTGTCACGCATTGCTTTAATAACAATGGCAGACATCCACTCTTGGGTATATACCGGTATAGTCAGCATTTTCATAGGGCAATCAACATCTAAGCAGTCCTGTATTACAGTAAGGATCTTGTCCCACATAGCCTCAGGGTCTTCAATATCAACTACATTGTTCCAACCATACAGTTGCAATCTATTTTTAAAGTTAAAGAAGTCATACTTCCGATACGAGCACGCCTGGATAGTTTTTTTGGCTATCTTTGTATCCGATTCACAAATCTGCAAATTGATTTATTATGTACAACTCTTCACTAGAAAGCCCAGTGGTAAACCTACTACAGATACACTTTTTGTTTAATTTATTCAACTTGGTGGGCAATTAAAATAATACTTATAAAGTCTTTGTATAGTATTAGTAATCCGGGCACTGTATTGTATGCATAAGTATCTGCCTTCTCATATTGTATAATAGAGTTTTATCTGCGCAAACACCAGGAACCTCGGTCATAAAGTACTCACTGGAATACAATGTATGTATCTGACAGGTGGTGTCTGAGCTGCTATTACCACTACAGCCAGTGTCAGCCCGCCCGGCCGGTTCTTTTGTTCTTATATTGTGGTTGAACAGACCGTCCTGTTATAACACCTCACTACTGGTAAACACCTTATGGTGTGTAAACAAGCCAATAAAACACTCTCCCATCATTGTTACAATGTAGAGGCTAAGATTGTGATGAAGTGTGACTCAAATGCAATCTTAACTGTAAATAGCTCATGAATGCAATACAGTACCTTTGCAATGCAACCACATTAACAGGATCACCATCAATGAGAAGAATCAAAGCTAGTCACATATGGCACTCAGCCAAAACTCAACACAAACAGGAAAGTGAACCTTTCTATTGATGAGAAACCAATCTCCTCAGAAACGACATTCGTCTACCTAGGTGTGTCGCTCGATCAAACACTTTCGCTAAAACCACACATGGTGAGTGTTAGGAAATGAACAGGGTATAAGATCCGAAAACTTCACAAGATCAGGGATGAAATGGACAGAGAAACAGCTCTCTCAGTTTATAAAACCTGCATCCTACCAACCCTGGAGTACTGCAGCTTTATCCTGGATTCCACAACAATAAGTGACCAACAACAGCTTCAAGTACTGCAGAACCGTGGACTACATGAATGTCTCAAGATCCATAACCCGCTGGACATCTCAGAAGATGACCTCCACAAAGAATGCAACATTGCCAAGTTGTCAAAGCATAGGGACACACAACTACTTTGTTTTGTCCACAAACTGTCTAAGAATCCCAAATACACGGTAGACAATGCCCTCGTTCGAACTAGAGGGGACAGGAAAGTAAAGCTCAAAGACCGAAACTAACCTCTTACAAAAAGTCACCGCTTCACCGAGAAATGCTCCTATGGGACATCCTGGACCCTGAAATCCAGCATCTAGAGAAGCAATGCTGTTTCAAAAGTAGTGTCGCAAAGGTCAACTTTGCCATAATATCCGAGCATCCGTGAGGGAATGAGGGTATAGTCAAACACCATGGTTGTTAAGCCGAAAGGGTTCTTCCTGGTCCTGACAAACCCATAACCCTTGATTCAGTGGTCAACGCGCATGAGCGCACTCACCACCAGAGCTATAAATTAGTTGTGCACAAGCACACCTGGTGCCTGAGTTAACGACCCTATTAATCACTTTAGGTTGCATTTACAGTTTAAAATAAGGAAGTTTTATCACTCCTAGAAATGGCTAAGAGTGCACAAGCACCACCACATAAATGCCAATAAAACAGAACACCCCGCAGTTTTCTAAGATAACATTACTTCTCACTTCATACGAGATGCACAAGCACTCATTTAGTGACAAGCATACCAGTAGTATAACTGGTAGGTTTAACTATCATGTTGTCAAAAATCCTGGACCATAGATACAAATCTCATGTTCTGAATATCATGTAATGTGATGGTCATGAAATAAACAAACTTCAAACTTCAAACATTCTGATAGAAGGGATCTTGATCTATATACTCATTATGCATTTACTCTATGTATATAAATCATACAGTAGACCCATGGCTTATATATAACAGAATAGGTGTAAAGTGTGGTGTTTAAACAGGCTGGGGTGTTTGAACAGTGTGTACTTGAACACAGGGTAGTCCTCCACCTGATCTGAATGGAAAAGCACATATATCTAAATTTTGATCACAGGTATAATTATCATACATCCAACCGACCTGACTACATTTACATGCTTTTTATGTGAACTTGGTATCACCTCATCCCCCCCTCCCCTCCCCCAGTAATATCACAATGATAGGCTATCCGGTAGTCATCATCATTAAACAAATGGAATGGAGGTGCAGTTACCAAAAGTGCGAATTAAATGGTGTTATCATTATTAGTATCAACCTCTTCTGTTAACCAATGGAATCAAATGCAATTATATTCATACTTTTATGATGTTTGAGATCAGCAGAATAAAAAGGCTTGCAAATTGAAATGAATTGATAGGCTACGTTACTTGGGAATTGTTTTAATGTACCATTCATGTTAGGAGTCCACATTGACCACTTCCTGAACAATATGTAGCCTAGAGTGTTAGATTCCCAGTATTTAAATGAGGCATGGGTGTCGAGGTCAGTAACCACTAATCACTCAGCTTTAAGTCTGGCTTCTGCCACAGATGGCGTCACGTCGTGACGTGTATATGAAGTATGCACATGGCTGCTTCAGGTGACGCCCCCAGACGTCCCAGCCTGACGTAGGGCTCCAGCAGAGGAAGTGATTTGTGTGTGGTGAGACCTGAGGGAATGAATAATGGACACCCCCTGTCTGCGGCCTGGGCATGCATCGGGGCGCATACATATGTCTGTTTCTCACTAAGGTTACTAAAACTGGCGTATTTCAGGTCACCCAAACCTTTCTCGGAAATATTAGCGTTGGCCTTGAGTGTTCTCTCTAGTTTTCACCAGCCTATATATACCGGTATTTACAGTAGAATCAATTAAATGCCCTATACATATATAAGCACGAATCCTTTACTTGATTTAAAACATTATAATTTTAAAAGGTTCTGACCACATTTCTTAAAGCACATATGTCATGTTTGGACTGATATTGTCTTACCTCTATTAATTCTCTTCATCATTTATGTACGCTTGTCTTTACTCTTGACAGATCTTAGGATTGTCTTTTCCTATAATCTTGACTTTTCATTGATATTATAAGAACTTAAAAGCTGTATAACGTGATTCATATTGGGTTTACTGTCGAATTATACCATTCACTACTCTTAATTGGTGCGATTGTAGAGAGAAACTCATAAAAATTCAAAATGCGAGACTCTTGCACCCACAATTGTCTTGCCAAATGAACATCCCTGTATAGATAGTAAAGCGGTAGGTGCTCCCTTTATAGTCTTAAAGGATCCTGCCTCAGGGTACCTTATAGAACTGGACCAATTTCATGGTCGAGCTGGGGGATGGGGATCTGTGCATAATTCACATTTAATAAGAAGTTTCAAGTCCATACCACCACTTAGCATACCATCCATAATGACGGACCTGTCAAAGGCATCCAGCAAACTCAATGTAATTATATGCAAGATGAACAATTCACACGCTAATACACAGCCAAATTAAATCGCTTAGCCGTGTCCTGCTGAGTGCCTTTCCATGTTTTGCAGGGAATGACAGGCAGCAACAAACTCAGGCTAAGTAAGTGGTTGACTGCAACAGCTGTGTAAGGAGATACCCTTTTCCGACAAACAAATAGTAGGCACTATGTTATTGCGAAATGTCCTATATATTAATTGCTTTCTGTTTGGGTTGGTCAGAGATAATGGATATTGATAAATCCATTTCCGTTCACTATGAACCATTGCTGGCGGCTAACGTTCATGACTATCGTGCAAAAAATACGTGGTCAAATGTAAACGTCATTCTGTCTATTAGCCTGATTAAATCTTTCTGTTATATTCTGGATATTACATTTGGACTTCTTGGAACAATAATTGTTCACTTCCTAAAGGGTAGGTGGGTCGGTTGATCCCTTATAATTCTCAGAAATATCTTGTCAATAAATGTAAATTGTGAATGGCCAAATTGCAGGAGAAGCTTTAAGACACAGAAGCCACTAAAGCCAATAAATTATGGACTCATGGTATTAAATCCTGCTGCAATAAGCCCTGGAAATCAAGGAAGTACTTACTTTAGTCTGGCTTTATTGTAATTGCAATATTGAACATGTCCCAGTAAATGGCAGGGGGTGAGGGGTTTAAAAGCTGCAGTGCTCAGGGACAATGGATTGCTTAGCAAATCTTGCACGGAAGCCCAAATAGAAGTATCAAGACGCGGCATTTATCAACGTAGACTCCCGAATAGGGAAGAGCACCATCAAAGGATGAAGTTAAGTTGGAGGGAAATTGTTTGAGTTATTCTGAGATAATTTCTTTTCAGGAGCAATATAATACAAGAATCAGATAATCACAAACTGTCAGCAGGTTTTGAGGTAAAAAAAAATGGCCAAAAAGACAACAACATACTCGCTCACTCCGAAAATAAATAGTTACGATACTGCAATGAAAGCAGCAGGGTTCATGTGGTCACCCAGATACTACCATAAAGGCCCCTCCCCTTTGTCACACAACTGCTACTGGCTTTCAACTTCCGGTCTGACCGGAAGTAGTCATCAATGCGGAGGGTATTTAGAGTACCAGTTAGGGCCTCCAGGGTGTGCTAGCCACAATGATGCCCACTCCTTAAGCCACCTATAAAGGAGCAGCTACATGATAAAAAGCAGAGTAGGTCTCCAAACATCGCTTCCCCAGTAGCAAGCCCGCATGGGGCCAATTTGGTTTGAAGTCGGGCAAAACTGAGCTGGGTTTCATGTTGGGCAGATGGCTGGGCTGAAGTGTAGCCCCGATCGGGCAGCCCATTTTAGGCTCAGATCAGTTTCAAAGCGGGCTGCCCGATTTGGGCTCAGATCAGTTTCAAAGAGGGCTGCCCGCTTTGGGTTCATGTTGGGCAGATGACAGAAAGCCCGTCCAAAACCCGTTCTGAGCCCAATTTGGGCAGCCCACTTGGGGCCACACCAAAGCCCAGTGCCCTAAACCAATGGGCGCCCATCGGTTAGCCCACTCCGGGCTGATGAGGGCTGAGGTTGGGTTTGGACAGGGCACCTGGTCTAGTAGTTCTGATGATTGACACCAGATGTCACTACTAAACAATATCTAGAGTTTTCCAACAAAGTCAAATGAAATTGACATTATACAATAATACAATAAAATGTTAAAGTGATGTAGAATAGGAAACAATAAATAGATGTTCTCACAGTTTGGAAATAAGATAGACTATATATTTGATTGATGAAAAGGAGGTTCTCCAAGCAGCTATCCAGTGTAAACACTATTTCTGTGGCATTACAATCTGCTTAATACAAGACTCATGTGCCCCATCTAGGTACAAACTATGGCTTTGAAGGCCAATGTTATCCATAGACACTTGTCTATGCTGCATGTGGCTCAAACCTGATGATGATAGGCCTGCTTGATCCTTCCATTATTGGGTAGGAAGAGTATGATTATGCCTCCGGTTGATTAGCAGGACCTAGGATATCTGGTTCAGTTCAAAAAATACAAGAAATCATTGGAGAATGATTGAATAGATTCTAAAAACCCATAATTATCCGATCTGAGCCCGCTTTCAACCCATCCAAAAACCGATCTGAGCCCGCTTTCAACCCATCCAAAAACCGATCCAAAAACCGATCTGAGCCCGAAGTGGGAAGCCCGTCCAAAAACTGATCTGAGCCCAAAGCGGGCTTCCCGCCCAAAACCGATCTGCGCCCAACATGGGAAGCCCACACGGGGCCAGACCAAAGCCCAGTGCCCTAAACCGACGGGAGCCCGTCGGTTAGCCCACTCCGGGCCAGATTTGCAAACACAGTCTGGCCTCGTCTGGGGCCACAGTGTGTTTGCTACTAGGGTTTTGTGTCTATGCTCACTAGTTGCCCTCAATGTCAGTAGATATTGGAAGTGATGATATACCATGAAGAGTCATACAATTTAATACAGATAAAACAGTAGGCCTATCATTTGAGAAAAGGTGATTTTAACATAATATCCAAAAGTTCAGAGAACAAATATCCCTAAAATGTCACTTTTTACCACGTTTAATTAGATATGGATATGTCTACTGGGCATGGTTTTTTACTAGTAAAACTCTAAATATATCATATCTGAGAATAGAATTGGTACACATAAGCTCATAACATTATACTAAGCTTAAGAATAGTAATTGTAACTTGTTTCTGGTTTGAGGAGGGAGCCGATTGTACTACGTATCCACGTGGAGGATGTGCAATGTCCACTTCTATCTTAGTGTTTTCCTAGAACTCTAGATGGCGGAATCAAACATTGCCAAGTTTGTGTAGACCAAGCTCTGTAAATATTGTAGGTTTGCATTGCTGTCAATGGATTTTTCAGTGTTGAATAGCGCTTGAATACCCAATTGATAGCAGTATGTCCTCGCACCATCCATGTAGGCATTTGTACAACGTCTGAGCACAGTCACTGCAGAAGTCTGTCACTTCTAGAAAGGCAATGCATGTATGCATCTCATGATTAGCATATGCCACGGTAGACAGCTGGCAGGCCTATTGATAATAAAGAAGACCGTAAAAGCAGGTAACGTTTGCATAAATAGTGTGTAATCTCATAAGCAATACTTGGTAAATTCAGGACTGTCCTAATGACCATTGACGGCAGACTCACTGTTAGCATAATCATTTTGGGATTGCAAGTTGATATATGATTATGTATAATGATATAATTATCCAGAGAGTAAAGTTTTGGCCTTAGTGCGACCCCACAAACTGTACCTTGAATTAATGTGACAAGCTCCTAATAGGACCACTTATCTTACACAGGTATGGCAAGGGTAGGCAGATGTTACTACTCATGTAAATAGGGATAATCGCACCAAGGTCAGCATACTATGTGCAAGACCAGATAAGGGCCGGAGATGAAGAATGATAATACCCTGCCTCTAAAGGTATATTTCTTCTCGGTATCTGTAGACAGAGCGGTACTGAGTGCAATGATTCCTGCTAATATAATGTATTTATGTCATCCACAATTTCGTCTTCTATGCAGTATGTTCAAGGTTGCAAACTAGAAACATCTCATGCTTTGTCTTCTGCAAAACTAATTCCCTGCTTGCTTGTCATATATATGCCATAGTAGATGCATATCCTCCACCTCCCCTTATAACTGCACTATAGCACATTACTTTTCATGAAGTTAATAATTATAATAATGGAGCCAGATCGCGGTTGGATTATGCACGTGTATCTAGAAGGTAGGAGTCCTACTCAATAAAATAGGAGAAAAGACACATCCCACATCTGCACATCGTTTTCAACTAAAATCCTATAGTGGGACTCTAATCTGAAAATGCGAATACAGAAAGCATTTCTATTATTATGTTGCTTGCCTATTCATGCAGTTGAAAATATAGCCTAAATGGAACCATTTTGCTTACTGTATAAGCCAAACCGAAGCAGAATACACTTCTAGCCCTGCCACATTAAATCGCCTACAGCTGCTCTTTATTTTCATCCTTTATCGGCCACTTGTCTGCTTTCTGAATGCCTCGCTGAATACAGAGCCATTGTGTCACTGCAAAGCTTACTCTAAATATTCACATCCACTCTGAACAATGCAGGCACTGGAAGGTGTTTCACAAGGAATGAAATATATGGATTGATCTATTCTGCCTATGAATAGCATGACTCTTAGGAAAATGGAAAATGTTTCTAAAGGATATGTGGTTACGAGTGGTTCATGCACCACATAATAGAATGATCATTTTGAAACATGTGCACCTTTCATTCTATAACCATTCTAAAACCATGACTCATACCAACCCAAGACCAATCCTTAATAATTGGAATTGGCAGGATGTAGACCTAGCACAATGTGTTTGCAAGAATACAAATATCTCACTTATTAGGGAAATTAAGAAGAATGGCACATATACTAGTGAATATATGTACTTGTCATATATGGAAAAATAATACGGAGAAAAATAAATGTCAACAGAAACAGGGCATGGTATATTACCTCACTGAGTATGGACTGATCCATAATCAACAGGAATAACGCATTTTCCACAATCGCAATGCAAGGCTTATTTGAGGCAGGAGAAAGTCCAAAAGAAGCACATAAATTATCATGTTTAACGCATGGTCTTGCCCAGTGGGCATGAAATTCAGTTCAACATTGAATCAACGTTAAATCAACATTGAATCAACGTTGACAACCATTTATCAATGTTGATTCAATGTTCTGTGCCCACTGGGATGAAGTCAGAAAACAATAGCATTGAAATATTCATTTTTTATAGAGGATGCTGTACCTCCCCCCGTTTAGGGCTTTTGAAACACCTACATTGTGGTTTTTACTTGCTTATGAGACTTTGCTTTGCACCCTAGTTACGACTGATCATTATACTTACGACCAGTGTGGCCATAGAATGGTCATGAGTCAAATTTACGAATGGTGGGGGTTTAGACACACTTGGAAAAGATAACATCTATTACAGCTATTGTGAAACACCTTCCAGGGAGTATATCTAGTGGATGGAAAGCTGAGCCAGCAACACACATCCATTTACGAGGCATGATTTGGTCAGACAGAACTATACAGTCGAATATACTGGGAGAAAGCTAGTGACACAGAATGTCTTCTTATTGAATGTATTATCTATAGCTATTCCTGGGTTGACATAACAAGAATACATGTGGTGAAATTTGCCCTAGACATATGTGGTATTTAATGGCAGGTAGGCACTTTAATAATGAGCATGATACTCACAATAGAATGAAATGAATAATTATTATTCACGCGATTCATCTGTTTATCTTTTTGAATACATAGCTGTCTGACAAGTCAGTGTTGACAATTTAACACTGCCTCGCTTCTTCGGGCAACGCACACCTTCACTTTGTGAAGAGGGAAGAAGGGGGTTATTTCCTAAAATAAATTATTTAACCAATAATATATGAATATCCCCGAACGCAGGGTGTGTATTCTTGAATAATGACCGAGGTGCGTAGCACCGAGGTCGTTATCCATGAATACACACCCTAAGTTCGGGGATATTCATATATTATTAGGTTTATTATACGATATTCCGATTAATATGTCCTTATTTACCTTTAAAACGTCCTAGTTTGGCCATTTTGAAGGATTATTGACTGAATATCACTCGTACGCCAGTAGCGCCATGTTGTTTTGAGCTCCCACCAAGCGGGGTGACGTCATATCCTCAATCTCCAACACTGAGTTCAACATAGAATTTGTGAGGGGGGCCAGCTTGGGGCTATGTTATATACTAACCAGCGTTTCCCTCCGCATTCACCACAGCCGGATAGGCATGGCAGCTAGCGTCGCCGCCTCACACACCAAGGGTACCCGGATCGATCCTGGGTGGAAACGAACCTTTTTCAAAATGCCTATTTCTATGTGAAAAAAAGTCCCTAGAATTATTTTAACGAAAGGCTAAGTAAAGTCCAACTTCTACCTTTATAGTGAAAAAGAAATTAGAAAAAAATTTGGATTTTCAAAGAAACTAGACCAAAAAATGCCTTTTCTTCTGTAACTCGGTAAATAATGGTCCTACAGGGCTGGAAATCCGCCTGTAGACTCCTTGTTTCGCCACCTACCTCTACCAGCGCCTTCACGGCGTGGTGGTTAGCACATCGGACTCCAAGTCTTGATGTAGCGTGTTCGAGTCTCCATGAAATCTCGGATTTTATGGCTGAGGATCTTCAGAATCGTTCTGATATCCACTCCCATTCAGAATCGTTCTGATATTCAGGATATCAGAACGATTCTGAAATCCCCATTCAGAATCGTTCTGATATTCGAAAATGCACGCCTCTAAGTCTCCTGTATGCACCAATATCAGCACGCGAATATCACGTAAAAAGCACGCCGTACGCCCATATCGTATAATAAGACCAAATACACTGCCCGTTTGCAGTTTCATGTCACGCTTGTGGCCTATAGTTGGTGTCGCCACAGGGTTGTCATGTATAGAATCAATGTGATGCTGCCACTGCATGAATGGTTGCATTTAAGTAAATTGAATATGCTTAACCCTTTGTTGGCGAGTATCAACTATAGTTGATGTCATGGCAAAAATGCTTGTTCTCACAGCTAGCCATAACAATTTCTGGCCCATAAAGGGTTAAGGGAACACTTTCTGCCTATTTGATTTGAGTAAATGCCGCGTAAAGCCGCTTAGATGCTGTTGTGCTCTTTCCAGGACATTTACATGGCATTATTGAACTTAAAGTCACTTAAAATGTACCTTTAAGGCATCTTAAATTTGCTTAAATGCAAACACTTTTGGGCATGATAGCCAACTGGATCCCTGCCACAGGTTCTGTTATTCAGTGGTGCTCATGATATGGTATCCTAAATATCCCTTTCCACTTGCTTGGTCACACTATCTGTTTTATCCCATAACATGAGAAATAGTTATCCCCAGTCTTCATCATTTTCTTCCTTTAACGAAAGCTTGTTTGTCAAATGGCAATTTAAAGCTTTACCAGTTTACTGCAGCGGAACAAATACGAGCGCAGTTACATTGGCTGTGTTTCCCAAGTGGAAATTATTGGATACGTTGAAGCCACACATGTAACTCGAATCATTAATCGGATGGAGCAATATTGTCCTTGGATTCACTATGGTCTAAGTTAGCAGTGTTATTCACAATTATACGTATTTGAGTGACAATGATACAGCGGACAGGGTTATCATTAGACATCTCACAATCTTTTAAATGTCGTGGTATTTCTCCTCGCAAAAATTGGATTATCTTATGTACACCTTATACATGCTTTATAGCTCGCGCTAGTTACAGGTGTCTCACATCTACAAGGTAATTAGCATTTACTCAGCAAAGATGTGATGGAATTTGGATCCTTCCAAACCCCTTAGCTCAATGCTATAGTAATCATACCCAGTATCAATTTCCATTAGTCTGTTATTCTTATGAACATAGATAGGACACCAAATTCATAAGCTTGGTTGAGGGGGCAGTGGTAGTATTTAGCTCCCCCAGACACCTACACAGATAAGGGGAACTAACAAACTTTTCATTGAGAATCTTGTTAATTAAAGGTAGTCTACCCTTGTGTGGGTGGTGCAGAATTATATCACATTATTAAAATAATAATCTCACTTCTTCCCTTCTAAGTGCCCTTCATTAAAAGTGAGTGCACCAGATTAATTAACGGTAGCCTCACCTTCTCTGTTCTTTCCTTACACACCAGTCCCGTGGAAAACATGGATGGTGGCAGATTGCTGTCAGACTTTAACACTTGGAAACTAATGGTAAGGCAATCTCACTGAGAGGGAAGTACATGTATGTCACCTCTGTGGTTATCCTCTTCCAAGGGCCTCCTAATAACACCGTCTCACCCCTGCACGCACCCATACCCCTACAGCCTCACCCTCGCTTTTTGATTTAGACTACACGCGCCAGGGGTAGAGGAGTATTGAAATAACATACGTGACCGGACACTTCAATAGGGTTGATCAGTCCCTGTGGATTTGACCATAGGGACACTCTCTGGGGTTATAATATTGGTTGGACCTATTGAACCACACATTTGCTTAAAACCTTAAAATGTTTTAATCATGTTGAATGTTAAATCAACTTATTTCTGATCTCAATTATATTGTACTTTGTAGTCAGATCATGGTTAGGTAACTCAGTTTCGGTCAAGGGATTGCTGTTCTGCCATCAGCTCTGGCAATTGGTTAATATTACAAGGCTACATGAAGTATAGCATTAGTGAGCATCTGGCTTTTCTTCACGTTTCTGCAGGTTAAGCATTGACACATGAAAATATAGCACCAGAACCGTTTGGCCAATCATTTTATTTGTCAGCATACAACTGATGAAGGATTTGCATGACAACCTTTAAAAACATACAGAAGCCACCTCTGCGAACTATTCATGGCCTTGGTAATGCTGCTGCAATGATAAGGCCAGGAAATCAAGGCGAAGCTTACTTTGGGTGGGTTTTATTGTAATTGGAATATTAAACAAATTCAGAGAGCGGACAGGGATTTGAGAGCTGTTTAGGCAGTCACAATGGATTGCTTGGCAAATCCTGCTTTGGACAGCAGCACAAACAGAGGGATGGAGATCCCCCTTTCAGCTGAGGTTGCTTCAGTGAAGGGTGGGCTCACCTAGGCACTGCTGGTGTTGTAAAGTCCTGCCCCTGTTGACAGGCCACTTCTACAGTCTTTCAACTTCCGGTCCTACCGAAAGTGGTGATCAATGTGCAGGTCATGTGGAGAACGGCCTCTAGGGTGTGCTAACCTGAATGATACCCGCCCTGCACTTACTCCACTTTCCATGTGTATGGTCATTATGGCAGTGGTCAGAGTGAGTAGATCTAGACTAAGACAGTCCAAACACGGTGACGGTAAAGGTCTATAAACCATTGCATATAATTATGGTCAACTCTCCGAAACGTTCGTCCCATAGTAGCTCTATACCTGCATACTTAGAAATCTTTCAGTAATCATTCTTCACTCTCTTTCAATCTTATTGACACTCCTTCAGGAAAACCTAGAGCTATGCGTCCGTATGAGGCGCTCTGTATAAACATATTTAATATTGGCCATCGCCTATACTCAATTTATCGATATCAATGTGAGGGTGCAATATAGACATTTATAAGTGACCATGGACAATAACGACAAGGGCCGACAAGGTGAACCAAGCTGACAGCTACAGAATAGCCTTAAGTGCTGATTCCACCAACGCTACGTGACGGATCCGTCAGCAATCCGTCCATCAACAGGTTGTGCAAATCTGTCAGAAAGTGACAGATCCGTCAATTTCTGCTTCCACTGCTTCCGTCCGTTGACGGATCCGTCCATTTTTGACAGATCCCTCACCTTTATTGACGGATCCGTTTACGGATGGATCCGCCCACTGACTGATCCGTCCAATGACGGATTAGTGGAAGCCATATCACCCGTCATGAGGACCCAAAAAGTGTTCCACGGATCCGTCAATGGACGGATCCGTCAACGGACAGATCAGTGGAAGCAGCAAAATGGGAATCTGTCCGTCAAAAGGTGACGGATCCGTCACCATTTTGGCGGACCGTCAAGGGACGGGAATATCGTCGAGGGACCGATTTCTGGAAGTGAATTTGGCGGAACCGTCACACTTTTTTGCCGTTTTTGATGGAAAAATCTGCTTCCACTGGTCCGTCCGTTGACGGATCCGTCAAAAAAGTGGACGGATCCGTCACGTAGAGGCAGTGGAATCAGGGCTTTAGTGGAGCTTAGGTATTTAATTGATACATCTAAAATGGCATATTAAATGAAGTTCATTGACGTGCATAGTTAGCTGTTCTCTGTTTGCACGGTTCAAAAAGTGTTATAAAGATTATTGCCTCAGGCGGAATACAGTACCGGTCCTAGCACATCAAATTACCTGTACATTGTTGCATACGTTTGTATCCTCTTTATCTGGCGTTGGTCTCCTGTTTCTAAAGGGGACATGCTGTGAGTATGGATAGCCCCCGGGATATAGCCACAGTGTTGGTGAAGCTTAAATTCTGCATAATCGCATAGGCTGCGTGCACAGCACAGGCAGTTGCAGTATATATTAAATGGATGGAAAGCTGAATCAACAAAACAAGGCCATTTACACATTTACAAGCTATATTCATGAATACTACTGGAAAACGAATGTCAAAACAGTATTAACATAGATTATTATATCTTTACTACAAGTCAGGGCGCAAAGAGATCACAAGTGATCTCTTTGCTAGCCCTCACTTGTTTGATAAGATACTGGATTTAATATTTTTGCAGGACTGTATTTTGGAACGCATTAGGCAACTGGACTTTTGTTTGGGACTATCAATGACAACGCAGCGATTCCTTGTTATAAATACAAACTGATTTATATTAATGATCAACAGGGCAACAATGAACTGACTTGCATAAAGATTTACATATTGAAGAGGTCCAAGGCTTTATAGATGTGTAGTGGGATCTCTTGATATATCTGAGAGGTAACCAGCCGTATTAACAACAAACCAATAGAACCATTGAATTCCTTGGGTCCTAAATTGGCAGTTGTGCTTATAACACTTACAAAGTATACAAGATAGTTGGGTTTGTGGGCTAGAAGCTCAGACAAATACATTGTTTTCAATTAAGTGTGTATGGGATAATCTTTAAAGTTTTTAATAGTTGGCAAGGTCTCGCGGCCAGTATATTTATCAAGCATGTCATTTGTCCTGTCATCTGGCTAATCTGATATTCTAGTTCTTAGGCACGTTGTTCATGGTTGACTGTCGAAAACAAGTTCGAAAACTAAAAATCTAGAGCTATTGAATTCCCATCTAGCAGACCTGCAGTCAGATTTAGCAAGGTCACATGAGAATAAATGTTGTATGGGGACTGAATAATGAAAGATCAATCAGACAAAATTAGATGCTCCGTTGGAATGTAAATGCAACCATAACTACCATAACAGGAAAAAGTGGGAAATGTCACACTTGAATGGGCTGTTAATCATTCCTTGTCCATGTATTTCGTTAATAATTTCTTTTATTTTGATATTGCGGACAGTATAATGGACAGTATCATGATTTATTCATAAGGGCTGCCTCTGATAAAGTTTATTATGCTATATGATAAACTCCTACTTGGATCTCCAAAGCCTTCCTCCTCTACCCCCTTAGGTGGTGGGAGGAGTAATGGACACAGTACTACTAGTACTACTAGGTAAGAAGTCTGCTCCTGTGTCGTCACCAGAGAACTCAATCAAAGAGAGACTGCAGCCTGTGATCAGGTCGTGGCCAGCAGTCCACTTCTTCACAAACTACTGCTGGGCATTTTAAGCAGCCTAGAACCATTTTGGAATAACGGAAGATATCCTAATGTTTCTCATCTTGTAATTTAGGGATGTGATAGAAAAGGTGAATCGGATACACCAAAATAAGAATGAATTCATGAACAGGGGTCAATCAATTGTGGGTGGACCAAGCTAAACTGTACGAAAGTATGGGGGTGCTTGAGATACGTCCAGATGTTAGTAGTACCACAAGGACATTTATATCATAGTTTACTATCCTACCTGATTTGAGGGTGCATATATGTGACCCATCCTCATAAAACCAGCCTTCGGTGGGATTTTTAGTAATTAGACCAAAAAATGCTTTAGGCCAATTTTTTATGGGGAATACAGTAGCCTCCTGAGAATTATTCCATTTGTGATGCTAACATTCTATATTTGGAATGTAAATGGAACGTTTTCTATGAGAAATGAGAACATATGTCACTTTCTGGTTGCCATGGAAACCATTGCATTGTCTCATATGGAACATTTTGATCCTCATTTCTTTGGAATTACATCAGTTACTCAAAACTGAAAACAGACCTCGAAAATTCCTCCTAGAACCAAATCTACACTAAAAAGTCTGACTTTTTTAGGTTATTTTTAATAAATCTGATTTTTAATCTATTTTAGTATTCATTATGGGATTCAGGGCATTTAGGGCATATTTATTGTTTTCAGTTACACGTAACAACTCATGTTTGAGATGTGATTCCCACAAAACTACAAATAGTATCTTAGCATATGATATCTCACTCTAAAGGTCTTGACATGAACTTTAATTATGAATTCCCCCCTAAATACCCCTTTTCACTGGCCTGGTCACATATGTGCATATAGTTTCTTCCAAGACTGTTCTTTTCGGGGGGAGGGGAGGGGGTGTCTTCTTCATTATCTTTCACTCCTTTCCTCTCAAAGATGGATAGACAGAGACAGACAGAGACAGACAGACAGACAGACCGCACGACAAACGGACAGACACAGACGAACACGGACTGAAAGGGCATAAGCCCATCACATCATACTAGCCAGGACATGCAATCTTTACGACCTACACAAACACGTGATTCAATTTCCTTCTAACTGAGAAGCTACCACAGTGGCTCGACAACAACCCCACTCTAGCATACAATGTTTCCTGTTGGCAGTTGTCCTCTCTAGACAGTCCACACCTACAGTGCCCTCCTCCAGGGGATCCCCACACACCTCCCCATGTCTAGTGGCAGCTTCCTGCACGTATACTTGACTGTCGGTGTACACGTGACCGCTTCTTAAGGTCGTGCTTTGGTTAATCACGATCAGTTCCCCAAGTGGACGCGACTGCTGCCCCGCAGTCCTCTCAGCTTCAAAGCTAGTATGTAGCTAGTGGTTGACTATTCAGCTGCAAGCGGATGCTGCTGGTATGTAAGGTTTGCAGCAACCCACAGGTCAATGATCCCAGGATGATAAGCTGATGATGTAGTTGGTTAGGCCAATGGTTAGGCCAATGGTAGACCCTACCTGTAGCCATTTACATCACGTCTTGATCTATCGCCAATATCCAGCCGATGTATGAATTTTTTATGCAGAACCAATTCTCTATTCACGGACAATGATTCCTTTCTCATGGCTGCTGATGAAGCCATGGTCCCTAATCATAGGCCTTATCTGATTATGAAACATATATGGTAATTAGATATTTATGCGATATAAAGTAGGAGAATTAATTATCAAGGAAATCTTCCCCAGACGGATTTGGTTTCTTTGGCAATCTTTCGTAACATCCCTTTGTATGTTCCTGCTACTGATCTCTCCCTCCGGCTTCAACACTACAGAAAGGTCCTTAAATGGCAATGCTGTACTGTAATGGAGCAAATACTAGAGCAGCATTACATTGACTGTTTTCCCAGTCGAAAAATATTGGATTGAGCTACGAACGTGACATGAATCGTCAATTGGATGGAACAATTTTCTTTGGATTCATTCTAGTCTAAAACAAGCATTGACACTATCTAAAAAGCGTTTTAAATAATGTTATCAGCCTGCTTTTCCAGCGTTCAATTACGAGGCTGCATCTATTACCCCATGATTGCAATCTTTGAAATGAATCAATACGTGTGTGTAAGAAGGGTAGTACGAACTGGACAAATTATTTTGTTTAAATGATACCATACTTTTTAATTAGATACCATAAATATTCATACTGATAATGTATCCTGATTATAATAGGGATTTTGCCCTCTCAAGAGAGATAGCAAAATCATAACGGAATCATTGTTTTTGAACAAATAATTGACTGATACAAACTCAAATATTTAAAATGAAATTGTGACCTCTTGTTATTTATTTAGTTCAAGATGTTGTGTACGGTGTTTTAAATTAGGAAGGAACAATCATTTTACAATGGATTTATACCCAGTCTGTTGTCATTTGAATTGGCTTCTGTGTGCATTCAGCTTTCAATATTTTGTAAGGACAAACTATTTCTTACCAATCACCTATCTTCCAAGCAGATCATAAGAAAACATAGTCCCTCAGTGCACTAAACCTTTTATCTGTCCACTTATTTTGTTCTACTCAAAAACATTGTCAGGAGCACAGAAATTCAGAACAAAATATTTTCCAAATACCGAGTTTCATGGGAGAATATGGCAATAGTACTGTAGATCATTTGACATTAAATGGATGGATAACTGTCCACTGCAATAGCAATTCTAGCAGGCTTTGACGAATAAACCTGTCACAGTGTGTGACTATTGGTCCCGGCTGTATACAAGGCTGTCCTGATGTTTATTCTAATAATAACGGTGAAATTAATTCATAACAGGCAACATCCCAGACACAGCAGCAAAGGGGCACACTTCAATAACTAATTGTGGATTCGATAAAAATTGTGCATGCTATATCTATATAAGTGCTGATATCTAAGTTCAAAATGGTTTCACCATTTAGTATTCTACCTAGGGTAAATTGGATTTTCCCGTTTCACGATTTGATACTTATAATACATATGATATGTTTATTGTTTATTGTATTTTAAATTGTACGGATCAGATTACTTTTACTGAGAATACCCAGATTGCTCCCATAGAGTTGTTCAATGTTGCTTAGCAATGGCAGTTCTCAAAACTAGTTACCCTGCTGAATAGAGCCAGTGCATCCTTTTTTCCAAGGGAACAGTCATCATGCATTACTGAAATATATAACTTGATACCGTCCGCCTATTACATTGTACATTAATCTCCCAATCAATATATGTGGATCAACAAGGGAAAAGGGACCTCCGCGGGGGATTTTTAGTACCAACTTTGGCCACCAGGGGGCTCAAAATATCATAAGAATTGTTCTACACTACTTTAGTGAAAACCTTCCATATTTGGAATGTAAAAAGAACGTTTTTGGGCCTAAATTGATGTTTTTGCACTTCTTGGTTGCCATGGAAACATAATTTTCATTCTAAATTGAGTTTTTCAATAAATTAATGATTACAGGCCCCACAACGATTTCTATGCTGAAAACAGAATGTAAATCCCATTTTAAGATCAAAAGCTGTGAACAAATGTTTGAAAAAGTTTGGATATTTGGGAATTTTCATAATTATGCTAATTAGATAGAGATACTTCTAAAACAAAGTAAGATAGAGCTTATTGGCATTTGGGATTGGACAGTGCCCACACATATTCAAGGAGCCAGTTCTCAAAAACTAGAAGTGGTACCTGCTAATGAAATACATCACTGGAAAGCTGATGACCTCAATTTTATTATTGAGTTTAACCTTAGGAGGACCCTTTTCCCTCGACTGTCCACAATATTATCTGAGCGATTCCCTTATAAGCAAACTCAGATATAGTACATTAATAATGGTTATATAATGACCATATACTCAGCCACAGCATGTTGTCCGTCTCAACCGTGTTTATAAATAATCAGAAATCAAGATGAATCGGACAAAACCTGCTGACTAGGGTTTCTAGTCATTATAGCTGTCTACAAAACAGGAAACAACCATATCACGATATCTGTAACAAAGCTATCCTCGCTAAACATTCAAACAGTCACGGAAATCCCTGCGTTCTTGCATGGATTCAAATTCAAGGGACCACAGAGCTTGGTAAGATCTACCTGGCCCATCACCGGACCTACATCCCTGGATTTGACAAGGCGACATGGTCATATTGACAAATATACAGGAGGAATATAAATATATATAGTGACATGGGACATTGGCATTTCTTAAAATATGAATCGAACATTATGATCAGTGTTGATGATAGCTTTTGTCTGAAAATCGACAAGTGACTTGGTGATAAGATAAGAAGCGACATAGACACGGAACCTTTTTTTTCTTTCAGATAATCGACATGCGACATGGGCACCCCACACCGCCTATCAAGCTAAGCCCCATGTATCTATCTAGATAGGGGGCCTGGTTCTTGGTATTTCACAATGTGAGAACTAACGTACCCTCCCTTTCTACCACAGCAGCTGTAACGACACCTTTCTGCAATTCTGCAAGAAAATTAGCGGCAGTTTCAACCCACTTTTGTCCTAACGAGCCTCTCCCGGCGCAGCCACGAGACGGTAACGGCGCACGCCTCCCGGCACCCTACTTCCGGTCTGAGTGACGTCTGAGGCCGGCCTCCTTCCGGTGTGCCGCCATTATTGCCACTACGCGCCGTGGTGGGTGGTTGTGCAGGTGTCGTTTCCCCTGACGACCGACTCCTCCTACCTGCATCTGGTAAACAATGAATGGAGCACAGGGAGCGAAACAACGTGAGCAGCTCGTGCTTTGTTAAGTGAGCTGCTCGTTCCGTCCCTATTAACAGTAGAACACATTGCGAGGGTGAGGTCGTAAAGACTAAATGGCAGAGCTGTACACAGAGGGAATGTGACGCTTTCCTGTGAGATACGAAAACTATTTTCCCTCCAGTGTCTTAAGTTCAGCACTCCATTATATATCAATCATGTATGCAAATTAATATGTCGATTCTACTGTTTTTATAGTTAATATTAGTAAAGATAATTATGTTTTTAACACAAGCTATGCAATGAAATGCCTACATACATGTTTGATGATTGATGTCCCCATCTGGATTGCAAGCGCAGCGGTCGAGGCCTATAGCTAGCCTTGTCATTATCCAGCATCAGCGTTTTGTTTTGCATTCAGTAAGACTAATGGAAATAACCTCTGAATGTGTAGAACAGAAAAGATGTTGTATTATGTTCTCTTTGTGCGACTAAATTCTAAGCAAGCTAATATCAATCAGTGGTCAATGCTTGCTATAGCCACAAAAGGAGCGAACCCTCAGATGAGAATCAGTATAAACTTATGGCAGGGCTGTAACTGGGATAGTTATATCTGACACGATCTGTGAAAAGGGACCTTACTAGTAGTGCAGGGTGCACTAAGGTTGCCGGCTGAGCTATATACATTACAGTATACTGGAAAATATATACGTTTTTTTATACATATCTACAATACTATGAGTCAACAAAATAAAATATGATGAATGAAATATGATTTCAATAATCTGAATGAATACAGTGAGCTAATGCTATAATGTAGCTGTATATATACATCAAATGAAACAGAGGGTTCTAAAGTAAAGGATGACCACAACTGTTTTATAGCTAGTCAAGGGAGGGATACAATTCACTGCTAACGGACTCCAATTCATCCAGCTATAGAGTTGAAGCTTTGGGCCTTTCTAATACCAGCAATAACATTGGTAGTTGTGATTCAGACTAGCCCATCGATTTCCATATGGCTTGTGTACAGCTCCCCACGACCACATTCAACAGCAAAAACAAACCACATGGGGCAGAATACGATGGGCTGTGAGTGGACATTTCTTTATCTCTCCCTTAGAATCGGATTTATAATGGGTAATTGAGGGGGACAGCTAAATGGTATCTTCATGAGCTGATTAATAGGTTTTAGGACTCCCTCATGTGGAGTTGCAGTCGGCTGCATTCAGTGCATGTTGCCGTTGAGGGGCCCTAGACGTATTGGGGATGACAGTGGCAAACGGAGACTCCCATTGAGACTGTTATGGTGGCATGTATTGAGAAGTGCGGTCCAAAAACTGTGGTAAATACTGCAGTCTAAGCAATAGAGGCACCATCCCAATTACTGTGTACATGTTTTGCATTTTGATGCTCTAGCGGACAGAATGAGGTGGATCATCCATATGTCACGTTCAAAGCCCATGATACTGATAATACGGGGGGTATTGTATGATGATATATATATATATATATATATATATATATATATATATATATATATATATATATATATATATATATATATATATATATATATAATATATATATATGTATATATGTATATAGATATAGATATATAATATATATCATATCATAAATCAATGACGTAAGTCTCGGTCTGGTTCTTTGCGATGATATTTGTTAATGTAAGCATGACCTTTACAAAAGCCGCCTATATAGAAATGCGGACTTAGATACAAAATACAAATACATTGCTTTCCATGGCCAACTTGATGGTATATCTGCCCTTTACACATATAATAACATCTCGCCATTTGGTGATATTTATATTAGAACCACCGCGTTGTCGATAATGTAGCTTCATTAGAGTGAAACGGCATGAAATAGAGTGAAGCTGAAATAGGAGACTATAAAAAAGACTCATAACATACACCATCTATTGTTATAGGCGTAGAGTAAATATTTCAGTGCCAAAATTGCCTTCACAGAAGGCAGTCTGGAACATTATTGAATTATTTATGTTTATAGCAACCGTCTCCAGCGCGAGGTGCAAGATGCTGTCCCTCATAGGGTTGCAGTAAGTGTGTGGAATTGTCCTTGGGGGGGAGAAGGCTAGAAATACAGACCTAGGGCATCGTGCAGACCTTATGGTGTCATGGAAAAGGCATGTTATATAACAAGTAAAGTGGCCACATCTTTTTTGATGTGACAAGTTGAAACTTAATTAAGCAAATAACCACATCAAATAGGACAGTTGATATCATTATCTTTATGACCCGACTAAGTTTGCTAACCTTTTGGCATCGAATCGAAGCCAGGAGCTCCAGCATCCATAGGCCAGTGTTTTAACCACTCCCCCCCCCCAACCCCAAATGGACAGCTGACATATGGACCATTCATCTACACAACAATTCAAAAGAGTATGACCCTAAAATTCCGGAATTTGGACAGGAACCAGCATCAGCTATAGGTATCACAAGGGACGATACCTGCATCCCGCTAGTACGGAATAGTGGCTGCATTATATAACCCTAAGAACTAAACATACACAACTTTTCGTTTTCTAAATCTGAAAATTTTCAGAAGCCTATTAGTTTTAGTGGGTCTACTTTAGGCCGTTATCGCCATGCTGATGCCCCCTGGTGGCAAGAAAACAGTACAAAATTTTCCCACGGAGACTGGTTTTGTCCAGACTGTTTTGCAGTGTTGACGCAGCTCTCCATACAGTAAGATGCTTCTTGGTTTTAAGATTACCTTGCATATATAGTGCGCTGCCATCCATGCAAACAATGTCATATGAGCTCACTGTACGGCATAAACTGAGCTTATTTTGCATTTCTTAAATTTACCTTTAAGTAGTAGGAAACATCATTGTATGTCTGATATGAATTATGTTACCAGTACCCAGGACTGCAGAACCTTTGGTTCCAGTATTCTTACTCCCAATATTGAATATATAATAGCCTTTATTCTGGACAATATAAATAAACAACGGCACACAATCAAACAGACATTATATTATTAGGCCTCTTTATTGTTTGGGGATAATCTATCATAGATGCATGTAATAAAATCCATCATGTAAGGCAAATGCGATCAAATCATGTGACATGATGCATTATGACTCCGGATTGGAATTAGTTTTATATAATCAAATTGACCAAATTGTGTATTATTGATACTCGCTAGTCCCTCTATATAAAAGTGGTACAAAATGCGCAATAGATCATTTCCATGGTTGTGGAATAATGAGCATACCAGTAATTGCAAATAATCACAAATAATAATAAATGCCAGCTTAGAAAATACATGGTAGAAAAAGAACCCTTCAACCTTTTCCCAAAGGCTTCTCATGAAAGAAAAATAAATGTTAACCACCGATAAGCTCATTCTCTGGAACATAAAACATGATAGTCATTTCAGATATTACACGGCTTATTGGCTTCCCCCTTGAACACATTTATACATTTAGATATTTTTATGTCGTACTAATAAAATATTTTTTATCTGTTGATTCAGGAGGGTGCATGTGGATCTCCTATTTACTATTCATGAAATGTGAGGTATTAAGTCACAGATGCTGCACTCACCGCTCAACCAATGGGGTTGGAAGTAGGCATAACATAGCAAACACAAGCTGATTAGAGCAGGAGACAAAATTAAGTTTATTTCTGTACTCTTAGTTTATAGGGACGCCTCATGGAAAATATTGGCATAGCCTAAGGCGAAAATCTGTTATGTAGCAGTGCGTTCAAATAAAACATATCTAATGCCAACTTAATTTTCTGTTTTAATTTCATACTCTCTTGCCTTTCAAAGATTATGTCTGTGGCAAATTATATATACCAGCCTGTCGTGATAGAGGATTGTAACGGGGAAATGAGGTGAGTTGAAGTTTCCTATTCCATGATGTAGACGTCAAATTAAGTCATACTTATAATTATAGCATAACTATTGATGATGAGCAGATGGATAGAAACGCCTGTTCTTTGATGGGCAGCAACTCTGTTTAGCTTTACAATAGATAGGATACAAAACATGTTAGTGCATGTTATCATTAGATAACAACGCAAAAACAGTCTATAGGAAAACCTGCCGGACAACGGCTATAGCCGGCAAAAAGTCTGCCGGTCCGGCAGATAGAAGGCTACTGCAGGCCCGAATAGCTGGCTGTATTTTAGAGATTCTTGCCTATAATTATGCCAGTTTTCATGGCTTGTAAATCGGACATTAAGGTTTCTACATAAAAGCAGAAAGTGTGAATATTTTCTGTAACATTTTTCAGTAATTCACATATTAAAATGGTGGATATAATAATTATAACATATAGGGGGAACCCTATTTATTATCATTGCCAGTAAAACACTTGTTTTATATTTCATTTTTAAATAGCAAGATTGTACTCCAATATCTTGGTCTACAAAGATTGAGCCGGGCCTGCAAAGAAAAAAATCTGCAGTACCGAATGTCCTGCATGGTGAAAAAGTTTTCGTACACTAATAGACTGCAAAAATGAAGTTAATGAAAAGAGATAACAAAAAGAATCCTGACACGTGTAAGAGAACCGGTGATCGAGGTAAAGCTATATTCTGAATTTAAATTTCTTCGGGTTCGTCAGGCATATTCTCTTATGGTTAAAACACGTTGAGATCTGCATGGTGCTGTAGGCTCCTGCACCATGGACACTAACATTGAGCTTCCATCGTCAATGGAATCGGTGGCCATCAGGTACCCTTCACGGCTCTGACTCTGTTACCTCAAGTTCTCATCCTAATATGATATAGGGATGTAATAAGTCAACCGTAAACTGCAGAGCTCTGCTGATTTAGCCAGTTAGCACTTCACCTCGAGGAGTAGTCTTGGAGGACGGAAAGCAACACAGCAGGGACCAACCATGTTTCTTAGGAGACAAGATGTCAGCTTACAGAGAGAGAACCTAAAATATCCTGTGACCGGGAATACACAGGCTGTGGGGGGGGGGGGAGGTGCAGAGGGGAGGTTAAAGAGCATCAGGCATCATAAATCGACCAGTGTGTGAATGGGGACTGCTGCGTGTTCCTTTGACTGCTTGGTTCCCCAACATGAATGGAGGTACTTCTTGCAGTGGGCACCAACCAGTAGACAGACATGTTCCACCATTTTGATGGCGGGCATGCCAGGTTACTAACACCCCAAAGGACGCCTCACGTCGCCTCTAACAGCATTTGCGGCATCTTTATGACGTCAACCTATGACCCTAGGGAGTCTCGTTTTTAAAATGTGTCTGAACTCCTTCCTATCCAGCCTCTAAGTATTCAGCCGTCCCCTACGGCAATTGGACACGTGCAACCAAGGCAGTGCTCATTGAAAGCGACCCCACTGTGCCTCCCTCATAATATATAGAACTCTAGAGAGCACCCAATGACAATGCCTTAGAGTGTAGCTAAACCATGGGTTCTGTCTCCTTATGTCTTCAAAAGAGCAGTGATTTTATTCCAGCTAGGTTACGACATAACCTTAGACCCCATTTTCCCTAAGTAAAGGAGACTGGGTGAAAGAAGCTCCTGAATATTAGAATATTCTATATTACTGGCGGAAACACCTATCCTCAAGGGGCATCCATCTGTATTATGTAGTAGTGATCTTAGGCATACGCTTTCAATACATTGTTCTGCCCTCCATTTATGATTGTGGTAATGTGCTCTATACAATTGTTTTAGCTTGACCAATACCTATGGTACTCGATTCCTTCACTGGTTGATGACAGTGATGAAGAGTACGTTGTACTAGCCTTACTAGATATAGACTTTACAGTAAGTTAGTACTTTGATATGGCATAGGTGCCACTTTATATCGTTGATATCTGACTAAAGAGTATGTGGGATTATGTATCCCAATATGTAGAGCCGAAGTGATAAAATTTTTGTGACAAAACGTGGGAAAACGTGACATTAGGGGAAAACACCTTTATTTATGTCCATGTCTTCAGCTACAAATTGATACTTCAAGCATCAAAATATTCGAGATAGTTGCTGAGAAATGACATCTTAAACATGGGATGGTAGGGACATGTAGGAATTCAGAATAGACTGCAAAGCAATCATATAATCAATCTTTTTTCAAATAATCCATATAAATCATAATTATTAGAAATTAAACCAATAAATGCATATTGTTTTACATAGATTTGGATCTGGTAGGAATATTGGCATTCTGTTTTCAGTTCTGAAATCCTCATGAATGGGGCAATTGGATGGGAATGATTGTTATTCCAAAGGAATAAATTGATGGTTGCCATGGCAACCAAATGTCAACAAATGGGCTGAAAATGGCTAAAAACGTTCTTTTTACCTTCCAAATAACACCAATTTAGAATTAAAATAGAATTTTGATATTAGCTCCAAAAAATTCCTTGGAAAAAGTTAGTCTAAGGTCATTTTCTCTTAAGTATTCACATTTTTAGCTACATCTCCTGAAATATCATGTTTAGAGCATTTATGGCTATTCCCCCTAATGTTACGATTTCCCAGGTTTCGTCACAAATATTTACTATATTATACAACATGCAATTATCGACTTAATTCAAGATATCATAGTAATATAATAGTATTTGTATGGATTTCCCCTGGGAAGAATCTTTCATTTAGTACCAATGCAACATAAATAAGTACCATTCTCTGCTCAACATGGGTGTGCTCAGACTTCACAAACTGATTATTAGAGAAATACAGATGAGCTAGGTCATTGCTGTGTTCTTAGGAGGATGGTGTCGGGGGGGGGGGGGGGGTGAAAAGCATCACCATAGCCTGCATTGCAAATTCCTCAGAGTGGAGGGTGTTCAAATAAATAATATCTAATTACAACAATTCTTCTACTTTGAGAAGGCACGGTCTTGAATTACAAAGCGGTGTATCGAGGCAAAATCATTATGCCTTTGCTACAGCATCTTCCATTCTATAGGTTTTGAGTCACTGGGACTACAAGATGTCCACATTCATCCCGATGGAGGATGTTTACCCATGTGGAGTTTACACAGAGAACAGAGGAGATGCACAATGACTAATTCTCAAAGGTTCTTATATATGCCATATTGTGTAAATAATAATCATCCCCATACGTAGTGTGGCTGTTTAGTTTAGTTTGATTTGCATGGCTCACATTTCAGATGGGGTGGAAACGTATATTGTTTGGAGCATCTTGTGCAAGTTTCTTGTTTCTTATGCTGATCAATATGTATTTGCATATTGCCATGTTTGAACTGTCTCACTGTCTTTATCTTACACAGTCTCTATTTGATTATTACACTTCAAAGGGTTATAGGACTTCCAATGGATGAGTAATCAAGTTACAAGCTTAAGCTAAGACTCCATCATATAAAAACAGTTATTGACTGACAAAAACGATAATTATAAGGTGAGCAAACAACATTGCATTCAGAAATATGAGAAATGAAGATGACTGCCGAGCCTGGCAGTAAATGAAACATAACTATGACCTTGTACATAGTAATGTAAAGCAATTTGCTAGAAAACCATAAAACAACAAGTATAATTACAGCCATGCCCTCATCTTTATCAAAAGACAAAGGGAATAGGGCATTGAATATTCTTTGGTAAAGAAATGCGTATTAACATCGGATATGCACCGCAGATGGGATTAGTGTTTTATATGATGACTGGAGATGGCCTAGTCTCCAGGATAAACTAATACCTGCACTAAAATCTTCAGGGTTGCTAACTTCTAGATCAACGATCTCTGGTTGTTAGGGGACGTCAAGGAGTCATCACATTTGATCCCCTCTGACATAAGGTCATCACAATGATGAACTTACCTCATCCCATTGAGTGTGACTACCTTGGATCATCACAATGACGACCTAAGGTTGTTGATAAAGGTACTTTCAATGTGAACACCTTTAAAAGTCCTTATTTGATAAAGGCAACCATCAAGTTCAGATATGCCTCAGGTTGATTGTGATGACCCAAAACACTTGTCATAGGACTTTCTATCATGGGACATTAATGACATGGGGAATGACATGGGGAAGCGTGTTCTCTAGCTAGCTGTACCTTTATGCGGGATGTCCCTCAAGATTTATGTGCTAGCAGTTGGAGCCTGACTGAGCAGCTCCCTATAGCTAAATAAGGATAGTCTATAGCCCGTGTAGGAGCTCAGTAGTGAAAAGCATGTTTATATGTCAGGAATAATGGGGTATAAAATCACAACATTATCACTATTGCCCTTTTAGGGAATGAATAGTCATCATTGAGAGGGCAAGGGACTGCCATAGTGTAATGCTATAATGGTTGGCATCGTGGAAAGCCATGGTAAAGGAATTGTGGATGATGAATAGTTTAGAAGAATGTTTATATCACAGGATATGGGCAGAAGCCGACGCTGCTTTGAACTGACCAGTGGTAAGAACTTTTCTCTGGCATATATACTGGACAGCACAAACTATGATTGGGTGAAGATGAATAAAAAGGACACTTTTGTTGTTCATCTGAATGCATATAAGTAAAAAATCAAAAGATGACTTCAATGTAACATAGATCCGCAACATACAATACTTGCATTGCAATCGTTATACCTTTCAACAAGTAAAATACATTGTATGAACTAACACATTGACAACCATTGGACCGCTAGTAACTGATGCATTGTTTTAGTAGATTTCAGGTGCCGAATAAGCACTATTCCTGTTCCCCCGCAGAGAACCCCATGAAGTATTGATGCTTAGAGGTTGCAGGACCTCACACGATAGCTCACAGCTGTATGAGACCCTGGAGGAGTCTCTCTAAGGGGTGACAATGTACCCTGGGACATCCATCATGCAGAAAGTCATGACAGATTGTGATTCATTTTCATCCATTTTTCACTGTTGCCGCATCATGGCAGAAGATACTCTATTCCTCTACCCAGACACGGGTTTACATTGATGACTGCAAAACAACACCATGGAAATAATATGATAGATACCCACGACAAACCAATACCTCATCCCATTTGAATTTACCTTGGCTTCTACAAAGCACTCCTGCGGTGGGGAGGACAGATACCAGATATATATCTATATTTTTTTTTTTTAAGGTTTGAAGGGTTTTTATTGCCAAATCACAAAAATTACAATTCGTGGTATATGTTATGACAATAAATGGTGAATCCTTTTCAATCTGTGGTTCGTATTTGTACAACACATAGGTATGATATAATAATGATACAGCTAAACATGGATGAGTCGGTGAAAATTATAACAAGTATATGTACAGAATCAATGAATAAATAACTTAATACTAAACATTATATACACACACAGCGAGAACTCTTCACACTATCGATGTACAATTTGTACAGATTCATAAATCAGGGGCGCAGAAAGTAGTGTACCCAACACTAATGAGGAACATGGTCAGACTGTATCATGCTATATGCTATATAGCATGTATTATGCAATGCCTCATATCTATCAGTTAGTGACACAAGACTTGTCAATATAAAGCACAGACCACAGCTCAAAGTAGAGAGAGCGGGTCATATCAAATGGCAGAACTTTCGAGATTAGAGAATAGTGTAAGTGACCTATCTACCCCGGATTCTGTCACTATAACAGCTTCCTGGGTAAGACGTTCATGGGCCAGATGCCCTAAACTCATAGGTAAATATGAAACAAACCATCAGTACAGTAAGCATTAAAGAAACTATCATTAAGCTGTTATCAGACACAGTTTGGTATGGATTCTGTCATTATAACAGATTCCTAAGCAAGTACTGGCCATTCTTCCATAGAGAGTACAATGGGCTCTTCCCCTCCATCGCTCAAATTGAGACTATCTGAGAGGTCTTCAATCTCATCACTTGGGTTTTTATTTACTACCTCAAGGTTAGCTAGAGTTTTTATCCTTTTTTTAAAAGTAATTTTATCCTTACTTGACTGGTACCAGTCTCCCAGCTTATCCCAAAGTTCAGCCCCTCTATATAGGGGGGATTTCAGGAAACCAGCATTCCGGGCCCTCGGAACTTTAAACCTAATTTGGTTTTCCGACCTTAAACCTTCTCTACGTGGTCTTTGGTCCAATAGATCTGGTTTGTGAGACAGCTTATACATATAGGTTAAAAGCAACTCTTGTCTCCTCCTCTTCAGGGACGGTACTTTAGACAATGTATACATCTCAGCCTCAGACAGATTTCTACCCCAATAGCAAATTTTTAGTCCCCTTTTTTGCATTCTATCCAATTTCTTCAGGAGTCCTCCGTTTGCCCCTTCATGACAGAAACTTGCATAGTCAAATTGACTCATTATTGTTGCTATATAAACCTTTATGGCTGCTTTTTCAGTCTGTACTCCTCTGAACTTTCCAAAACGAAAAAGCTTATGGTTAACCTTGCTAGTCAATTCCCTTATGGCAGGCTCTAGGCTTAGGCAGCTGTCTACCTTCAAACCCAAGTATCTGTAGCAATCTACGGTTTCTAGCTTTATGTTATCGAGGTGAAAAGAGATCCCTTTACACTTAGGCAGCTTTTGAACAGAACCATACCATGTAATTTTGCTTTTCTCTACATTAACAGTTAATCTTTTAGATCTAAACCAATCAGCTAGGGTAACTAGGGTCTCATTCATCCTAGTCACGATGAGGTCTAACCTGTTTGCTGAGTGGAAGACAACCAAATCATCAGCATACATGTAATGACTGGTGTTACCTAATTTAGAACTAACATCGTTCACATATATAATAAACAGTAGTGGTCCTAAAACGGACCCCTGAGGGACGCCAAAATCCACCTGATTTACATCAGAGACATAGTTACCAATTTTCGTGTATTGTTTTCTCTCACTTAAATACGACATTAACCAGTTTAACACTTTATCATTTAACCCTAAACTGCCTAGAATTTCAATTAGATAACCATGGTGGACACAATCAAAGGCCTTTTTGAGGTCAAGATACTACATTCTCCTGTCTAACTGCTGTTGAATGGGATAATACTATCAATATTATTCATAATATTATATTAGACTTCCTAAGGCCTCTATCTAATTGGCAGTAGTGTGACACAGCATATTAGACCCATTATCAATAGCAAGACTACGCACAACCATTCATCGAGGGCAGAGCGGTCAGCCGAATCTGCATACTATAAAATCTGTAATTTTATCGACCCAAGTAAAACCTAAGAAACCCACATTTATCATTAGAATCCATTCTACATACAGTGATCTTACCCCTTAAAGAGTCAAAACTGAAGAATAGATGTATTTTCAAACTTTCTCACCATAAAGGGGCACTCTTGCTACGTTAGAGTACTCTCAAAGTTTGATTGAGGGATGAGACTGGCTTGAAATGGCCATGTACACTGATATGAATACAGAAAGGCCATCTTTTCTTATTGATCATGGGCACTGGATAATGCTAGCTGTTGGGAGGAATGCGACTATCGCATGACAAAAGGAGTATTGAAGTTCTCAGGGATGTAATGGGTGCTGCTACCAGAGCTGTATGCCAAGCACGGAATTCAAGCTGTATGTTACAGCTAATAGTGAAATGAAAGGATTTGAAATGCATACTTATCAGCAGGTAGAAGAATTACTTAAGGCAGAATTCTACAGCACAAAATTTCACAGAGAGATGCGCATCGGTCAATTACCTGTCAATTCTTAATAATCACAATGACATATTCTGCCCAGGAAATGAAAAGAAAGACAGCCTTACAAATTGTACCAAATTAGCAGAGGTTTTTAGGCTCTGGTATCGAACATCAGCACTACATTTCGGTATGACAGGTTATACTAACGTCACTGAGAGCTCTCCTTTCCCAACAATACTGTCAAAAATATATAGGTAGTAAATAGATATTGTTTTTATTATAAAATCTCAATAATATGATGCGTGCATGGGTAGCACAAACAGTTCAAGTATCATTCTAGGTCCTCCTCTAGAGCAGAAATATCATTTAAAGATTTTAAGTATTTTGGATAAGCCCAAGGAGCTAAAAACAACAACAATAATATTGCAATATCATGGTCAGGGGATGGTTCGGAAGGGCTCCCAAGGCATTATTGTCATCAGGACAAACTCTAGAAATTCCATCGGTATATAAAGCTAACCTAACTAAACATGATAAAGAACAACAACATAGATAATTTATTTGACCGATTTTGGGCAGATATAACCACCCTTTACTTATTAATACAAAAAAGAAGCAGGTGTGGATCCCTGTAGCGGGTAATGGTCCAGTGAACAAGGACAACCTTGACCCTGGTCTGGGACATACAGAGCCAGCAGACAGGGAAGGCTTAGTATAACCAATGTATTATTATAATAACTAACAGAAATTCTAGTCATACCGATAGCCTTATACTTATATAATTATAGGACAATTATATACACAAAAAAGAAAACTGAGCAGACATTTGGGTTAATTCATGCACCAAACCCAAGTACAGTATTTTCCATATTTAATAGAAAAATCTAAATTCCTATAGTCTATGCGATAGCATGATCAGGGAGTGGTTTGGAGGGGCTCCCAATGCTAATGCTTTTCAGGACAATATAATGTCCAATACTTATAGGTCTAATTGTATAGTTCTAACACACCTTTTCTATAAGCCCATGTGGACCAGCCCATAGATTCCTTTGAAATGCAGAAAAAATAGAGAAGAAAGCTCAATTCTTTAGGGAGCAAAAGATGTGCGAAAATCAATTTTCATATTGCCCCAATTTTCTCTCAGCTGGGGCAACCAACTTACCAGCAGTCCTGAATGGGCTCTAAATCGCTGTTAATATGCTAATAGAAAAAAGGCACTCAACCAGCATTTTCTTGGATCTAGGCCCCATAACTTCAAACTCACATTTTGGTACTTTTCCAACTCCCTGACAAATAACTATATTTAGCATTGTACCATGAGTCAAATACTTTGTTGATTAGCTTCCTTTCCCTCTCAGGTCAGCGTAAGTCAGTGGAAGTGTCAGTGAAGAGTTAAGCCAGTACCATGAAATAATAAAGCAATTATTCATCCACATCTTGATTACAAGGTACACCAGGATCCTTCGATACGAGAAAGCAGGCTACCAACACATACATCAATCTACTAATAACTCCTACTCTATCCAGTCAGGCAATCTGCTGGTCCGTCCCCTATCACAATCACCTTCATTCTTGTGTCGAACATAACCAAGCAATTCCATCAGCTGTCTATACCACACCCATATCATAATAAGTCTTGTGCAGGAGATGGATAATTTGGATGGTACCACCTTCCTGAACAACCCCCCTCCCCCCAAATACACGCAGCAGTCTACCAGTCTACTATTACTGCCTCCTGTTTATACCGTGGAGTGCTGCCTGACAAATATGCCCCTTCCATGTAGATAATCAGAAACCATTACCCTATTCAATTCGACATTATACTTAATGCAATCCAGGAATAACATTCATACCGTAAAACCTCACGTATAGGCTGTGGCTAGTATGCAAGTCAGATGGGTAGTACGGTTTATAGAATCAGCCCAAAATCAGGGTGGGGCTTATACTCAGGTTTTTATAGGTATACTACAGTGCTAAAGTCACCGTGATCAGACTATCTGTGAGGTTTATATGGCATTCCCTAGGTCTAGGTGCGGCTAATAGGAGAGTTGAGCCGGGAGTTAGGCTTATACGCTAGGTTTTACAGTAATAATCTTCACCACCTTTACAAGATTTGTGACGGCATTCTTAGCCACACTTCCCATATAGGGGTACCAATTAATACACCCTCAGACGAAACCTGGAACAGAAGCCGAGTGAGCCATAACAGTTTTTCCAAGGATTTACCAGTTGCCGACTTTCACAAAAATAGTTTGTTAGCCTGCAGGTGTGAGAACATTGACGGCTAGCACCTTAAGGGTATATAGTATTGGGAGCATGTCTTACAAGGAGGCGGTATATTATATGGTAAGGGAAGATTTATGGCACTGCAGTACTTATCGTCCTATTTCTATTCATGATGTTATATAGTGTTGAGCCCGAGGATGATCATAAGCAGTAGCAGCTTTTATTAAGTGTAAAATACATATAATAGTATACATCATTCTAGTTGTTATCGGAGAGGTTCTACCAACAAACTAGTTATTAAACATGTTTGTCTAATGATTCAAAATTTTCTACATGGTACATCAATGGATAAAAATTCTGTATCTTAAACAATATTCAGTGTTTCTGTATGTTCTAGACTGATGCCCATAATGGGGATTCATCAGGGCGCACCATATATCCGAACATGTTCAATGTAGCAAAACGATTATTGAAATCCCATTTGAACGGAGGCCCGGCCAGAAGGGCCAGAATGAAGTTTGAAAAGTAACCAGAATCACTTATTTGATTTATTTTTCTTTTCAAACTTTATTACATTTAATAAGAGCTCACACGGATTTCTATGCTTAAACAAAATGTAAACAGCTTTTCAATAACAATGGTATGGCCATTCAGTGATAAGCTTATTTTCCGCTAATTAGATAGATAAAGCAGAGCTTTCTGACATTTGAGATTGGGTCGTGCCCCCCCCCCCCCCATTCCGAAAAGAGACGCTAAATTCAAAAAGCTAGAAGACTACTTGATGACCCTTCCCCTTAACTGTACATAAATATGCAAAGATATTCTCTAGGGTAATTACCTATTATGAAACGACGATTTTCACCAATACATTCTATTTCGGTGTACTTTTACTATTCTCTTGTAAACCTTTATGATTTAAAGCATACAGAATGCATACATCTTTTGGAAGGCAGTTACTATATGGCGACATTGACATACTATTGGCCTGTTTGAAAAAAGGGATACTTGGTGATAGAAGGACTTAAGTGAATTACTGCATTGAAAAGAGGAAAATAGAAACATATTCTATTTTCAATGATAAGACCAGAATAATCATGCTGTATAGATAGAAATCAAACAATGAGAGATATGATTAGCCATTGGGGTAGAACGACATACTAACATATTTGTTAAGCCATTCCTCCAAACCATAAGCAGATGAGGAATACCTCTGCCTATTATATCTCTTTGGAAATAGAATTATTAAAATTATGATTTAAAGAGTACTTTTAACCTTGGGTGATAGAAGGGTGTGTTGTTGTTTTCCAACATCATCCGTGTCACATAACTGATAGTAACTATCAGCTTGGTTGGAAACCACTCTACTGTCTACTATGTTTTTCATCAAATGTTCATAGCAAATAGGAGAGTGCTTGTTTGCTGGGTAACTCACTGCATATATAGTGAGTTACCCTGCAAACAATCACTTCCATCTATCAGAAGCAGACAAATAAAATATCCAGGAACAGTGGTTGCTATATAATTAAACTGTAAGTAGTTGTAACTGAATTTCAACTGATGGGCACAGTAAGCATGCTCTGTCAATTCTACAGCAACCCCTAGCACGTAAATCTTCATAGGTTCTCCAATCATCAATATAGCCCATGCCAATTCATAGGAGAGGAGGACAATGGGCCATACCCATGAATCATGTGCTCTATAGGTCCATAACTAATATCCTATAGAATTCCGACATGACTTGAGGGTCAAGATGACACTAAGGTATACAATCTTTAAATCATTGTTCCCATCCCATATCCTAAAGCGATTCCTCAGCACCCAGTTGAGCACTTATAGATAGCTGAACAAAATATGTGACAAAATATATGAAAAGAGACCTTCTAGGCCTCCTAAAGCTCAATATTGTCCATCTAAATGCCTCCTAAAGCTAAATATTTAGTATCTATAGGAGAGGAGGACAATGGGCCATACCCATGAATCATGTGCTCTATAGGTCCATAACTTATATCCTATAGAATTCCGACATGACTTGAGGGTCAAGATGACACTTAGGTATACCATCTTTAAATAATTGTGCCAATCCCATATCCTAAAGCGATTCCTCAGCACCCAGTTGAGCACTTATAGATACCTGAACAAAATCTGTGAAAAGAGACCTTCTAGGCCTCCTAAAGCTCAATATTGTCCATCTAAATGCCTCCTAAAGCAAAATATTTAGTATCTAAACATCTGTCAAAGCTAAACACCATATAGCTAAACGCTTACTAAAGCGAAACACTATGTACTTGAACTAACTACTTTTATGTAATGCCCCGTTAATGTTTAGCCCATCTTTTCCTTTTTCTAATGTTAAAGCTGATATTGACAGCAAATCTATATAGTTAGTATCAGTATCTTAGCTAAGCTTTAGTGTATTGCTAAATTTCATGAGAGGTATAAATACCTCATCTCAACTGGACCCAGTAGTTGCCCTGTCCGGCCTCTCACCCTTGTCTTTATCTGGCAGTGGCAGTTGTTGAGCCTAGGTAGGCCATGCCTGTCCTCCGTGGACTAACAGAGGGCCATCCCTCTCCCCAGCCTCTAGAGTAAATCCCTACTGACACTATTGAATAATAAATGCTGGTTAGAATTAAGCCATCCTGAATTGGGGCTGCTCTAGAGGGCGGAGCAGGAATTGAGCAGCAGTATCCAGATTTCTGCACTTCTGACCAGATTGGCAGGGTTTGGTTGAGGTGGAATTGCTACTGGAGGTACATTGCAGGTAGGTTGATGGGTGATGCTGAGCCTGGTTAGCATTTGTCCCTTCATTTAGGCATATGGCAGCCCACTTTGATGACATCCTTCACCTCATGAAGCTGAGTAGATGGGCTATGGTATTGGCTTACAATCGACTTAGGCAGGAGACAATTACCCAGTTTACACTCTAAAGTGTGCATGTTTCCCGCATACACACCTTATGCTAGATTCATCAAGACAGTACTATAGTACCTTACATAAATATATGTAAGGTACTTGACTCTATACTAAAATAAAGTAGTAGAGACAGGGAAGAGTTTTGTTCACATGTTTACTATCCTTATTTTAATTGGGTACATGCTTCTAGAAATATTCTCATAATATCAACTTTGCATTATTCGAGGGTTATACCTCCCATTCTCTGTCATAACTGGGCACAATACCCAAGAAATACGAGACTTGGAATTTCTAGATAGCCCTTGGAATGTAAAAATGGAAATAATGTGACACAGTCAAGAACATATGTAAGAAACCCATCCTGTATCACCAAGATAGTTCCCGGCAGTCCCCGTAATACACTGGCCACTGTTTCTCCTGCTTCTACCCTGGGGAGCTCTCTGACAAACATGTATGCCCCTTCCATGTAGGTAATCAGCAGCCATCAGGGAGCTCTCAGTTATATGGTATTGAGTTTTTCTGTGGTAATTAGTGCAACCCAGGAATAACCTGAAATCTTAACAAGCTTCAAGGACCAATCAGACAGCTCCCTTCCCAGAGCTATATCAGGCAGTTTCAGAAAAGATAATATATTTCCAGAAGGTGTCTCCAGATTAGATAGAGCATCCAATATGTGTATGCAGTCACACAAAAGGATTACGTGGTGGGGCCTGCTGTAAATATCATATGATATATGTGACCAGGACGTGAGAAGGGGTCCTGAGCATTGAATTGACGTTTTAGGTTTGTGTGAAGAGCATTTAAGTGTAACGAGATATTATGAGCTAAGATATTCCAGGTAGTTTTGGGAGAATCATTTCCCAAACATGTTTTGTAACTAAAAACAATAGAGACGCTCTAAATGCACCATGTCCAATGATAACTATTAAAAATGACAAAGAAATCATTTGCTAAAAATACCCATTAAAAGTGTGAATATTCTATGTAGATTTGGTATTAATAGGAATTTTCAAGGCCTGTTTTCAGTTTAGAGTTACTGATGGCATTTCCAAGAAACTAGGACCAAAATGTCCCATTTTAAAACAATGAGGTGGTTTCAAAGGCAACCAGCAAGTGCAATACGTGCCTACTTCCCATAGAAAACGTTACATTTACGTCCCTAAAAAGTCACTACCATCACAATATGAGCCAAAACAATGAGTTTTCTTTTTTTTTGTTTCTCATCATTACAAGCAGATCGCAAGGACGAATTCTGAAAATTACCCTTCACACTAATGAAGAAGCCAGCTATGAAGGACAAGCATGGCTCAACACTTTTTTCATAGAAAAAAATCATAATAATCCAAAAACATAGTGATTACCTAAGTGCCCATTTATAGTCCGCAATTTCATTTAATATCCTTTTTATTCATGTTACCAATTAATAACACCTATTCATCCCAAGTATTGGGATGAGGGAAGCTTTTGTTACACTTGCCAATACCCCTATTCATTGACAAATAATTACAGCGGTGGCTAGAACTCATAATGGGACAGGAGATATAACTCATAACGAGACAGGATGCTTATTACCACTCCACATTATAAGACATTGCATTTCGAGCCATTAAGTCTATACACAGCATATTGGGACACTGATCAGTCACACTAACGGCAGAAAAGCAGCATTGGTGGTTGTTTCACAATTACAGTAAGAGCAAGCAGTGGGAACTACAAAGACAGAACTATATTATTTCATCAGGAGCTGAGCAGTGATTGATAAGAAATGAAAGTAACAAGGTGATCTCTCCTCCTCCCTCTGCATCCAAGAGTAAATTGCACACACAGACAGTTGTTATACTTTTTAGAGATGACTCAACATTTGATAGTTTGTTCGTAGCAAGAGGAGCTTTGCCAACAGTGAAAGACTGTAAGTGAACTCTTAGTAAGCAAAATTTAATAATCTAATTCACATGCCACACATTAATTTTCCCTTTGGAATTATTTTGGATTGTTCAAGCCCTAGAAGTATTTTGTATCAGCTGATCAAAGTAGCTTCCTGACAACTTATGTATCAGATTGAATTACAATTTATATAAACGTATCGTAAATTCTCGCGTGTTAGCCTAACTTGTGTATGAGCCACCCAGCTAATATTGAAAGATCCTATAAGCCTCACAGGGCATAATTATGGTTATGGCCACTTAAGGAGAGTAGTATACATGTAAGAACTTGCATTTACGCTGCACCCTGACTCTGGGCCGATCCTATAAGCTCCACTGGTGATCTGACTTGCGTAATATTCTGTATCAGTTACAACAGCTCAGATTTTCACCATTCATTTACTCCATCAAAGCCAGTTCAAGACAACACATTATTGAAAGTCTGATAATACTCATATCACACAAGACCCTCACAGAAACCTTGTTTTTAGCAGTATTATCATTATCTAAAGATTCTAACTGTAATTACTCACACAATCTATCAACCTTCAGGGTCGTATCACATATACTAAGACTGATATACAGTTTTGGAGGGTATTCAGTCAGACACAAAAGTTAATTGTTAAGCTGTTATTTATAATTCTGCTGGCTCTGGCATGGTCATGGTAAGTGATACAACTTGTATTCACTAACCCACCACAAAGGCCCAAGGACAATCTATACAAGAAAAGTCCATTGTATAGAGGCAGTATAATATGGAATAAACTTACAGCTGAAGTGCAGAACCTGGGTACTTTGAGTCTCTTTTTGAAGAAGATCAAAGACAGCTAATGTGGATGTAAATCTAAACAGAAAGTATACGTGCTTATTATATTGGGAAGTAGGAGATTTCTTGATATATGTTCTAATTGAATTGTTCATCTAAAATTGATAATTAAGGTCCTGGTTGGTACAAACTGATTCATGTCACGTGATTCCATGTTACTGAACAGTATTGTGATCTTGATACTGGGTGATACACTGTGTAACTTTGTATGTATGCTAGTACGTGTCAATCATATGTGATGTTATACATGAAAATGGTAAGGTTGCGAAACTTTGTGGGTTTTTTCCCGGAGTGTGCCTTTGTCAGGGTATTGAGTATATGAGTCTTTGGAATGTGACCAAGCTAGAGTGGACTACTGAGCTTGCTGAACCAGCAAATTAATAGTAATTGAAATGATGTTGTGATAAAAATTGTGATATTGATGTCGGGATTCCTGCCCTATCTAGTTCTACACGGTCATTTGCTCACTTCGCTACCTGAATTTTTGTCTGTGTTTTTTGTGTACGGAATGGCTGAAGTTTCTGTATTTGTCTATATCGCCAATATGAATTAGAAATTATGTTCGCTGTTCTTTGACCTCGTTTGAGAGACGTTACTTGTAATGGAACTTGTGTCAAATAAAAATTTTGAAAACTCAAAACTCAATAAAAACCAGTGGACCAATGGCAGCTGATGTATGGTTTTAGTAGAATCAGGCACGAAATATGCACTACCGGTACTCCTGTTCCTCTGTGCAGGACTGAGTGAAGTATTGAAGAGTTTGCAGGGGTTGACAGACCCCACAGGAAGGCTAACAGCTGTATGGGACCCTGGAGGAGTCTCTCTAGGGGGTGACAATCCATCATGCAGAAAGTCATGATGGATTGTGATTCATTTTTATCAACCTTTTTTTTACCATGACCGCCTCTCCCCGGACATAGGTTCACATTAATGACTGCGAAACAACACCTAGCAATATGATAGATACCCAGGACAGACAGCTATCAACTCCCATTTATAGATTAGAAACAAATGGAATACGTCTTATTTATTATGGTGATACCATTTTTAGCATTATTTTCTTCTCAGTCGCTTTTATAATACCTTATACTTATTACAGGGTAAATGTTACAATACCAAGCCCATACCTATGTTTAGGCAGCACACACGTATGCCATTAAACCCACCAATATCCCAGCCCTAATACCATAAAACCTCAAGTATAAGCCCAACCCGCGTATAGGTCGCACCTCCATCCTTGACAAATTACACCCTCAGAAAAGTGAGAGTCATTGTCGCTAAAACTAACCTCACCTGAGAGTCAGTCAGGTGAGGGTAGTTTTAGTGACAATGACTCTCACTTTTCTGTGTGTGTACATAAGCCACAGAGGGGGTTGATTATGGTAACTTTGGTTCTGTACGTGGTATACATTTAAAATCTCGCATATAACTGTATAAGACACTGGCTTTGTCCTGATGCACTGGCGATTTGACTTGCGAACTAGCTGCTGCCTATACCCGAGGTTTTAGGGTAAATATACTGATTTAAGACAGGCCCTTTGGCAGGCATACACTCTGCTTCATGTACAAGACTATGTTATCAGTTTCAAGCGTTACATATTAATTCCATATTGGCTCCGATCCAGTGAGAGTGACCTATACTGTGTATTTCACAAATTTACAACATCTATACCGGACTCTACTATTTACATTCATCACGACAATCCATTCCAAACAAAAATAATACCTCTTAGAAATTAAAGCTGAGCAATAGATGCATTTCCACACTAGTTTACTATAAAAAAGTGCTCTTGTTGCGTCAGAGTACTCTCAAGATTTAATTGAAGGATGGGACTGGCTTAAAATGGCCATATACAGTGATATAAATACAGAAGGGCCAGATTTTCTCATCGCTCATTGGCATTGGGTGATGTTAGCTGTTTGGAGGAATGTGACTATTGCATGACAAAAGGGATATTGAAGGCTTGAGGGATGTAATGGGTCCTGCCACAAGAGCTACTGAGCATTGAGTCCGAGGTGTATGATTCAGTCAATAGCGAAATGAAGGGATTGGAAATGTATACTGATAAATAGGGATTTTCTATTGGCAGTACTCAACTGCAGATGAGTTGATTAAGGGATGCACATCTGTCACTTGTCTGTCAACTTTTGATAATCACAATGATTGGGAATATGTATGCACCTTGAGTATTGCAATGTCAGCGAGAGCCCTTCTCCACCGCACACTATAATATAGTCAGAATCAAAAGGGCCAAATATAATTGTTTTTGGTTTAATGTAATACAAAGGGCATAAATATCCTTTAAGGCTGTTCTTCTGGTTATGCCAAAGCAGAAAAAATGCAATAAAACATTATGTGTGAATATTAGATAATTTATTAGTAGATTAATAGATTAATATAATACAGCTGCCTTGACTAAACGAGCTTATAGCTGGGACTCCACTACCCGATTCTGTCTTCAGATCGGACCTATTCTCACAAATCAAACCCAAACAGATGTAAATATAAACAAACCCTATGCCTCAGGGTTTGTTAATATTTACATCTGTAATAGGTCCGATCAGACGAGAAAATCGGGTAGTGGAGTCTCAGCTTATGAGTGTTTTCAGATGCAAGAGCTCCTGGACAGAAGATGTGTGTTTTAAACCAGGCTCCTCAGCCTTTTGTAATTTATGTTTTCCCATAAAGTGCCAGAAAGCATTTCGGAAACATGACCATCAATAGTGTATAATCTAGCACCACTTTGGCAAGAACAGGGCTAGTTACTAGTCTATGGAGCCACCGCTGGCAGGAAAAGGATCAATTTCATCATACAAAGAATGAATTTGCAGCAGACGTGCTGGTATTTTAGGGATGCAATAAGACATGACTCAAATAGGTATACCTCTTTTAAATTGTAACCTGGACATCCTTAGTTTATTTTACTTTAGTCATTAACAACAGACTAAAGCAAGACATGATCTATTTTAATAGATGATATGACGTATAAAGCCAGTACTCCACTGGCCGATGAAATAGGTTTAGTAGCCAGATTATTGTTAAGTATTTTATTTGGGAGACTAATACAATTATCAAAAGTGCATTACACCTAGCATATGGCCTTGTATTATATTTTGTGTAATTTACATAAATGAAACAATTGAAAACAACATATTTGGCTGACAAACCCATTCATTTCATTGGCCAGTGGACGTTCCGCTTATGACTATATGCACAATGACTAGAAAGCAAATTGAAAAGAAGGGACATCGTGGGGCCTATATATCCCTCAAAAAGTTATCATTTGGAAGGATAAAGGCTCACATCGGGCCTTCATCACAAGTGGCTATAAAGCTCAAAAGCCCTTATCCCTCAGATATTTGTCATTATCCCCTACAGTATATGTTTTGTGGGATACAGGCTTTTGAGCGATAAAGGCAAATATTTTGAGGGATAAGGGCTTTTGAGGAATGAAGCCCTGTGAGGCCCCTATCCCTCAAAAGGCCCCTATCCCTCAAATATTTGTGAGATATTTGTGAGGCTGTTTGAGATTTAGGGCCCACCTCAGGTCCCTATATAGCAAAAAGTCCATATCCCACAAAATTTTGAGACATAGGGACCACATTTAAACAGCCCCTTCTCACAAATGTTTGTAGGATAGGGGCCATTTGAGGGATAGGGACATGTCAGGCCCCTATCCTACAAACAATCCCTAAGTATCAAAAGCCCTATCCATCAAAAACCTTTGTAATAATTTCTATGACTATTTCTTGCTTCTGCAGCAAGGAAGTAGGCCTCACGTCAAGGGTGCCTTCTGGGGTCTATATATATAGCCTGCAGACTGACAGCTGTTATCACTTTGTACGCTCTAAAACCATGATGAGGTATATTTTCTAACCTAAAACAGGTATGTGTGTCTCACAAAGTAATTTATTTATCTTTTTGATAATGAATTCATTGGCAGGATTGATAAAAACATAAAAGATGGCTTTAATAGCATTAGATAAGGGCGTTATAATGCTGGAGGTTTGAGGAGTTAGAATCATATTAATTAATTCATGTTTATTATTATCGTGATCTGCTCTGGAGACATATAATAGACTGGGGAAAGCTGGGGGGGGGGGAGACAACAAACAGCTGTCTTGTTATATATAGCTGCACACTGTGAGCTAGACTTGCTCAAGTCCTAGAATTTGAATAAAAACAAAAACGGCTTTTTTCTCAACTATACTTTTCTCAACTGTCTTAATTCTAGAGACTTGTTAGACTGGGGCCATATCCATTGAAGCCCCCCCCATGCATCACACCCCATGACCACAACCCCCTCCCCTCTGACCACTCCCCCTCTCCAGTGTCTGACCTGTAACATAAACAGGAGGTGTCATCCCACTAATTAAAACCAGGCACCATGACCTCATCTTAGTGTGCATACATACCATCCAAAGTATACACTCAGAGTTCCCCTTATGCTTAGCTGCTCACCACAGCCAAGTTTGGGCTCTCTGAGTGTGGACAGTTTGGATACTCCAAATGGCTACACTAAGTACACTTGGGTGACCAATGGTCCCTATGACAACTGGTTGTCATAGGGATCATTCCTGTAGGGCGGAAAAATCACTCTGAACCCCCTTTGCCCCCCCCTGATCAGGAAGCCCTGTAGGCCAGAGAAATCGCTTTGAACCATAAGGAGCCATAGAGAAACGTTATATAATGTTGTATGACGTTTTTGTTTACTGGGATCCAACCCTCATTTTAACCTAAACTTCGACATTGCCGTCCCCCTAAATCCTCAACCTCCCGCTGTGAGTAGAGAATCAGCCCGCCCTAATAACACAATGAAGAAGGCTTGAAAAGCAGCATTTTGAGCCTTAGGGACTTCACATAGGTCCTATGTTCCAATTGTTTTCAGACCATTTTTAGGGATAGGGACATGGAAAAATATTTGTGGCTTTGGGACTTCACATGGGCCCTATGTCTCAAACCGTTTTGAGGGATAGGGGCTGTTTGGCATATAGGGACTTCACCTGGTCCCTATCCCTCAAACAGACCAATTTTGAGGGATAGGGGCCTTTTGAGGGATAGGGGCCTCACAAGCCCTGATATGAACCTTTATCCCTCAAAATGTTGAGGGTTAAGGGCAACTCTGAGAGATAAAGGCCCAACAGCCTTCCCATTGGTAGCACCGACCATTTATTTAATTTATCACCAAGTCAGTTCTAGCGTGACTCTCCCCCATGAACCTCTCTCCGATGCCACATTACCAGTGGTTACACTTACTAGAGGCATCCAACCATGCCAGTTGCATGTCACTGCCCACTGAAGCATATCAGTGTCTCATGCATCCTCATAGTTGCTCCCAAAGCAGCTATCGAGTTTCTGGGTCACGTGACAATATTTCTGTAGCAAAAGCAGATGCCATTTTAAACTATTTCGCGCCCCTTTGCAGAGCTGTTCACAGTAGTGCCTGTGAAAGTATTCATGGACCCTACATTTTACATTGAGATTTCCTAAGTGTGTAGGTACTACTGTCTGAATCAAGCACTTTTTTATAGGAATACCAGCACCCTTTCATTATGGAACTATGTAGATCTTCAAATAAGCTTTTCATCATCGAGCAATCATACAATCCTTAACTGTTGCAATTACTGATTTGAATAACTCATTGTTCTTTCTTAGTATGAAAAAGAAAATATTTTCTAGGAAATTGAAAGAAAGATATAAAGGGAATTACATTATTCAAATATCAGATTCCACTTCGCTATTCCCCCAGGCATATTCACAAAGAACATTTCTATCAGTCCTTGAGGCATGGGTCAGAATATCAATATCTTCACTTGTAGGATCAAGTGGCAACAAAGTTTGAGGACTAAAGAACTTTATCCTGGAAAGTTGAGGATTTGAGTTTTCCTATATAGATGTTAAAAAACACCATATTACTCATCTCCTATAGATGTCTGGGAATTGATACCACATCATGCAGGTCCAAGTATAACGTTCTGATTCCATCAGGACGGAATTGCCATTGGTGGTATCTTAGTAGAATGATCTGATGATTACTTTAGGAAACACAAACTGGTCTGCTTTCAACAGAAAGTGGGTACTGAATGCACTGGGCAATGGACTAGTCTGTTGTAGATGCGATGATGGATACATTCTGCAGTTCGCCAATGAAAATGAAAAGCCTCACTCTGCATTGGATCTGCCGGCTTGCTTTTAATTTGGAGACACTCTCACAGTGGTGGGAATCTCACAACCATGATAGAATGCTTATTCTGTAAGAGTTACCAGATTTTGTTTGGAATAATAGACGATCATATCAGTTTGATATTACAGAACGTGACAGGTTACTGTACTATGCCTACGTGGAATGGTCAAATCAGGTTACTAGCATGTCCATACATGTATGTCCACACATAACTATTCTAACGCTTTTGTAATGCTAGGCATAACCCCCTCCCCTGGAGTTATTCCATATATTCGTTGGAATACCTAGTGCCTCACTCCAGTGGTGGCGGAACTCTCCGGTCAGGGAGACCATTAAGCAAGCATAGCGAGCAGGCAGACAGAGACTCTGTGTTTTGTGTCCGACTTATGGTGAAATTGGTGTCCGACTCTAGCAGAAATTGCACGGTCATTTTCAATTGGCTATACTTAGTATTCAGGAAAATATGTAACCATTATTTTTTCGAATATTGACTTCAGCAAATGTACAGCTTTCATCCAATATCTGCATTTATGATATTTACCAAAGGTATGTGCAGGAGATAATTATTTTCTGTCATACCACTTTCTTGAACAGAATCCCCATAACACAGCTGAAAAACATTATCCCTTCCATGTAGGTAATCAGAAACTTTCTCAACTCTCTCGTCATTTGCTTTACCGTTTTTGTGTTGATAAAGTCAGGCACTCTCCGAGGCATACCTATTAATATACCTTTAGGCACAAATTGAAACAAACAGAAGCCAAGTTAGCCATAACAGTTTTCCCAAGGTGTCACTTAAGCTTCACATAATAGGTAATGACTTTGTGCTGATGTGTGCTATCGGATGTTTTCATATACATTCATCACCATAGCTAGTAGCTGTTGATGGTGATGTGAAATGATCACGATAAAAGCAGAACACGAAGTGTGAACAAGAAGTATGAAATATTTCAATGGCGACTGTTTGCTTTGTTCATGTATGAAACAGCTGTTTCAAATACATGAAATGCCTAACATAAATGCCTTTGGAGCAAAGGATGTTTTGGTATTAGAACTTGTTTAAAAACAAACTGTTAAATTTACAGAACGTGTTTGAAAAAAAGTTAATTGTGCTTTTGTCTTCCCCTTCAGAGACAAGCTACAGTGCTTATTCATGAATTGACAATCACTTGGAATGCATGAAGCCGAAAGTCCTCATTCATAATTTACAAGAAACTCTTGAATCCCGTGGAACATAATTTTACAAGATCCCCCCCCCCCCCCCCATAGGCCTAAGCAAACTTTCAATTCATAATTGACGAGGGATGAAACAATTGAATTATTAGCGTAGCATGATTAATGGGACACAGAGTCTGCTCACTGTATATCAGTCACTGACTGAATTAAAGCTCTTTGAACTATTTTAAGTTTGAAAGCGCATTTAGCTAAATACAATCATTGTGCTGATAATTATAAGAGAACTGTACCACTTTTTGCAAGAACTGGGATTTGCTAAAAGCGTCATATGGTGACAGGGCATGGTTTGATTGAAAGTGAGAGATGTACGATTTGATAACTTAGAAATATTATGTTACCCTCAAATTAAGATTTGTCGACCTTGCGTTCCTGTCAAAGGTTGCTATTGTAGTTAAGTGGTTTCTTTAGTCATCAAGGTGTGTTTCCACTCAATTCCTGGGAGAATCAGTCTGTGTGACTTTTGTACTAACGGTCTGCTTTCACGATTATGTTACAATCGATGTCTAAAAGGGATTAAAAATAAATGCAGTTCAAATCACATGTTGCTTAGTATTTCTTGTAGTCTGTGTTTCTCAAAGCTAGCTAGCTATTGCTGCTTTCCTTATATCTCAGCAAGTGTAATACGACTCTACTTTGGAAGAAGCACAGCCTTTGCGACAACAGAAGGAATCTTTGTGCTGCAGTCTACAAATGGATTGGTTCAAAGGTATGCGTTCAAGGCATTTATCCTTATTGAACTAATCCTTCTACTGTAGACGAGGAATGGCCAGAGGTGCACATCTTCTGATGGCTTCTGACCTTTGAAAGTATTCATGAGTAATTATCCTAATCACATTACCTGTCTCACCCGCGAGTCGGCGTCCACACATTCAAGTTTAAAGTATCTTTTCATCCAAAAAGGAGAGTGATAAAAAATAACCAGGTTTTGCCTCTGCTTCTATGACCACCTGGAGTGAGTCACATTTCTCTCACTGCCCTTTCTTGTGTGTGTCTTTTATGTCCTTGCCTTTTCCTCAATTTCATGAGCTTTCTGGTGTGATAAAAGAGCAGCGGCATTTGGTACAACGTGTACAGAGTGGAATTGCTGAAGGGAATTGATCCAAAATGGAATTTCTGAATATGGATTCGTGAATAACTTTTGTGAATTCAAAGTTAATTCAGCTGTTCCAGGGGTATTTGTAGCTTTCTATTCCAAGCATGCCACATTCAAAAACGGCCAGGTTTGATTTCATTATTGTATGGAAAACATGACTGTGTGTAAACATACATCAACAGGACAAGTTCCCTTTTCCTTTCAATAGGCTGAGCTGTCTTTAAAATAGTCAGTATGTTCCTCACCTGCTCACACGCTCATATTTCGCCTCGAGTTTGAAGAACGATACATTAATTGCAGTATTTGGTTGGGAGGTTCACAAGGATACAAATTCAATTTGAGTTTTAGATTGTATTTGAGAACGGTATATCGAATGACATTTGTTTCTTTTCATCAACTGCTCAAATAAAATGAATATATTTTAAGTCATAATCATCATTATCACATGAACACAGGGAAAGTTAAATGCCTCACAGTGGTTGTATTGGTGGTTTCATTATATACAGGTAACAGGTGAGGTATTATCAATTGCTCTGATAGGCATATAATCTATGACAGATTTTCTTTTAGGTAGTTGCCATGGCTACCTATTATAATGTTCTGAAGGGTGTTGATAGTGATAGAATACATTGATGTGGAGGAAGTCCTGCCTACGAGGCAAGATATATGTTACCTCCTAAACTGCTTATATACATCACATACATTATGTATATATCCTATATTCTATCCTTTGAATTATTATCTGTGTGCTTGTGCACGTGGCACTGACCTTACATCAGGGATAGTCCTTACAATATACCGTAGGAGTGACTTAAGATATTGTATAGGGTTAAAGGATAGAAAAGGATAGAAAGGGATCTTGCCCATTATGGATAATTCACCATGTTCATTTATTGGCTATTGACATTGGGGCAGGGTGACAAAACGACAGACGATCCGTTGGGAGCATACTTGTCACATTGCTCATTAATATAGATAGGGACATGTTGTGATGCAAATGTAATGGTGGTAACATTTATTCACGAGGCATCAGTCACAAATTGCCCTACCGATTTCATTCAGGCTGTAAGGGGATGTATTGCACCTTAAGGGCCCTCAGGCATTACGAAGCATCTTAAGGCTTATCAAGTATGCTGCTACTAAGGTTGATAGATTGTTCCGCCGATCAGATCTATGTATACCTATTGATAGCAGTCACGTGAGGCTACTAGCAGTTTACCATAATCACCCTGTGAGAGGGTCTCCTGCATGGTTCAGGATCTTGTTGCTGCCCATAATATATGATAGGTGATCCTGTCCTAATTCAGGACATTTTATATGCTTATTACCTAATATGTTGCTGACAAATCCTACCAATGGAGCGATAATTTCAAAATTGACCTTTCCATTGAAGGGTCCTTTCTTTTTGACTGAACATAATTATGCATAAATATGCTCGGAGGTAAATTTCATCTAGAAACAATTTAAACATGTCTAGTTTGGTATACTATATTTTAGGGGCCCTTCTAACATTAGTGTGTTTTAAACACCACTGCAGTCCCGCATGCTGTCACATTCATGTAATGTCATATGGCATTTTCATCCTATTCTTAAAGCACTCTACTGTCTAATATATTTGTCGTCATTGTGTTTATACCAAGTGTGAGAGTAGTGACTTATGCCTCTAAGGGGTCAATGGACTGTAAACGGTCGTAATTGAATTTCCACTGATGGGTTCAGTAAGGGCTGCCTAAGCATGCTCTGTCAGTTCTACCACAGTGCCTAAGCACATAAATCTTCATATACTCTCCGGTCATCCATGTAGCCCATGCTGATGCATAGGGGAGGAGAATAATGGGCATAGTCATGAATCATGTACTGTATAGGACACTTTAGTTTAGCTTATAGAATTACCACCTGACTGGTCAAGCTGACACTTAGGTATACTACTTTTGATTTACCTCTTTCAGTTGTACACATTCCAGTCTGGAAGGACCCTTTCCAGCAATTAAAGCCCCCTAGGGTAGGCCTAAAGGTAACCACGTACCTTAATTGAGATGTCCACCTCAATTATGTAGTTATTCATGTATGGTATTGTCTTTATTTGTCCTTTGCTGGAAAGAGTACGACTTAAAGTGATATACAAAAAAAGGTCTTATCATGCATGAATCACTTTAAAATTGAGGTGGACATCTCGAGGTACGTGGTTACCTCTAGGTCCATCTACCCTACAGCAATAAAGATACATGTATCCCGGGGGTGTATTGCAGAACAGAATATCCTATGATTTCCCTTTGGCAACAAGGGATTGACGAGAATGTTTTAAGGATATTTTAAACTGTAGTGCCAAAGGAATTATATAAGAATTGTCATCAAAACGAAGTCCTCGGAAAATATGATTTCTAAACTTCATCAAATGCATATTTAGACTGGCTTAATTAATGATTTTGTTAATGAAAATAAACATATTTTAAGGTACATAATAGTCATCACATTTTACTCTCACAAATTCGTTTCCTGTTCTGCAAAACACCCCAGTGCGCATTGGTTGACAGGTGGATGACTGGCTGGATGTGCAATACCGGCTGGAGAACGCACCCAGGGCTTTTGTAAACGCAGGTCGATTTATCCTGGTATTTAGGGCTGCTGCTCATTCCAACAGTATCAGGCAGATCTTCGGTGTCTATACTTGCTGTATAAGTGAGATCAAGTTGCGTCCCTGGTGCCCTGGTCACCTGTAAACTGTAGACTGCAGGGGGGACTTTGTGGACATGTTTAGAATCTCTATATTACAGCGGAATTAAATTAGCCAAAAAATTACTCATCTGTGATTAGCCTCAGACATTAATATAATATAAATATAAGTACAACTTTTACGGTTGTGTAACTAACTGGGCTCGATCTGGCAAAGCAGGCTGAAATCGTTTTGGGATTTCCAGGGAAGAAAGCTTGGGCTGTTAGGTAGACCCCCAACTAGCCTCATGGTTCAGACAACTTCAGACAATAAAACTTGCCTACATCTGTACATAGGAAATACCCATGTATTAGTGATTACCCATTTATTAGTAAGTATTAGAAATTAATATTCAAAGTAATGTTCTAATACCATTGTATTGAAAGTACAGGGCCCCCACCTAAAGACCACCTGGTAAAGCCTACTACAATTCTGGGCAAGCCCATCTGGGTCCTACCTAATTAGCCCTTAACAAAAATATGGTAGGCCCTCGGTGGGGGGCATGTTAGGATAAGGGCCTAACATGCCCCCCACCGAGGGCCCACCATATTTTTGTTAAGGGCTGATTAATTATTGATAACATAAAAGGTCTCCATTCAAGAGCCATGACGAAGGGCATGGCAAATTCATTGATTTTCAAAAGTGGATCATCAGCGCTGCATCTTCTAATTAAAGTTTCCCAGTACTTAAATGAATCTGCTTACATAAAATACATAATCATAATAATATTAATAATATTATGCATTGCAATTTAACTAAAACTGAATCTATCTGCAGAGCTTGTGCACAATTAGATACAACCTACAGTATTCGCCAAGCATTAAATTTTGCCTCACTTATACATCGTCCCAACTGGGCCCAGTATCTTCAATTTGAAGGGGCTCTTACCCAGGCGCTTATACAAGACAGGCGCTTTTCAAGATCACGATTTTAGTGCTTAAGAAGTATTTGGAAGCCCCTACACACCGGCGCTTATTCAAGACCGGCGCTTATTCAAGACCAGGCGCTTTATCGCGACGGTACGGTAGTTGCCGAGTCCAGTCTAGTCATTTATCAGGCAGTGTCAGTTATTGAGCCAAGGTAGGCCATCCTTGTGCTCGATGGACTAACTCCCTTTCCCCATTCCACAGAGTAAATCTCAGACCCAACTGATACTACTGAATAAAAGATTCTAGTTAGAAGTAAGCCATCCACAATTGAGACCGCTCTAGAGGAAGGGGCAGGAATAGGGCGGTATCCAGATTTTGGCACTTGTCACTACTTGGGCAGGCCCTGCTTGAGGTGGGGTGGCTACTGGAGAAATAATGCAGGCAAGTTGATAGGTGACCTGGTTAGCATTTGTCCCTCCCCTGAGGCACATGACAGCCTATGTTGGCAACATCCTCCACCTCATGAAGCAGAGAAGATGGGCCATGGTATTAGCTTGCAGGCATTTCAGGCAGGCGGCAATCTCTGGCTTACATCCTAAAGTGTACATTTATTACGGTAAAATTTAACCTCCCATGTACACCAATACACACCTTTGCTTTTGCAATACTATTTGGTAATTAAATAAGCAGATGAGTGTCTGGTCATCCCTATGGGAGGAAATTAATAATTAAAGTTGGTGCCATAATCTTTTAGATACATCATAAGCTAAAAAGTTCCTGGTAGTTTTGTGGTAATGTCATTTCAAATGCTAGTTCATATTGAATTATATCACTAACAGAGAATGGTAAATAAGCTCTAAATGCAATGTATCCCCTAGTAAATAATGATAATTAGGAAAAATTAGTTTCATTTATAAATAACCAAATGAAATTGGATTTTTTAGTCTAAATTTGGTTCTAGAGGGATTTTTTGGCTTTCTGTTCTCAGTTATGGGTAACTGATGAGATTTCTAAAGAAATTAGGACCATTACCTCCAAATTCGGCTTCTGGGATGGTTTCCATGGCATAATTCGTTTATGTGCTATTTCTCCCTAAAACCGTTTTGCATTCCAAATACAGAATGTTTGCATCAAAGATGGAATAATATCATTGATATTATTGCGCATGAAAAATAGTCTTAAGACATCGTATCATGTATTGTTTTGCAATTATGGTGCCCCCTGGTGGCCAAAAGAAGAACTAAAAATCCCGCCTGAAGGGGTCTTTACTCGAGATGGGTCAAGAATCACTCAATACTAGGAATGCAAAAAGAAAGTTTTATGTGGCTATCTATCAAGGTGTAGAGGTCGCGGAAAACTTAGTCATTGGATCGGCCGGGAATCGAACCACAGACCTCTCGCACCGGTGACAAGCGTGCTAACCGTTACACTACCAACCCGTGTCTGACTACTCTCCGCTCCCTACGTTACTGGATCGGTATGGTACAGAGGGGGAGGATTACCCAGGTGTTTCACCCCTTCGGGCTTTCCATCAGGGTACGGGGAATCCGACCCCTACAAAGGTAAGAGATTTTCCATAATTATCGCTATTCATGATGGGATGCAATGCATTTAGGTGTTATTCACCATTTTCAGTTAGTGGTGATTACGAACTTATCTTTGAAAAGTGATTTCCCCAAAACTACCAGAAATCTTTTTCCAGAGGGCTAAACTATTCTCATATTCTGTAATGGCTTCCATTCACAATAGTTCACACCCTCTGCAAAACCTGCCACTAGACCTTCAGTACATCGGCTACAGCCCTCAGAATGGAAAGGAATTAAATGACACTGTCAAAAGCAGTAGAAAGCAATCTCATATCACAAATCAGCTCCACCTAGTCCCAGTAATACACTCAGCTAGCCACTAGCCATTGTTTTTGTTTGCCTGCTCCCCTCCTGAGGAGCCTGACAGACATTATGCTCCCTGCATGTAGGTAATCCGCAGGCATCAGGGCCTGTTCATTCACCAGGTTATTAAGTCTTTCTGTGGTAATTAGTGTAACCGAGCAATAACCTGACTTATTCACAAGCTTCAAGGACCAATCAGGCAGGCTCCTCTCTCAGAGCTATATAAATATATATGATATATTCAGGCGCTTCCAGAAAAGATGATATATTTCGGCAAGGTGTTTCCCATTATCTTGGAGTAGACAAAGTATCCAATATCTCTAAGCAACCATACAGAAAGGATGCTCAGTGGGCGGCACAGCCTATTTCTTTCTACTTTCTTGCTATGTACTGAACTATTTTGGATTAAATGGGAAAAAACTAAATGTAAATTTACAGGAGCAGGACTCTCCCTACCAGTTACCACAGTTTTTGATACGTGCTGACATCTGATCCACACTGACAATATCATAACATAACTGTATGCAGTAAACGAACCTTTACTGTTTCAAATTGAATATCTAAAAAAAGACCACATAAATGTTGGGTCCCGATAGCGAGGTCACCAGTTTGATGGGATACAATTAACCTACGGATTTTGTCGCTATGTGTATTTGAATAACTAATTATTATGAGGCTTCCTTGGTTACTTATCCTACCCTATCCTGTTGCATGCAGGCTATCACTGCGAAACTGACGCCCCCTCCCACTGTCTTATGTGCGGCCCTGGGACAGTTTTGCAAGAAACACTGACAGGTTCCTCTCGCCACCACAGGTGTGCCCGTGGGGGTAAGAGAAAGGCTTTGCAAGGTTGTGGGTCTTGCCATGTCTTTGAAGCCTCCACCAGGCCTGGAGGCTCATTCAGAACAACTGACGTGATCGTAGGGAACTGGTGACGTGACAAAACCTGTTTGACAACCACTAGTAAAATTTCTTTCACAAGATTTCCTATACAAATCTATAGAAAATTAATATAAATACCACATTTTGCCAGCTACAAATACCCTCATCAATTGCAAATATTGCAATATTGACGAAAATCGCAATATGACGACTGACGAGTCTGTTCTGAAAGCCCTCCAGGTGAACGAAATGTATTATGATGATCTGACTCGTGTATGAGCCGCGGCTTCTACGAGAGGTTTAACGATAGCACTACGACATGAGCTAATGCAAGGACTTGTCATATTTATCTTTACTCTTTAAAATGAGCAAATGACATACTTTGAGAACAACCTTTCACGATGATGAAGTAGCCAGCTTGGGAGAGACATTTCATACGAAATAGCGTAACATTTGATGCAAGGACAGAGTAATTACCTAAGTGTCCATTTGTAGCCTCATGTAAATTTCTTTCCTTTATGTTATTGGTGAAATAATGCCTAATCATTCAATGTATGGGGATGAGGATATTTTTTGTTACTTTATCAATATCTGTATTCATTTGAACACCATAAATGATGACAAATAATTACTGTGGTAGCCGCACACATGAGATGGAACTTATAACGGAACAGGACCCTAATGCCCACTCCAGATTATTGGGCATTCCAAGCTATGAAGTGTATACACAACATATTGGCCCCAACACTGATCAGTCACACCACCTGCAAATAAAACATCATTGGTTGTTGTTGCCAAATTACCCTAAAAGCGAGCTGTGGGATTTCACATATCCACAACCAAATTATTCTCATCTGCAGCTGGGCAATAAATGATTGGCAATGAAAGTAACTTGGTAAATCTCTCCCATCCTTTTACGTCTGACAGTAAAATACACACACAAATATTTGTTATTAATTCCTAGTAAACATTAATTAGAGGTGGCTTAATATTTTGATATTTCGGGCATGATGAGAGGTGCTGTGCCACGAGTGGAACATGAGCAATAGTACATATGGGCCTGATTCATTTTGTTTAAAGATATCACTATTCATTACCAATTGGCTTCTCTCAGCTTGTCTTGTAGACATGAAAAAAGTGTGTATAATTATGATTACTAGAGTCTCATTATGATGCACATAAACTTGGCCTATCTAAAGGTTGGATTAACAACTTAATGATCAAATGAAGTAGTATCATAAGCCAACGTGATGAATGTTATCTATAAGTATGGAGCCATCTGGGCAATCAGAAAAATTAGTATACTAAATCTAAGCTTTTTGGATTGCCCACCCTCAGGCAGGTCATAACATATTAAGTACTTATACAACTGCATAATTCTTACTCTATTCTAAATTTTTGGTTTGAAAATAATAAGTTTATTGTCTTCCACAATTAAAAAAGGATTACAAACAATCTCTGGATATCCGTTGTGTGTTGCTCATTTACCAAATATGATATAATTATTTAATATACAAATGTACATGCTATTCAGCATACCATTTGCATAAAAATGCAAAACATGTGTACCCGATGTCCATACACCAAACTTCCATGGATACACACCCAACATTTATACACCCAACGTTCATACACCTAACGTCCATACATCCAACGTAAATATACACCCAATGTCCATACACACAACACATAAGGTATACACCCTATGTTCGTACACCTAACGTCCATATACATTCAATGTCCATACACCAAACGTCCATACATCCATCGTTCATACCCCCGATGTTCGCTGCATGGATGTCATATCAAAATCTCTTAAAGCTGCTATACCTCCTCCCACTCTCAAACCTACATTTTCCTCATTTGATTCTCAGATGATTGTATAATCCTTTCCCTCTTATAATCTGTCATTTATTCTGACAAGAAAGTCTTAATATTATGTTAGACAGGACTCCAATCTCAACTACTATTTATATTCTGGAGGGGCTTGGATATTCAGTGTTGACCAAAGCCATCAGGTGGCAGTAGTGAGTGGAGGGGAGCATGGAGGTTTTCCATTGCTCAACTCACAAACACAGTCTACTAGTGCAGGTGTATCCCCGTAGATGGCACTCCCTTGTTGATATAATAAAGTGCTGAATAGAATGCTGGAAGCATTTTATTTTTCCTCATCTATTTCCTTAAATTTAGCATGGTTAAAAGACACAGAATTGATTGGGATGCTACCAGTACACTCCAACAAGCAAACTCTTAACAACTATGCAGAAATTGGACTATCTATATATCTGAGGTAGTACAGCAGCTTAAATGGGATCACAAAGTTACATACTCCCATTTTGTTTACTCTATGTTTATTTGCTTGCCACCTAATTTGCATAATTATGATCATAACTTTTCATCCTGCAGGCCATAGATTTTTTATTTTTTTAAATGGCAATTTTATTCTGTTTTGACCATAGTAATACTCGCCAATCATTCTATCAACCGGCGATTTCATTTTGTTTATTTGGAATGAAAATCATGTTTCCGTTGCAACACATATCAACAAAGACACCCATTCAGGCTCTAAAACGTTACATTTAATTCATTTTCACCCAAAATGTAATGTCTTGTATAATACTAATGAACTGGTGGCTAAGAATGGTGCGGTCAATGTTGAAACTTCTACATCAATTTGATACTAAATATCGATGAGGTAGTTTTGCCAAGGAATACTTTAATCTTCAGTAGGTTTGATATCAGGCAAACAGTACACATCAATATGGCCATACTCCATAAAACACCTAATTGTCATTTAAGATATAGCATTTGTACCAAGATAACATGAGCCATTGTTTACATACAGTCACGACATTCTCTGCTTAGTCAGAGTGTGTTTAGCCATAATAAACTGATTATGAGAGGGATACAGACGAATAAAGGTTTTTGCTTTGTTCTCAGCATTAGGGTAAGCTCACCTATTTCCGACCTACCACCGTGAGTCGACCACCTACTGTACTACATTGTCAAGTATCTATCCTATACAGGGTATTAAGGATTTAGTGGAAAGCTAACTAAAGTGTTATTACCAACCATAACACCTTTGCCTTTTACATCTTTAAGTATTTTCATATACATATGATGCCATGAAGTGAGGCTGTATGACCTGTTTTGAGATGAGAGAGATCGGAAATTCTCCATCAATATCTCACTCTAATGCTTGTTTGTATTCACTTACCTAATTCAATGCACTGTTTAATGAGTGTATATGAATGAAGAAATATCTGTGGACAGTCGAGGGAAAAGGGTCCTCCAAGGTAAAAAATCAATAATAAAATTGATGTCATCAGCTTTCCAATGATATATCTTATTAGCAGGTACCACCTTTAGTTTTTGAGTACTGGCTCTCTGAATATGTGTGGTCACTGTCCAATCCTAAATGCCAATAAGCTCTATCTTACTTTGTTTTGGAGGTATTCCTATCTAATTAGCATAATTATGCTAATTACCAAATATCCAAACTTCTCCAAAAATTTGGTCTTAGCTTTTGATCTAAAGATGGTATTTACATTCTGTTTTCAGCATAGAAATCGTTGTGGGGCCTTCTATCAATCTATCTTTAATTTTTTTTGATTTAGAATGAAAATCATATTTCCATGGCAACCAACATGTGAAAAAACACCAATTTAGGCCCAAAAACGTTCTTTGCCATTCAAAATATGGAATGATTTCACCATAGATGGAATCTTCTAACATGGCCTATCATATTCTACATAGAAAAGTAGTATAGATAAGTTTTTGCTATAAATTGGCCCTTTTTGGCTATATGGAGCCCCCTGGTGGCCAAAGTTGGTACTAAAATTCCCGCACAGAGGGCCCTTTTCCCTTGTTGATCCACATCTAGTAAATATGAATGAAGGGTGTTTCTATGAAAATAATAATATCTATACATTTTAGGAGGTACCCATCTAAACTCACTAATTTCACCCTAAATCGACCATAGTTTCACCATAAGACGACCTCTATCTACAAGGTGTAAGCTGGTCCCTCATAGCAGTCCTGACTCCATAAGGAATACCTCATAATATACCTACTTTATATGATCTCCCAACATTAGGAAAATACATTCCTAAAGGCAAAATGACGACCGAGTGTGATTCGGCTAACACTTAACTAAGTAGTTCCAGTTGGTTTGGGCATAAATTAAGAGTGCTTCATATTGTTTAAATGTAAATAAATCTGGTCAACTCTGGGTCAGTTTTGGTCGACATTGAGTGAAAATAGCCTATCTGGAATTCTCTAATATAAGGCCAGAATTGCATATATTATATAATGTATGAGTTTATCAAATATGATTTTTCAGAATGCATGGACCATTCTCTTTCGTTTGATACACCAGGCATGATGCTATGATGCCTCTGCATCACATTATCAAACTTCTTCTAATGGTCATGAAAGACTGTGACAGGAAGGGTCAACTTATGGTGAATCTACCCTATATGGGAGACAGACTCTCATATCATATTGTGGGAGAATCTCACAAAACATATCCACCATAGCCTACGGGCCAAATCCCTCATGATGTGGAGTGTTCAAATAAAAGATATCTAATTACAGCATTTCTTCTACTTTGAGAATGCACGGTCTTGCATTGCAAAGCTGTGTATATGAGGCAAACTCATGTATGTCTTTACTATAGGACTATGGATTTGGATTCACTGGGCGTGCATGACATCCACATTCATTCTAAGGGGCGATGTTTAACAATGTTGTCTAAATTATCGACATCTCCCAAAATAGTATGGCTGTTTAGTTCGGTTCAAATGCTCATGGTTTACATTTAAGATGGAACTGTATTTGAAATGTGTAATGTCTGGGACATCCATAACAAGCGTTTTTTGTATTAAATTTTCTTGATGAATATCTATAAATTTGTATATTGCCATGTTTTGACTGTCTTGTCTTATCTTGGCAGTTTCTATTTAATTACTACATTTTAAAAAGGATTTTAGGACTTTTTATAGATTAGTAATTAAGTTTCAAGACTGCATCATACTAAACAGCTATTGACTGACAAGAACAATACTGATAAGATAAGCATACAAAGTTTTAAGAACTAAATTATGTGAAATGGAGAGATGACTGATGAGGCCTGGCAGTAATGAAATAACATCCCCAGTCCCATACAAGAAGATGCACTAAACACAGTTATAATCTTACACATGGTTATGTAAAGTAAGAAATTGCAAAGTGAAGTATAAAGCAGCAGGTATAATTACAACTGTGCTCTCATCTTTATTGAAAGACAAAGGAAATTAGTGATCATTGAATATTCCTTTGTGGAAAAAATAGTTGTTCGCGTAGAATATGACTTGTACTGACAATCGTTTATATGATAACTGGAGTAAGTTGAACACTACGTTGCACTTAAGTAGGTTACTGAATAAATACCTCCACACCATTGACATTCATGTACCTCATGCTTATTACGTGGTCCTACTGTCTCAAAATGAAGAAAATCAACAAACTTGAAGCCCATAGAGTAAACCGTACTCCATGAGGATATGGAGTACGGAGCTTCCAGAGGTTTAATATAGAAAGGGTCGCAGCTGCCATGTAATAAAATCCTAGCCCTGGCCCGCTTCAAGTCTAGCGGGGAGGCGGCCCTCCTGGCCAGTCTCCCCTTCGGGTCCACTGTTAGGGTGAATCGCCTGTTCACTGACCTCCTCATCGTCCACAGTGCAGAGGTATAGAGGTTGAGTCTGAGATGCTACCAGCCTTATCATAACTCTGTGGTGTTTAAACAGGCCGGCCTGTTACACCACGACAGTGCTGATGAACAGATTGTTCATACAGTGTAGTTCAACAGGTCATCCTGTTATAAAACCCCACCACTGGTCAGCACCCTGTGGTGTCTAAAAAAAACAATAATACTCTTCCATCATCGTAACAATGATAAGCAATATAATGTGATAGAGAGTGAAACTCATATACTATATCAAATTTAACTTAATTAATATGCAATGCACTACATATTATGTGATGCAAACACTATCTGATGAAGGAGAAAGACCATATTTGTTAGATGTGTGACTGAGAGTGGTATGGTACAAAGCGTTGGGTCCAGCAGACACCATTACATGCGGCAGATCCTCCGAGATCCATATGCTAACTTTGAGCCATCTTCTCCATGGAGCTCAATAAGGATAGCCTATGACTGATGTAGGAGCTCAGTATAATAAACATAATTCTATGTCAGGAGGCAGGGGGTGTAAATTCCCAACATTATCACTATTGCCCTTTTATCTAAAGTTGTATCTCCATGAGTTTTCAGGGGTTGCCAGACCCCACATGAAGGCTGTCAGCTGTACGGCACCGTGGAGGAGTATCCCTAGCAGGTGACAATGTACCCAGGGGCATCCATCAAGCAGAAAGTCATGACAGATTGCGATTCATTTCATCCATTTTTCACTGCGACCGCATCACAGCACTCTATTCCTCTCCCTGGACATGGGTCCACATTAACGACTGTGAGACAAAACCCTATCAAAATGATAGATATCCATGTCAGACTGCTATCTTGTCCCATTTGACTTTCACCTAGCTTCAACAGGAAACCACTGAGAATAGTGGTAAGGAAAGATGGTTATACCATCTATATCAAACACATCTGTGTACCTATTTTCCTCAGTCCAGCCCTTTGTTAAATGGGAGGATTATATCAATATTCTGCATAATTATTAACCTTCATAAGGAGTCTGTTAATTCGATTGTGTAAACTAGAGGTCACTCTTACAAGGATGGAGCCACATGAATGACTGTCAAACCTTCAGTAATTATAGGGTTAAGGACATTTTATCAGGTATTGACATGTGCACCTCAGTGAGATCTAAATCTATATGAATTTGTGTAGTTTTCATATACAAGAAACCTTGGTATATAGTGCAGCAGTATTAAAGGCTGACTAGCTGAACACCTATCACCAAAAAAAACTAAAGTATGCCATATACCACTGGAAAGCTCTGAGCATGGGCTTTTCAGTGTGTAAAAGAAAAATGTTGTGAACAATCCAAGATGGCCACCAAAATCTAAGATGGCCGCCAAAAATATCAGAATTCCATCTCCTGATATGGCTCAGAATACTTTTTTAACACCGCCTACCCCCCTCAGTTAGACCAGAGAATTCCATGGTTCTATTGGTGTATATTGTACTTGGATTAATTTGTATTAATTAACAGTGTATAGGTCATAAGTCACAATGTTAACACATACTAGCTCCTGACCCTAAAGAAATTGACAGACCTGTTAAGCAACTGGTGACTGTGGCGAAATGTGTTTTGACCTTACACACTGTCGGATAGTGTGGGATGGCTGCTCTCACAATCTTTTGTCACAGTCTCCAGTGGTCCACTTTAGCCTCTTCCCCTCCTGGCTAGGACTACCTCAATCAACACAGATATCTTCTATAGGGCCTAACTGATATATCTTTTTACCAGTCACAAGTGTATCATGCTTCTAAGGGATGAGGCAGGATACTGAAGGTTCTCTGCAGTCTGTCTTCTGACACAGACACAACTCCTGTCAGGACAACTCTTTTCACTTAGGAAGATTTGATGCGACATTTGGGATTGTACCCAGGACCTGTCATAAACAAGTCCAGTGACTTGCTCACTACATAACCAAATATCCTTGTGGATGCATGGTGTATTTACGTAAAACGCCACACGATTTGCAATTGGCATGTTGTACGCCATGGACCCCTCGGATCCACAAGTGGCTTCATACCTGCTTCATACCTGCTTCTGCAGCCCTGCAGAACCTCTAATAAGGTCTTACGTGTGATGGTTATTAGACACTGCAAAAGTAGCCCTTATGTTATGTTGATACACTACTTAATAAAGGCTTGAAATATAGGTCTTCTTAGTCATTATGAAAGCCATCGTTAATAAGGTCTGTTCCTGCAGTCCTTTGACAGCTGTTGTATCCAACCAAACCTGCATGGCCCTACCTAATAAGAGAGGCATATGTAGCTCTGCATGTGCACCACTTATAAGAAGCTTAATGATCAGTTCATTTATGAGTACACATACTACCCTATATGTTACCAGCTAATTAGCTTTTCAAAAATAAAACCTGTCTTGGCTCCATTCTAGTGAGAATGACCCACTGCGTTTTTCACACAATCACCACAGTAAGACCCAGTAAGACTCAACCACATTCGATCATCATGAAAATCCATTCAATATTTAAAAACGATACCTTTTAAAGGGTCAAAGCTGTGGAACGGATGCATTTCCACACTTGCTTTCAACTATACAGAAGCACTCCTGTTGCGTCAGACTGCTTTCAAGATTTAATTGAAGAATGTGACTGGTTTGAAAGGGTCATATACAGTAATATAAATGTAGAAAGGCCACAGATTTAGCTTTTCTCATTGCTTATCGCATTGGGTGATGTTAGATGTTTGGAGGAATATTAATGTGACTGTTGCATGACAAGAGGGTTATTCAGGGCCTGAGGCATGTAATGTGTACTGCTACCAGACCTGCTGAGCATTGAATCTGAGCTGTATGATTCAGTCAATAGTGAAATTAAGGGATTTGAAATGTATACTGATAAGCAGAGAGAGAAAATTAAAACATTATTCAAATTTAGATGTTTTGAGAGCATATCTGTCACTTGTCTGTTACTTTTTAATAATCAACATGACTGGGAATATGGTCTGGACACCTCATATTATACCAAGTGCAGCATGCAATTGGTATTGTACGTTATACCAACGTCACTGAGAGCTCTCTACAATTTAGTCAAAATAAATAGGCGTATCATAATTGTTGTTTGTTCAATTCATTACAAAATCTAAAACAATAACAAACATGCATGTTCTGTAATTAGATTACTGATAGGGAGCCTCTTATCATGTTCATCAGTCATAGAATATAATAAAGCTGCTTTGATTATAATGGATTGTGATTGTTTTCAGATACACAAATACCTGGACAGTGTTTAGGCCAGGCTCTTACCTTTTGTAATCTATGTTTTCCTGTTAAGTGCCAGAAAGCATGACATGTCTGAGATATGACCATCAAAATAGTATATGAGCTCTCCATCTACTGCCACTTTGGCAATACAACCACTTGCTTGCTCTTAAAACAGGGCTAGTTACTCATGACAAGTCTATGGAGGCACCCCTAGCAGGAAAAGGAGCTACAGTCAATCCAAACACACAAAGAATGTTTAGCTCTTGGAATTCGTCGTGGAATCAAGAAGCATATAGGGTAGGAGGTCTTACTTAGCACCTCGCCTATGGGCATAGTGTGACAAGCCTCCCCCCTCTAGCCCCATCTACCCCCCCATGAAAGTGGGCGACCTTGTGTACTCACTATTGAAAACTATGGAGAAGAGTCGGTTTTATGTGGTTCTTTTGAGTCTTTATTAGAGTGATACCAAATGAAAAGAAGGGGTTTTCTAGACCAAAAAGTCCTGCTGAATCCAAATTTTGTGGTCTTGATTTCCAAAAACTGACCAAATCCACTCAAAAATGAAGTTTGATGATGCTAAGTATTAAGAAAATGTACAAAATAATGTTGAAAATGTTTGGGACATTACCTATATATAAACCTGTCAATCAAAATCAGTACCTCAATCTACCTATTCAAAATTGGCCTATCCCTCAATCTGACAGGCTTTCTTCCTATGTATCACTCTACCTATCCTGCACACTGCCTATCCCTCAGCCTACCTATCCCTCAAGTTACCTATCATTAGAACCTTCTCTTGGATTAGCTCACCCCCCAAAAGCCTAAAGGCTAAAGCCTATCCCTCTCCTTGCTACTCCTGCCCACTTTCTGTGCCTACCTATCACTGAGTCTACCTATCCCCAATATGCCTATCACCCAACCTACCTATCCCTCATTGTGACTATCCCTCACTCTGCCTATTTGCCATGTTTTATCAGCCTTATCCATATTATATTTTTAACTATGCCCATCTGCTAAACATAACATTCCTCACCATGTCCACTATGATTTGTACCTATCCTAAATTTTCCTATCACCCAGCCTACCTATCCCTCATCGTGACGATCTCTCACTCTGCCTATCCCTCATGTTTAACTTGCATTATTTTTCTGTTTATTTGATCCTATCTACTAAAGATAACAGGCCTACAATTTTTATGGATAAGTATATTTTCCTATCACCCAGTATACCTTTCCTTCTTTATGCCTATGCTGGCATATCCCTCATGTCTAAACTACACATCCCTCAGACTCGCTAGCCCCATGGCTTTTACATATCCCCACCTTGAAAGATGCTCTCCATACCTATCTCTCAAACTACTTATTAGACACATACTACCTATTCTTTTCACACTTGATCTTCCTGAATACCTATCCCTCATGCCCTCTATGACTGTCCCTCAGTTTGCCTCTCCCTCATGCTCCCTATAACTTTTTACTGTTACCAATGGTGACCATTCCTTAGTCAATATACCCCTAAGGTATCTATCCTACAGTTTACTTGCACATATACCTCCATCTAGCTATCATTCAAGTTTCATATTATTCAGCCTACCTATCCCTCATGATGCCTATCCTTCATGCTGTTGTGGTATATCCCTCAGTGTGTCTAACCTGTCGTATACATATCCCTCACCTTGTGTTCTGTTCTCTCTTTTTATTTCTCAGTCTGCCTCTTATAAATTATGCCTGTCCCCCTCTGTGCCTATCCTTCAGCCTGCATATCTCTCATGTCTCTGTGCACATCCCTTAGCCTCTTAAATGTTCGTGCTTGTCCAGATCTATGCCTGACATTGCCTGCCCTGAAGATGCCCAGCTTTATCTTTATCTATCCTACTTGCTTACTCTAGCTCTCTCTATCTTCCTATCCCCCATGCTGTATATCACACATTCTGTATATTCTTCATTTAACCCATTTCTCTATTTACCCATCAGCAGATATTGGCCATGGGTGATAGGAGGACAGGGGAAATGTCGGGGGCGGGATATGCAACATGTAGTATAGATGGATATATTAAGGGCTTCACATAAAAACATGAAGGGGATGAAGGATAGGCACTCTGAAGATATAGGTAGACTCAATTATATGAAGCACGAGTGATAGGTAGATAAAGGTACATGTGTATGTACACTGTGGAATAGGTACCTTAGGTGTATGTTTACTAAGGAATAGTGTAGGTACATTGGGGAAAAGGAAGGCTGGGAGACCTTAGATAGGTAAAAGGTTATAGGGAGTATGAGGGATAGGCAGAATAAGGGCTAGTCATAACATGAGGGATAGGTATTCAGCAAAATGAAGTCTGAGAGGGATAGGTAGTGTGGGTAATAAGCAGTGTGAGAGATAAAAATGGAGGGTATCTTGCAAGGTGGGGATATGTAAATGCCATGGAGGCTAGGGAGTCTGAGGGATGTGTAGGTTAAGCATGAGGGATATGCCAGGATAGGCTCAATGAAGGATAGGTTGACTAGATGATAGGAAAATTAACTTATACATAGAAATAGTAGACATGTTATGTTGAGCTCCATGTGGGATTAGATAAATTGAATGTAGATGAAACATGAGGGATAGGCAGAGTGAGGGATAGTCACATTGAGGGATAGGTAGGCTGGGTGATAGGAAAATCGAGGATAGGTACAAATCATAGTGGACATGGTGAGGAATGTTATGTTTAGCAGATGGGCACAGTTAAATTATGGATAAAGCTGATAAAACATGACAAATAGGCAGAGTGAGGGATAGTCACAATGAGGGATAGGTAGGCTAGGTGATAGGCAGATTGGGGATAGGTAGACTCAGTGATAGGTAGGCACAGAAAGTGGGCAGGAGTAGCAAGGAGAGGGATAGGCTTTAGCCTTTAAGCTTTTGGAGGGATGAGCTAATCCAAGAGAAGGTTCTAATTCAAGGGATAGGTAACTTGAGGGATAGGTAGGCTGAGGGATAGGCAGTGTGCAGGATAGGTAGAGTGATACATAGGAAGAATGCCTGTCAGATTGAGGGATAGGCCAATTTTGAAAAGGTAGATTGAGGTACTGATTTTGATAGGTTTATATATAGGTAATGTCCCAAACATTTTCAACATTATTTTGTACATTTTCTTAATACTTTACATCATCAAACATCATTTTTGAGTGGATTTCATCAGTTTTTGGGAATCAATACCACGAAATTTGGATTCAGCAGGATTTTTTGGTCTAGAAAACCCCATCTATTCATTTGGTATCACTCTAATAAAGACTCAAAAGAACCACATAAAACTCCCTATTCTCCATAGTTTTCAATAGTGAGCACACAAAGTCGCCCACTTTCATGGGGGGTAGAGGGGGGGTGGCTATAACATGGGAATCTACTGAGTCGGACATCCTACCCTATATAATCCTTGGTGGAATTGCTAGTATTTTAATAATGCAATAAGGCATGGATCAAACAGTTATCCTCTCTAAACTTCTAAACAGACCTGGACATCGCCAGTTTATTTTACTGTGGTCATTAGCAGCAGGCTAAATCATGTCTGAATGGTTACAACATTGCTGATGCCTATCAACAGTGAGATTTCTACTAAAATGAGTAATTTCAATCATTTCCCCCTTAAATTCAATCCCTTTACACCAAAGTTATTATATTTCTGTGGCGTATGCCGTCGGGGGGGGACCGGCTGACGAGGAAAGGTATGGGCAACCCTTTTGCTAGACCGAAAATATGACACAGACCAGGGCGAGATTCACCTCCACAACTTTTTCTGTACCATGTGAATTTCTTTTTTGCGGAAAGCCACTGAACTCTATAGGGAGGGTTTGATGCATGGCCTCCTCGGTACCTGGTACCACTGTAGGAGGTCAGACAACAGGCTTGGGAGATTGAGGAATTTTCACCAAAAAATGATACCTAATATCTCTGTAATATCTCTTTTCATCATTGGGTAGTAACTTGTTCTTCCTTGGTTTGAAATAGAGAGAACAGTTCCTAGTGAATCAAATCAAAGATATGAAGGGACATATATCATTCGAATATCAGATTGCACAAATCTTCCCTAGGTTTATCAACAAAGACATTTCTGTCCCTGAGGCAGTGTTGGTGAATATCAATATCTTGATTTATAGGATGAGGTGGCAACAAAGACCAAAGTACTTTATCCTGGAAACTTTAGGAATTAAGATTGCTGAGGAAAATCTCCATATTACTAAGTAGATGTCCGGAAACTCATTGGTGGCAGCACAGTAGAATGGTACTACCACAAGTCTGTCAGAAAGATCCGGTTGTAATGCAGGATCAGGTGTTTAACTAAAACAGAATCTGTCTGCAGTTCTCATATACAGTTGAACACAACTGTTAAATACAACAGTATTGATCAAGCATTGGTTCTGCCTATACCTGATTCCATCTGGACGCAATAGCTGCACAGTCCAGCCTCCCACCGCCCCCTGTCTTTATCAGGCAGTGTCAGTTGTTGAGCCAGGAAGGCCATCCCTCTCTGCCATGGACTAACAGAGGGTCATCCCTCTCCTCACCCCCTATGGTATATCTCAGTCCTGGCTGACACCATGCTATGAAAAAATGGTGGTTAGAATTAAGCCATCCTGAATTGCGTCCGCTCAAGCGGGAGGTGCAGGAATAGGGGGGTTATCCAAATGTTGGCACTTGTCATCGTATTGTGAAGCTCTGGTCAAGGTGGAGTGCTCGAGGAAGGATCGAGGAATGGTGGGTGCAGGTAGGTTGATGAGTGAAGTTGGACCTAAATAACATGTGTCTCTCCCCCTGAGGCATATGAGAGCCAAGTCTGATGACATCCTCCTCTTCATCAAGCTGAGGAGATGGGCCATGGTATTCACTTAAATACAACACAGGCAGGAGGTGATTCCCCTGGTATACACCCTAAAGTGTGTTTGTATTAGGTAATAATTGAACCTCCCATTGTGGCATTGAAGCTTTGTGGGGTGTGGATGGGCTTCTTAGATTTTACCTAGTATCCTTAATTAATTGACAGGAGTCTGGATCCTATTGTTTCTCTCTTTTTCTATGCGTATAGGGGCCTAATGTTATATGATGCATGATGTTTTGGATGTCGGACAATGAAGTGTATCATACGTGTAGTGCATGTCAGGAAATATAACTGACCTATGAAGGGACAAATCTGACCTAATTTATAACAATTCTCATATGGAGAGGCATATTTAGGGTTGACTGAAGCAGATAAGGCAACCTACATCTACATCAACAAATTACTTCTCAACCGAGAAGAAAAAAATCGTCCAAGTGGGCTGATGACAGTGCAAGATAAAGCACTGCCTTACATTTACTTGACTCTCAACTCAATCACAAAAAGAACATATTTTAATGTAAGAGGTATGAATTTAGTTTAGGTCTTTGTTCATGAACCAAGATGCACTGGGCCTAACGACAGGGAATGCTTTAGTCCACTTTTTTAATGTAGACTGAGTCATCGTCATCCAGCGCTCTTAACGAATTCTCATACATCAGGTCTGTAATCTAGTGTTATACCTTCCATCCCAAATACTTTATACTCTCTGCAATAACTGGAGCTGGACCCATAGGACATTGGGGACCTGGAATTTCTACGGCCTTTGAAATGTGAAAATTAAAACCTCTCATATCACTTAGCAGCTCCCTCCAGTCCCCATAATACACTCAGATGGCCACTGTCTATGCTTCTTCTTCTCCCTACCTGAGGAGCTGTCTAACAGACTTATTCTCCTTCCATGTAGGTAATCAGCAGACATCTGCACCCTCTCATTTACCAGGGTATTAACCCTTTTTTTCGGTAATTAGTGTAACCCAGGAATAACCTGACGACTTCACTAGCTCAAAAGACCAATTAGGCAGGCTCCCCTCGGAGGGCTATATCAAGTAATATATCCTCAGGAAGTTCTAGAAGAGATTATATTTCTGCAAGGTGTCTGACGTCGACGTTACCATGGAATAGACAGAGAGTCCAGTATATGTATACATTCATGCAGAAAACACACACAGATGGGTTTTAGTCTACTTTCTACATAAGTTACCAAACATTATAATAGATATTGACTTCCAATCCTCCGTGACAATATCATAAGAACATAATTATTGGATGTGGTAAATGAACCTTTCCTGTTTGAATTCAATATCTATAATCAAAATAATGTTGGCTCCGAACAGGTATCGGTCACCAGTTTGATGGGCACAATTAACCTATCAATAGTACGCATTCGAATAACTAATTATTTATTGGAAGTCTCTCCTGATTACTTATCCTACCCTATCCTCTTACGTACAGGCTATCACTGTAAAATGAAACTCTATGATAGGGGGATATCTCCCTTGCTTCTGGCTGATTACATTGAACATTGGCATAAACCAGAAAATCAGAATGAAAATATCCCTACTACAATGGAATTCATGTAAAAGCCATTTCATGAAGTCTTATAGTTTTGATATCTTTGAATGCCCCTGTCTTTAAGGGGTCAGTTCTTTCCTTTCATGGAGTAGCTATAAGCATACGGGATACCATATTAAGGATCAAGACACAAATTTCAAATTGTGAGTCATAAATCATCATGTGCTGTGAATGAGCATATCTGCATATTGTTATGCTGTGGATGTCAGAATGGTCCACCTCATTAGAAGACTTTAGAAGATGACAATATAAAATATACCACTAATTGGGGGCAACATGATTTCAGCCAAAAAAAAATACCAGTGTTACAATATTGTATTGTATTTTGATATTTTTATTTGGCTGAGAAATCTTTACATAGCATGGGAAGTTTTTCATTAATTAGCCAATAGGGCACCGACTGTAAGAGAAGGTGTGATAGAAAAGTTTTTTCAGTTCAGTGTCTCAGTGTCTCTATGTCTAGTACGTTTGAGTATACTCGATTTCAAAAATATACCAGCGTATATAGGTGTAATATAATTTACAGTCAAGTTAGGTGCATGTACGTCAGTCATTTTCTAATGGCCACCATGAATTTCTTGTGGTCAGCCAAGTGTTGAGTTTCAGGATCAAGGTCATTCCAGATGCCGATGCCACGGTATAGTGGGCTTTTCTCGTACACAGCTTTCTTGGGTCTCATGCTTTTCAACTTCACATGTGCGTTGCCACGCAGATCGCACGTCGGCACCACCACATTGTCCTCGTGCTGGGCGGTTTTATGGAGATGAGACAGTAGTTGCACGTGCCGGCCAATCTCCAGACGGGGCACCTTTTTCCTGGTATGTAGTCCATCGATATCCACGCCCCTGGGGTCCCTTATTCTCTCACAGATTCTCAGTGCATCGTTTTGCAGAGTCTGTAGCTTCCGTACTGCCCAAATGGGTCCTCCCTCGTACGAGAAGCTGCAGTATTCCATTGTGGTCTTGATCATGTGTGTGTACACTTCTACATCTGTCTTTTGGTCTGATCCAGCTCTGATCCGTCTCAGTTGAGGAAGGCGCGCCATGACCATGTTGATATCTTTCTTCAGGTGTGGCGTCAGGCTAAGATGACAGTCAACAATCACACCCAGGTAATTGAATTTATTGACAACTTTCAGGGTCTTGTTACCTAGGGTCAGGTCGGCTTCAGTCAGGTCCGGGACTGAACGGGGAGAGTAAGACCAAAGTACTTGAGTTTTGTTGGCGTTTATGGTGAGTTTGTTCTGGGCACACCAGGTACTCACTCTATCCAGATCCGCCTGCATTAATGCCCTAGCCCTCATGACGTCCCGGCAGGAGACGACCAGAGCTATGTCATCTGCATACAGGTGGTAGCTGGCATTTTGTAGCACCTTGCAGACATCGTTCACGTATAAGACGAACAGGAGAGGACCAACCACAGACCCCTGAGGAACTCCGTTTGCCACAGGTTCAGTGTCAGAGAGCATGTTGTTGGCCCGGGTTTGCTGTCGCCGATCAGCCAGGTACGATGTTAGCCACCGCAGGAAACCTTCCTGAAGGTTTAGACTCGCCAGTTTTCGTAGCAGGATCACGTGGTCGACCGTGTCAAACTCCTTCCTCATATCGAGGAAGACCACGGCCGACCGGTGACTCTTGTTTCTGGCAGTGTAGAGCTCCATGAGCAGAGCGTAAACCGCGTCTCCAGTTGCTCGTCCAGGCATAAAGCCAGATTGTCTATCACTGATGGCGTGCTCTTCCATTAGGTGGTTCAATAGTTGTCGATGAATTACTTTCTCAGACAGTTTGTTACATATGTTCAACAGACAGATGGGCCGCCAATTGCCCACATCTGATTGACTTCACGCCTTGGGCAGTGGCACTACCGTGCCCGTCTTCCAAATGGTTGGTACTACCCCTGTGCGTATAGTGCTGTTAATGATAGCTTTGGCCACTAGGGGGAAGTTTGAGAAGCAGTCTTTGATAACCTGGGATCTCACATCTGGGATACTGGCACTCTTGTGGGGTTTTATGCCCTTGACCAGTTTCAGTACTTGCTCTTTTTATGCTAGAATTAGCAAACCTAATGTGAAAAGGGTTTCACCAATCTCGCAATTGGAAGAATATGCTTACAGATATATTATATATGGAGATATTAGATGAAACTCCTACATTTTCTGAAACGAATAGTCAAGAAAAGGATGGTTATATATTAGATGATATCAATTTATAGCCAATTGAAAGTGACAATGTAATTTAATCTAAAGTCGGACACTAATTTAATCTAAAGTCGAACACTAATTTCCAAGGGTTCCCCGAGGCATTTATGAGTTCTAATGTGCATGCTATTATCATATAAGGAGACAATTGTTTTAGGGTACATAGGGATATCCTATGATGCAGGAATATACGAAAATGTGGCAATTGCCTTGTATGATAAGTTTAACATAAGGTCCATAGTGCATTGTCCTTATCCACTATATAAAATCATTCTTACATTTATTATTACAAAGAGAGTGATGGTAATTCTGATGGAATAGGAACTTTATGATGTTCACATTATTCACCTTACTGATTTATGTACCTCCTGCCACATAATTATTGTATGATCACTATTTATAAATACTCATCTAGAACCTTTACATTACGATCCACTATAGGCAATATTCAATGCCAATGTAAAGGTATTCTATATATACAATCCAAGAATATTATGTGGTAATCCCATTCCCACATCACCATGACTATTCCTAGCATTTGATACGTTGATTTCCTCCATATTCCTTCATCAAAATAGTTTAAAAAATAATGTGTCCGACTTCAGGTAGAATTCAGCCTTTTAAGATTCCGAAATTCAATGATATGTTTCCCATGTATAACTTTTTATATCAACAATAGAAACCAGCAATGCATACAGAGGGGGCCCTCTCCTTTCCATATGTACCATTATTACAGTATAGGTTGATCTAGAGGTATAATTATCCTAAGAAGAAAAAAGGGTCACATTCTTACTGCAAACGAACGTCCGAAAGTGGTGAATCTACCCTACTGTTAATCCTTATGTTTAAAACCTTAGTCAGTAGTGACTTACCAGGTCAGTCATTTTCTGGTGTGTAATTTGTATAGTGAACAATAATTAGTGATTTATGAATATTAGTTTAACAAATGCTTTTGTCTCAACAGAACATGACTTATGTCCGTATGACTAACTTGGCTTGGCCACTACTGGCTTATGTCTTAAACTTACAAATTATTAGAGTACTACGACATGAGCCACAACAATAAGTTGTCATCTTTATCTTTACTCATCATGACAAGCAAATGCACGAGGACAAATTACTAAAATTAACCTTCACAGTAGTAAAGAAGTCATCCTGAAAAGACAATCATGGCTACACACTTTTATTTTATAGAAAACAAGCTATAGTAATGCAAGGACAGATTAATTACCTAAGTGTCCAATTTGTTGCTTAAAGTCCAATGAATATTCCTGTTTCTTTTTATGTTACTGGTGAAGTAATACCTAATCATTCCCAGTATGGGGATGAGGGTATTCTTTGTTACACCTGTAAACATATATCTGTATTCATTTGAACACCATTAAGGATGACAAACAATGACAGCTAGTGGTCGCGACACACATGAGATAATCATGATGGGATAGAATGCTGATGCCCACTCCACTTTATTAGGCATTGCATTCAGAGCCATTAAGTGCAGACACAACATATTGGAAAACTGATCAGTCACACCAACAGTAAACAAAACAGCATTGGTAGTTGTTGTCCAATTACCCTAAGAGCAAGCACTGGGAATCCACAAATCAACCACCAAATTATTTTCATCAGCAGCTGGGCAAAGAATGATTGGACATGAAAATGACTAGGTAAATCTCCCCTCCCCTTTGTATGCGACAATAAATTGCACACACAGACAGTCGTTGTTAATTCCTAGTAAACTTTAATTTGAGATTGCTCAACAATCTTCGTAGAAACCAGGCCACCTATTAATGGCAGGACAAGGATCCACGGTGAAATGGCGTTTATTTTTGATGCTTCATTGTATTCCAAATAACGGTCAATCAGCGTTGAGTTTTACAGGGTAAACCCCTAAAGGGTACAGCTATTTATTTACAGTGGAGGTCACCTCCAGAGCAAGGCAAGTATTTTTGGTCAGGATTCAAAGGGTTAAGGTTATCCTCTCTGGTCTACTGTCATAAAACAGGAAAGTACTGAAACTATATGTTCCTCTCCGAACATAACTTAAGAATGACACAAGCTAGTAACCTGTGTATTTCTCGAGAATAGTGAACCTCCAAAGTGACATGTTCAATTGTAATGTGTATTTCCTGAGTTTTACTGGTGCAAATAACAAAAAAAAAACAAGTAGAATGATGAAGTGTACTATTTTCTAGAGTTTCACTCATTCAAAAAGAAACCCAGAAATTCCATGGGGTATGACACAAGAAGATGTCCAGAAAACCCATCAAGAAATATTCTGAATTCACAAGAATGGCATGAGTCCGCTTGAAATTCTGTTTGCAGGGTCATTTGTTGTTTGACTATGGACTAGATATTTTATAAACAACTGTAAGTAACTCTTAGTAAGCAAAATTTACTAATCTAATTGTCTGATTGTCATACTATACATTAAATTTTACTTTGAATTATTTTTGGAGTACATTGATACATTTTTCAAGCTACTGGAGTATTTTGTGAATTATCAAAGTAACTTCCTGACAACCTACTTATCAGATTGGACTCCGAGAAACACTAACAATTGTTCATATATTTTCATAGAAGAATCCCTTGATGAAATCATAAATTGTGATTCTGCTTATTACAACCAGCAATGCTCTATATTAGTTAAGAGCTCAAATTTTCACTATTCATTTACCAAAGGCAGTTCAAACACAGCAAAATATTGAAAGTCTGATGACTGGTAATACCCATATAAAACAAGGCCATCACAGAGACCTTTGTTATTGCCCAGAAGCATACTAGCTACTTAGGTAGTATTATTTTCTATCTATAGACCTGTAATCTGATTCTAACTACCGTGAATGAGCCCCTGTGGTAGAGCTTCAGGTTTCTATGATGTAAATGGCCTGTTCACAAAGAACTCTGAGAGTGCATTAGCCTTCAGGGTCATATCCAGTATAATACGAATTATATATAGTTCTGGAGGCTGTTCATTTGGACACAAAAAGTTACTTGCAACACTATACTTTCCAGCTCAGCCAGCCATTGGTACTATGAGGGTGTCTTGCATCAGTAGTATCTACCAAGAAAATGCTTTAGGGGAAGATGGTAATGGTTCTGTATGCAACATGCAAGTATCCAAGCAATGACCCACCACAAATATTGTTGAAGAATCATTTTATTACTAAAATGTAATAGGGTCCAAGAGCTCAAAAACGGGTTGTATATAATATCTACAATGTGGGGAAATATAACTCATATAGCTTAAATTATGCACAGGGTTTTAATTTATATGCATACTATCACATGTTCAAGGAGTTGTTTGGGGAGAAAGCATCTAACGATGCTACTGTTCAATAAAATATTCAATTCAATCGACGAATGCTTAAATCTGGTCATTGCTCCAAACGGTTAATCAAGGTTGGACTTAACAAGTTATAAAGTTGGCTCAAACTCCTTTCATTATGCAATCCTTCTTTATTTACAGATATTTCCAAATGGTTATATACAGTAATACAGTGGACATTGAACATGTATATTTGACCCAATATAAATGCACAGGGAAAAACGTGGAACCACTGTGACTCCCGACTTGATCACTGAGGTAACTCTCTCCAGGACTCTAAAGTGACTCCCTAACATTAGAAGGACTCTATAATCTGATAATAACTCAATAATGACTCCTATTCGAAGACTCCCTAATGATTGGGAGTCACTTTAGAGTTGTGGGGAGAGTTACCTCAGTGATCATGTCCAGACTTCCATTTAGGAGTCACAGTGACTCTACTTCTTTTCTGTGTGTGTGTGTGTGTGAATGGTCCTACTCTTTGAAGTTCAAGGGCAAAGTAGTTTCTGTCGGAATGAACACTTTCAAGCCACCAAGCCAGCAGGTGACACTACATTGTGTGTCATGTTTCATCCAGATTGGGGTATGTGTTTTACATGAATATCGCTGGATCAACAAAATAAAGCATATACCTCTGTGATGGTTCACTTGTTTTAACCGGTGTTCGCCATCACACCACACATGTGGAAAATATCATTTCTGTTGCAAGGCCGTTAATTTTTGTATCAGAAAATGAATGTTTTAGGGCCTCTCTGAAGGCATGGATTTATTTATAAACAGATGCAAATGGGAACTCAGCAAAATAAATCAAGTGGTCATGTGTTATGATTTACATGTGAGGGAGCGCCAAAATCGGCTTACCAGGTCAGATTTGGATGCAGTAGCGGAGTGAATACACCTCGTCTCACTTACAGAATAAGGATATGGGGAATGACTATGGGAAATGAATAAGGAGTATAGGCATATTGCTGCATGTAGTATAGAAGGGAACCACACACTCCAGAACAGGCGAATGCATGAATTCCAGGTATCTTTGTATCACCAAGTATATTATATTATGTTCACTCAATGATTTAAAAACATCCAGTTGATAAAACTTTATCCAGGGCAGTAAGTGGACTTAACTACTGTAGCATTTATTGTCAGGAAGATAAATTGCAACTGAATATCTAAAATATCCATCAGATGCGCTCATGTCCTGGCTTTATTTCAAGCACTCACTCGTTATTCTATCATAGATATTGAAGCTTGCAAAGGCAAATATATGTGGGACAATGTCTGCATTTTCCGGGAAATTGCCCGGTGAGGAGGGCTTTCCCGCTTCGTTGTCACACCATACAGACAGCATAATGAGATATTTGAGACTGTCTGACTGTCTGAAGCCCGCACTAGGCGTGATGAAATGTGAGGATACCACACGATGAATTAGATATAAGATTAACTGGAGAGACAACATTCGAGATGCTCCAACTTCAAATGCCTCTAGCCCCCGAAAAGACAACTCAGATGAAGTCATCTGATGTACTTGTATCATAGTCATTATAAAAATATCACCTGTCCACTTTGTGTAATTCAACGGTCAGATGAAACAAATACAAACTTGTCAATGTGTTCAAAAATTGATATGCAAAACCATTATATTGTATCACTATAAATACTCCTTCACCGGAGATGTTGTTGCAATAAAAATACTCAAAACTCTCAACTCACACTGTAAGAAGTAAGTACTGTACACCTACAGCAAAAGTTGCTGGCAACTTTTGTTCCAGTAGATTTTGCTGTAGGTGTACAGCAACTGACTTGCTGTAAATTTACAGCAACTTCTACTGTAGATTTACAGCAACTTCTACTGTAAATTTACAGCAACTTCTACTGTACATCTACAGCAAAAGTTGCTGGCAACTTTTGTTCCAGTAGATTTTGCTGTACATGTACAGCAACTGGGTGCTGTAAAGTTACCGCAAATTCTTCTGTAGGTTTCATATTGTTGTTCTCATCAATTTATATCAATTAATACGCATGCATGGAGAGTACTTTCCTGCATAATAGTTCAATCTCAGCTAGGATAATACACACTACACAATGTAATGGTTTAATCCTGCCTCAATATAGCTGAACCGTATGTGATACCAACTTTTCCCCAGGCCGGGCACTTAAGCATTTAACTTTTCCCACCAATGTGGTGTCTATTCTATACTTTTGCTGTTTTTTTGTATTAATCAACACAATTATGCAAATATCAATACACTTTATGATAACTGCATTCAGTCTCTCTCATCCGTTCTTATTCTACAATGTCTTGAGAGTTTGTGAGGTTTTATTTGACTCGAGAAAGGGTTGGTGGAATAAATAATACAGAAATGGTATACTGCTGCCACCTAGTGGCAGAAATCTACAGCACAATGTACTGTAAATGTACAGCAACAGTGCCGGAGACCCAATTTACAGTACATAATGCTGTAATTATACAGCAAATAGTGCTCTAATACCAACTACAGCAATAAGTGCTGTAAATGTACAGCACATTGTGCTGTTTAAATACAGTAACTTCTTACAGTGCATATCTAGATGGTATGGGAGGTTGCCTGACAGTATCTAGAGGATATCTGAGGCTACCCGGCTAAATTATCAAGGCAGTATGTGACGTTTTCTGGGAGTACTAGAGGTATATCTAGGACATGTGACAATACTTCTGTAGCCAAAGCAGACACAATAACTTCTTCAACCTTTTCAGAGCCGCTCCTAAGTAAGACTGTGTTAGTAGATACTATTACCTACTTCATTCCTCAGAACAGAGATTATTACGGATGTTGTATTAAATATAAGCCAGTGCCTTTCCGAAGGGGAAACTTGTAATCTTCTATTAAGGAACTAATCACTTTTTCATCATCAGATAGTAATGTAAGCCTTTTCCTGATCACTAATCTGAAAGAATTTCTGCTTATACTTGGGATGAAAGAAACATAATAGTGCATTGTGAATTAGAAGAAGGATTTTAAAGAAGAATTGACTTTCATGCAGATATTAAATTCCACTTCTCTATGTGTTACTAGGCCTAGTCCTGGTAGCAAAGAACTTTTCCATTAGTCCCTTGATGCTGTGTCAGAAGATCAGTATCTTTACCTGTAGGATCAGGCTGCAACAAGTTCCGAGGACCAAAGTGCCAGAAAACTTGTGGAATTAAATATCCACATTAATATTCTCCTAGATGCACTAGATGGCAACCATAGGACTACCCAAATGATATGCTTCTATTTGAGTTATGATTGTCACCATGCATGCTTCCTTAATATCTTTATAGGTTATTGGTCAATTATTTCTTTCCCAATTTTACCTTGGGGAACGGGAGACCATAGCCCCTGAAAGGTGGGTGGAATATTACAAGAGTATTCACAGTGCAATGAATATCCAGTGCATCTGTATCATCTGATTATGTTTGCATATTATCTGTTACATATTTGTATGAGATGAGAGATGCTTAGAAGAGATGAATAATAAACAAAAGGGTAGAAGACGTAGAATAAAATTAATCTTAAATGTTGTTAACAGGCATTGGGGCCTTCGTAGGCAAAGACCTTGCCTCGATTACGAAAGGATGCTGACGCTGTCTGCATGATATGGAAGTTACCTTAATTTTCAATTCTTATGGAAGGTAAATGGTAGAAACATTAATTAGGTTTCAGCCTCTAATGGCCAGTGTTTACAAAGTCTCATATTACAAATGCACAATATGCGTGTGTATGCATGTACAAGACGATTGCAAACCAATCGTGATGTAGACACAATACTTGAACGGTTCAGTTCTTCATCCTGAAGACATGGAGCACAGTTGATTTGACAAAGGAATGGAACAATGGTTAATTATAACACATCGAAGGTACTCAGGAAAATCAAGCTCCGCCCCTCCCCCTTTCAGAGAAGGATATGCTTAACAAACAAGCATCGCCTTCTTCAGTGCATCTAATCCCTTCTCTTTTCTCTTCCATTCCCCTGCCATCAGCATCACATTTACTGTTCATTTTCCATGCATGTATTGTAGCGCGCAAGAGGGATTCAATTGCATTAGTAGAGGGCTACAACAGTAGCGCAATATCTTTTCAGAAGGGGCTTGCCGTTATTAAGATGATTTATACTGAGAAAAGCAGAGTCTCCCTTAAGCGTATCTCTTTCCAATGGCATTAATTGTGGCGACATACCTGACACGCTTTCCAGAGATTCTTCTTCAGAGTTACTGATGAACAACTGCTGCTTGGTTACGTCGCAATCTGCCCTTGCGGATGGTGTGTATAGACATGCATATACAACTACTAACTAGATATTACAGCCTGAACTAAACAATGCTCTAACCGGACATTTTCCAGACTAAAATAAATTATGTCCATGGAACAGTGAATCCATGCTATAAGTAATACTAGTAACACAGCAATGAAATCTTGATATTCTGATATCCAACGGTGCCCTAGAATGGACGGGAACACATTTGAAAAGGGAGGAAACAATAATATTAAAACAGTCAACTTAACGAGTAGGCATACAAAGATTTTACCTTTAGCACTGACGGTGGTAGTTTACTTCTTAAAGCAAGTGGTTCATTTGAACTGTAATGGGATAATTTCTTTATCCATTTGTCTTTCAACAACTTTAAACTCAGGGACTTTCGATGAGTCCTGTTTCCAGGAAAATTAGGTGTATGCTGAAAACTTGTGTATTTACTTAGAAGTAAAATTGTCATGGTGTTGTTGGCTCTTAACATTTGATATGCTCTCCACACTCCTTGGGATGAAAACGTGGCCTAAGAAAGTGGCTGTGAGAGGAGATGACACCACATTACCATGATGAGACATTTTGACCTTGGTATATAAAGACGCTCTGACACCCAGACGTATTTTGCATGGAATACTTTGAAAAAGAGGGCAGAAGGCAGAAGGTTGACAATGAACATGAGTAAATAACACATTTTAATGGTCATAAATTGGAGGTCTTTGTTTATCCTACAGGTAATACATGTGATATCAAATCACAAATCGTGCATTTGATACTCAACTACAAAATGCACATTCGATTCATGAACAAGTGAAGAGTTGAGATGCAAAACGACATAAAGCCATCCGGGGACTGAAGCATATAGGTACTTTTTGTGAAGGCAAGCTGGGATGAATTGTTTTATTTCGGTAACAGAGTCTATCATTTACAGTCCCTAATGACGTGAATCTTGTGAAAATAGTTTGAGGATTAAATCCAACCATTCCGACTCAGATTTTTGTCGGATTTCTGTATCTTTTTCTAAAATGGCGCTAATGTCGTTTTGCATCCAGACTCTTCAAGTAGAATATGTGAACAATGATACTGTTGACACCATTGGATAGTAGGTGATGAAAACAATAATGTGAGTCATTGTTTGACTGTCAATGTCAAGGCCTTGGGTCCTATTATTATAAGTGAATGGTTATGTAATAAGTATTTAAGTGTATGAGGTTAGTAGGTGAAATTAAATCAATTACCCGCAATAATAAGGGTTTGTTACACATGACTTCATGTTTGTAGTATAATATGTCAATTCTATCATCATTATGTCCAATCTTGTTTATGACTTAGATAAGTGATATACATAACAGTTACATGAATGTGCTACTCTCTACGTGACTGTCTATTAAAATATCCCCAGTTATTCCTATTGATCGATCAAATCACATAGTCTTTTTTGACAATTAAAAAGAATTTTATATATTATACTATCTTTGAACGTGACATCCTGAAATCAATATTGTCTATTTAATCCTGTATAATCTATAGACATTTGTTAAAATATGGACAATTGGATACTATTTTTTCTCAGTGATTCCATTGAGACAACGGGTGATTCCATCCTTACAACTGAAACTACACACTAGCGGGTACGAGGTGTCTCAATTTCAAGCTACCTGAAGTGCGGTGTGCATCCACCAAGTACTTGCTCAATTGGATGAGGCAGTGGCGTGAGAACATAGACGAACATGCCTGAGTCATAAGTATTGTCTATAATACCTAATTAATTATGACCAATGTTGCTGTTAAATGACAGTTGAATGTGACTATATGTGCTTACAATATAATTTTCATGTCATCAAGCATTGACATCACGGAAGTTGAGATTGGCATTATTATAACATTGTAATTTACAGCATTATGATGGCACTCTGCGATTTACTTGGAAAACATTGAAAACTGGCTATGATTTAGTATTAAGACGAGGTAGTGTTCAATGTCTAAATGGCCTTCGCATACGCTGATGGTAGAATATGTTACTGCACATCATATAAGTAATCGTGTATTAGAATCATGAATGTAGAGATTGACTATGTTTCTTCAAATAATGATCTGACAGAAGGGATATGTTGCTACTTATTGTTCCATAGATGGACGTGTGTAATAAGTCATTGACACTGGTAATAAGTCATTCTGTGGAGTCTTGAGAACTGTTACTTTCTGACTGGGGGAGTTGGAATTTATCCTAAATCAAAAACATCGAATATTGTATTTGTTTGTTTTCTCTATAAACCAATTAAATCAGAATCAGCTTTGATAATAACTGTAATACTGATTGTAGTTTAGAAGAGCTCAGTAAGCATATTTGTGAATTACCGGTACTTATTTTCATAAAAGTATTTGAATTAATTTAAATTGTGGGCTACCGGTATGTAACTTTTGTATGTAACATAGCAGTATGTGTATGTGCTGATCATACTTTGCTATGTGCCTATAATTAATATCATCTGCTACTGCATATTATAAGTGCTAATAGTCGTTCTGACTTCTCTCCTAGTGAGTGGAGCAGCTATTTTTCTCTGTCCAAAAAAGTGTTGAAAAGTAATTGATTTCACATAGAACTATCTTTGTTCATACTGAGGAGTGGTTCTTATTGTTTATTGAGAACAAGTTGTGTTCTCCTTGTGGGTACTGGTAAACTAGTTTAAGTGGGATTTGAGTGTTGGCTAACAGCCCGGTGTTTGAGAAATGTAACATTTTTGTTGTTCACTTTTGTCTAGAGTAGCATAATGCTTCTGCATGCGGATACTCTTCACTTAGTGCCCTGCTTGTCAGCGCCTAAGTTCTTCATGTTTGCACCCCTTTTATGTACTTATGTGTATGTGTCCGCAGGCAGGGCGTGTAATTGTGAGCGTTATGGCTGGGGTTTGAGAATTTATAATTACATATTATAGTTATAGAGAGCTGGGTGAACTAAGAGGACTCCGCATGATTAATATGAACACCCAAAGTCTTTGTGATAAAATAAATAAGTTGCGTAAACTTGATATCAAAGTGGACCATATTAGTGTTACCGAGTCTTGGCTTGACAGTGGTGATTATGACTGGATGGTTGATATTCCTGGTTATGTACTTTACAGAAATGATCGACTAGATGCTTTAAGAAAGAGTGGGGGTGTGGCTGCCTATGTACCTATACACTTTGCTGCGCACACTACCATTCTTGATGACTTCAGTATTATGTCTCCTGACTTGGAATGTATGGGTCTTTTAACTAAGTTCCCTGGTCATAAGTTCCGGGTAATTGTTACTATTTACATACCTCCACGTGGTAATATAAACAGATGTTATAAGAAATTGGAAGAATTAGCTAAGCTACCATGCTTGAGAAACAGGGAAATTTGGTTTATGGGGGACCTAAATGTTGATACTCGCTCGAGGAACAGCCCTAAGTGTAGGAGAATGTTTGAATTTCTAAAAAAGGCGAAGCTCAGGTACCTTCAGACCAAACCTACCTACTTCCACCCTAAGGGAAAGTCAACCCTGGACCACATCTATACTAACTCCAAGCATGTGAGTGAGTTTGGTGTTCTGAACGACTTAAATGGCGACCATGCACCCGTGTATGTGGTTAAAAAGAAGGCTCCAACTATTAAGGCTATCGGGTTCAAAGAAATTGAGTGTAGGTCCTATAAGGACTATTCTGCTATTGAAACAAGAAACTATGTATTGGGAGAAGACTGGTTATTTGGGGACAACCTGACCGCTGATGACTGTGCTTGCCAACTGGTGCAGAAGTTGACCAACTATCTGGACCTGCACCATCCGGTAAAGAAAATAAAAATCAGTGCTGCACGTCCGGAAGGCTTCACCCCCTTAGTCGAAACCCTTATTAGTAGAAAGAACAGACTTCTTAAAAAATGTAGGAAGATCAAGAATGGTGCCCAGAATGTTTACCTACCCCAAATTAGGGATTTGGATAGGCGAGTTGGACTTTTGTTGATCAAAAATATTAAAAGGGACATTAAGTCTAAATTAGATAGATATCGGGACAATCCCAAACAATTTTGGTCTGTGATTAACAATGTCTGGAAGGGTGCAAGAAAGGAGAACTTAATGTCACTTGTTGATGACAATGGGGTGCGAATTGAAAGTAGTGATACTGCGAACTTTGTGAATACCTATTACAGTGACATTGGACGTAAATTAGCTGAAGCATTTGATCGTCCAGTGGTTAATGAGAATTGGACCCTCCCAATTCTGGATAGGCCAGTGCTTGAGTTTACTCCTATTGACTTAGACAAGGCAAGTAAATTAGCTTCCAAAATCAAGACAAATAAAGCTTCCTGTATTAAACATGTGAAAACAGATGTAGTCAGGGATTTTTTCCTAGCAATGCCTGATTTATTGAAAAGATTGGTGAATACATCGATCCAAGAGTCAACTTTTCCGCAAAGTCTCAAAACTGCGAGTGTTACACCGCTTCCGAAATCTGGAGATAGTAGTAAAGTAACAAACTGGCGCCCTGTTAGTCAGCTGAGCACTCTGTCAAAGGTGCTTGAAAAGGCTATTCATCACCAGCTAATGTCTTATCTTCTAATGCATGATTTAATTGACACTTTCCAGTTTGGATTTATGCCGGGAAGGTCGACTACAGATGCTTGCTTCGGCCTGATCCAATTCATTTATGATTCTAGGAACAGGGGTGAGATAGTGTCGATCGTCTTCCTTGATCTAAGGAAGGCGTTCGACACTGTCAACCACTCAGTACTGCTCAATGAGTTGATTAGGATGGGGTGCTCTGTAAACACAGCAAAATGGCTGAAAAGTTATTTAACAGGTCGTAAGCAATGCACTGTGGCTAATGGTTGCGTATCTGGTGAAAGAGACATTGATTGCGGGGTTCCACAGGGGTCTGTGCTGGGGCCAGTGTTGTTTAATATTTATATAAATGGCATTGTGGCGAACTTGCTAAATTGTACTCATTTCATGTATGCTGATGATTTAGCAGTGTGTGTATCAAATAAGGACCCTGAAATAGCTAAATTGCTTCTCCAGGATGACCTGACGCGCACTGCTGAATGGTGTGATACTTATAGACTCACTGTTAACTCTGACAAGTCCCATGTTCTTTGGTGTCACCCTGAAGGGGATGGTATTAATTATAATGATTTCCGTCTGACGCTGAAGGGAAAAACATTGAAAAATGTCAAGGTCTTTAACTATCTCGGTGTGCTTGTCGATGAGATTTTGAGCTTTGAACCCTTATGTGGCCGGGTACATAATTCTGTGAAAGGAAAGTTACGTCATATGCGACGCACAAAGAAAGTAATGGGTAATGAACTAGCGCTGACTGTATATAAACAAATGGTGCTACCCGTGTTCGATTACTGTGACTTTGCACTGGAATGTGCCTTGGAGAGTAGTGTTTCTGATTTGCAAACTCTGCAAAACCATTGTCTGCGTACAACATTGGGTATCTGGGACCCTAGACAAATTAGCAGAGCTGAACTACACACAACTTGCAAATGTGACAAACTAATCACTAGAAGGAACCAACATCTCTTGAGTTTAATGTATAAGCATACACGACGAGCTGATAATCTAGTAGCTGATATCCGTGTTCTTAGAAGTAATAACAAGAGGAAGATCAAATTACAGAGACCCAAGGATAACCTATATAAAAAGAGTCCATTGTATAGGGGTAGTTTGTTGTGGAACAAGTTGTCTGCTGAAACCCAAAATCTGCCAACACATGCACGGTTCATAAGTAGAATACAGAGTGATTGATGTGTTAACGAGCAATTGATTGATGAATAAATAGTAAGTGATATGTGCCTTAGCACTGTGATAGCACTGTGATATTTAATTTTGGTTCTAACCAATGTGTGTCTAACATGTTTGTATTATTTGATACAGAGTTACGTGATTCCATGTAGTCTGTATATATGTGTCCCACGAATCTAGGACCTATATGTTCTATGTAACAGTCATCATTGTATTGGGTGTCTAGACACTACATTACTATATTGACGGATGTGTGTTGTAATATCAAAGTGTGTCGACTGTCATCAGTTCTAATATTCCAAGCTCAACATGTAGTAATACCAGTAGTAATCTGAATGTGAATTCTGGAAGTAAAAATATTGAAGTATATTTTCTTGCTCTAGCCACGCGCTGACTTTGTATACGCTCATCTTCGCTGTCTGCTCTATCTGTTTGTGTTTAATGTGTTCTGAGTGGCTGAAGCTCAGTACTTATATTTCACCTGTGTCTTTGAATACTGTTGTACCCATCTTTGGCCTCTTTTGAGAGACGTTACTTGTAGCGGAAATTGAGCCAAATAAAAATCTTGAAAAACTGAACTGAACTGCTACTCCTTCAACACTGAATCAGGTTCGTGTCCTATAGAGTTAACTCATGGTCATTTGCCCCAACTGCCCTTCTCGGCTGTCGTAGTACTGGGGAGTTTTAGCCTTTTTATAGAGCTCTTCATCACATTTATTGCAGAGTATCATATAATTTTACATTTATTTAGAATTTCTAAAGAAATTAATTTCACCGAATCTTTCTTAGTGGAAGACCAGTGCTAGGCTGATGATATAAATCTGAGGACCAACGGCCAAGCGTATGCCTCCTGTATGGATGGGTCGGATTCAGTATTTACTGGTGTAGTTTTAGGTCTAGACTAGGCAGGTCTTTGGGTAAGGTCCTACTCTCTTGAATCCATGCACGCAGCACCCCCTCCCCCCCAAAAAAAAGGACCAAAAACAACACAACATCAACAACAACAACAACAACAAAAACAAAGACATCTCACGTGCCTTCATGGGAACAACCTATCTAAGAAACTTGCCCGGCAGCTTCCATAGGTCAGGGAACGATATCTATTATAATGAAGGCATTATATTTGCTGCTTTAAAATCATCCAATGTCCTGACATGTATAGGTGCATACAAACAGGTGAAATGAGAATTATGATAAATCTATGACCGCAAAAAGTCTTGATGAGAGGTGCTCTGTTTCTCTCGATCTCGAGGTGTATAATACGAATGTATGTGTCTCCATTAGCAGTATATGCTGGCTGTTTATCATAGTGTCTCGCTGTAGAACAAGACTGGGTGGTTTTATTGGTGTTACCCGGGCAAAACTCATAAAAGTGTCATATGGGACTAATACTTCTGAGAATACAGTATACTGAATACTGGACAGCAGTAATTATTGATGTTCGATGCCTGGGTTACTCACCTATAGCCCACGAGACCCTGTAGATAATAGATCATTAGATAATGTAGATCTATAAAATAAAAAAAAGATATAATACATTGCAAGTGAGCCCTTTGTCAATTCACTATGGACTCATCTGCTTCGTGATCCACACCTGTAGATCTTTGTGCTAAGGTAATACCTTGAGTTCCTCTCATGTTTCATTTTGTCAGTCTGGAATAAACGGATGTTTATTTACTTTTGCCTTGTCTCACTGAATATTCATTGATTAAAGTATAAATTGTTTTGTATAATACTGTGTATATATTTTCACTCACCGTGCTGGAAGAACGTGTTCTCTATTTACATGATTTATGGTCAATAAACCTATTCAAAAACTGTGCCTATACAGTTTGATTTATGGTAAAACGCATGATTATATATTGTCAAGAAATCTCTTCCCAAGGGAATGTATTTTTCGTTTTGAGGAATTTCTGTTGTGACTCAACCTGTGATGAATATGTTATTGTCAAAATTAACTTGTCGTAAAAGTAATATTTATGATTATGATCATGTTGGACTGTAAATAGAACATTGTTTAAAGGTAAATGCGGAAACAAATTATAAACTAATGTGTAGTCATGGATATTCCAATAACAAGCAGAATTGAATAAATATCCGTACGTATCTAACAGATCATAATCTCATATATGTCCAAAATAGAATGAGACCATAATGCATGCCGTGGAAGATAAATTCATGTAATTGTTTCATATAAAATACTTTCTCAAAGTAAAGTTTTGGCGGCCAGAGTGCCCATCCTGCGGTTATCTTACCCTACTCTTAGTATAACATTCTTTGAAATAGTTGTGCTTTCAATCACCAATGGTGTCTGGTGCTTCCGCGCATGAAAGGTTTGCTCAACTACTAGGCATTTTCGAGTCCTACCATTGATTAATGTGTTACTAAGTGTTGAAATGGAGCAAGAACTATTTCAACACATTAAATTTTACTCCGTCATATTTCCTGCGAAGGCAAATGAGACATATAGACAAAACAGCCACCTGCTACGATTACCTTTTATTGAAGCCTAGGTCTAACCGAGATACCATTCACCTAAAATTGATGAAAACAGGATTTAAATATGCTGGTGTATGTGTATCCCACACCAACATTATTATCCTTTTATCCATGCAAACTTTCTGAATATCAGTGGGTGAGAGGATGGATCACCTACTTTGACACGAATACCGTTTTAGGAAGAGAATGTATGATGATTTAGATTCCTTGATGGCCACCGTCCACTGGGCTGTAATCGGCCAAAGTTATGTAGGAAATGTATGGGCTTAATCCGCCAAAGTTCCCCGTAGGATGGTGGCCATAAGGATATAATCTTTCTTACTAGTGTGTTATGTACACAGACAGGAGCTATTAGTTGGGCCTTTGCAATCAATCTACGTTCTGTCTTCGGTCTTTGTGAATGTCAGCTAGCTTCTTTACCTTTGTTCTAATAATTATAAACATTACGACCATCATCACATCCGTTGCACACTTAGCCAAAGTAATAGTGCAGACTGTCACCCTATGATGAACAACTCCCCTCTCCTCGTCAATATCAATAACATGTTATATAATTATATTCTATTCCAATATTTTTAATAACACTATTTTACTAATTGCCTTCCATCGTTAATCTAAGTTTCTATCCCTCAGTCTCCCCTGGGCTATAGGGTAGATTTACCCAATGACGGACACACACCTTAAGTCGGACACTTTTAGCACTAAAACTAGTAATATAACCTAAACTATTTTCCCTGTGTATTTACACCATGGCAAACATGAAGTATTCTTCTTACCAACAACGGAAAGTATAGACATGCAAATCAGTCTAATCTATCTCTAAATATGCCATGACTCAGGCCTGGTTCAGGGTGAGGAGCCGCTGCAGAATTTGGCTTGTTACATTGTACCTCATGTCGGACAGGGTAGTCTGATGTAGAATACTGCTGTTCTATCTATACACAGACAATATCCCTTAACATAGACAATAGGTATGTGTCTTTCAAAGTAGATTAGAGCAAATAAGTACACAATAACTATCAGGAAGTAATATTTGAAGACCTTTCAAATATATGATTTAATTACTCCCTGAGCCGGACAGTACGGTGCACTGTTTCTTTCTCTCTGTCACAATATGCAGTAAGCAATGCTATCACTCTTCCAGTAAATATTATGAAGTCAATATTACTCGAAGTATTCTATCAAATGCCATTGGCTAGGATATATCAATTTATGTCAGTATAAAGGAAGAATGTATTGATTTTCTATATGGGGCAGGTTCAATGGGGTAAAATATATACTTCTGGTGCAGATATATTTATCATCTTCAATAATATCCATATCCTGGATAAATTAAGTTATGCCTGATATACTAGGAAGACAAATCAGTCAATATAACTAGCAAAAAACAAAGGAAACCCGAAGTGTCCGACATCAGGTGAAATTGAGGCATTTCATTTCCTAATTTTGAAGAGGGATATTTCATTCAATGCCCCACATTGATTGGTCATAATGCGTGAATTCCCATCTTTCCATAGGTACCCTCAGACTTGTTCTATGTGGAATACTAACAGAGCTGTAGCTAATAGAGAAGGAGTCACGTTTGCACTGCCAATGAGCGTCCGAAAGTGGTGAATCTACCCTATTGCTGTTTCTCGGCCTCTTCCCTACCTCAGTCAGCTCCGTTTATTGATAGTATCCTTCTATAGCAAACAAGGCTATTAGAGCTAGTTTACCAATTCCAGTCATACACAATAAGTCATGACTGCTGCCAACATGTTAGCTCATTCCATGTTAAAGGTCCTGACAAAAGACGTTAACCACCAATTACCCCTGGATATGCTTTTTTCAACGGCCTGATCACATCTCTAGATCACTCAGATTGGAAAGGATTTAATGGCTGCAGGTGACATTGGATAACGTGGGTTGAATGTCACTTAGCATCCAGATAGCGCCCTTCCTCATATTACATACAATGTTTCTAAACAATACAGAAACTTTGAATAATTCTAGAATATACGGGACAATACGGAGGTTTTCACAATTGCCTTTAGAGTATAAGCAGTATCAAGCTTTGTCTAAAGAAAATGTATAAAACCAAGGCTTGACCTTACCTTCGCCTCACTTTGGCAAGCCTGTAAAACACCAGTCCCCTTTTCAGAGCCTTAAAAGAACTCATACCCGGGGGTCTGGAGGAGAGCATTCACGAAACTTCCACTGTTGAACCAGACATAATTATGCATGTTTGGCATCATGTGAACTCTCAAGGGCGTCATCTGTGTCCGACCCCTATGACAGTCACAGCTGCGAATTAAATAAACTTTATCTGTATTTCCAAGGAAAGTAATTCTCAGTGACAACAATGTTACTCGGGAGAATGAACCCTGTTTTATACAGAGCTGTAGTGCTTCAGTTGATTGATCAAATACACTGTAAATAGTGAACCCAAAAATACGACCATCAATACTGTTAACTAACAGTCGACACTTATGTCGTAGTAGTATATTATGTAAAGCTGCAGTACTAGTCTCCAGAGCAAACGCTGCCCAATCCATCCACGTCGCTACGCTATGTTACTGGCTCAGTCTCATGAGTTTGTAACAGTTGAAACGTCTTTGACCGGTAGTCGTCTTTGACCGGGTGTCGTCTTTGACCGGGTGTCGTCTTTGACCGGGTGTCGTCTTTGACCGGGTGTCGTCTTTGACCAGGGAGTTATAAGATGGAATAAATGAGGCTTATATAGTAAGGAAATCGTTGAAATACTGCAACAATATGTTTATACACATTCATTGGAAACATAAGTAACATTTTATATATTTATATACGGCACTTACTATGCACAGTACAGCTATTTAAACTCAAAGTTATATATAAAGTGACGTCTTTGACCGGGCAGAGGAAAATAATAATATAATGTTCTATTATGCATAGTATGGTCAGTATATGAATATAACAAAATTCACTTATGTTTTCTAAAAACGTGTATCAATATATGGGTGTACCATTTCCCCGCTTTTCCTATTACATAGGCCTTATTTCTGCCGTTTTAATGCTACCTGGTCAAAGACGACACCGGTCAAAGACGACACCCGGTCAAAAACGTTTCAACTGTTACAAACTCATGAGACTGAGCCTCCTGGGAGCCAGAGTCTGCCGCACAGTAATTTCCCACAAGTACGATTTAATACGTGTAGGGGGCACTGACCAAAGGCAGCGCCCGTACGTCCCAGTGGCCCCAATGAGCGCCGACGTCACAATCGAATGCGGCAGACTCTGGCTCCGAGTAATATAGCGTGGCGACGGTGATGGATTGGGCAGTGTTTGCTCCGGAGACTAGCTGCAGTACATTCTACTGCTCAGCGACGTTCACTTCTAACAGTGCAGGTATCCATTGTGTTAGTCTTTATCTTGAACTAATCCCCAGATAGTAGTTTGGAGCGAAGGGTTAAGTCTACATCAGGTGCAGTTCTTTTTAGAGGTTTCTGACATTTGCGAGCATCCACAGCTCATTGTTCTTATCAATCATTAGTTATGGGTGTTAACCTATATCGTTTCACACAGAAACGGCACAGGGGTAAAAACATGTCACGGGGAGAAGGATCGTTTGCTTCTCAGAAGTATCCCCCGTATTCCCCTATGTATCAAAGCATGCAACTGTCTTAATAACAGGCCTACAACCCTCAAACTCATAGACCTCCTTAGTTAGTGCTTCAGGAGAGTTTACAAGGGAGAAATACGTCCAAAATGTAGACCCCACATTTTCTACTTCATTAAACATTAGGAGGCAAGTCGGGTTTTGCTGTTCCACTTGTCTGATTCTGGTGAAGCCCGAGTTACATTTCCTTCGGAGAAATACGCCTATCTAGATGGTTGTTGCACTGATCTGATATTTGTATTAGTCCTTTCTATAAAGTATACAACGTGAGCTAAGGAAGATAGGAACAAGGGGAAAGGATGATTAAGTCCCTGCCCCCTGTATACATGGATAATCCAGTGTGTTTATGGATGCTAGAGCAAGGCGACAACACACCTAATGATCTGCTGGGAACATACTTATCACATTGATCAATACTATAGATTGGGGACATGTTGCCATGTTAATGTGCATGTTGGTGCAAACATTTCTATTCATGAGGCATCCTTCAGAAAGTGTCACATAGATTGCATCTCGTGTGTACAGGCTTTGTGTACGGTGGCCTTATGCTATAAATAACCGCGGTTAAAGCATGTCCCTCAATCATAAAAGATGAATTGACCCTCATGAGATCTGACTATATGTAAGCAGTTATCATCAAAGGCTACTAAATGCTGCCTATCAGTTCTTGTAATCTTGGCGAATGTGCGTCTTACTGCTGCTACTCATAATCAATTATGTCTCTTTTCTGATTAGTAAGCAACCAGGAGGATACTTGCACATTCAGTTATTACAATGGTTGCCATCATTGAAGACGCAATATGGCACATAAAGTGTTGGTCACATTTCTAATGTACATGAAAGAGAAAATTGAGGATCTAAGAATACAATGTACGACGAACGGTGTGCCCCAGGGATCTGCCCCAGGGCATCATCGCTTCAGATTTACATCAGGAGTGTAAGCAACACCAGCGCATTATATGTTTGAAGACGACCTTGTCATGGCCGTCCCAGTCCATAGGGTGATACAACTGATATACAGATATAGGGGCCTACCGGGATAGTCAGACATGGCAGCCATTGGGCATTGGTGGCAGGAAAAACAGCTCACAGGTAATACAGATCTAGAGGAAGCACATGTCCTTATTTGATTGATTTTAGGTGAGCTTAGGCAATGCAAAAAATAGAAATGTACTTAAAGTGTGTGACCTGATGGGAGACCAAGGAACCGACCTACAAACCAACAATGCTTATCACAATCAGGAAGAAGTCCCCTAAAAGTCGTAGCTTTTTAGTGCACTTAAATGACTGGACATTTTAGCGATAAGAAAAAAAATCAACTGATTCGTTTAGAAAGCCTTACGGTGCAACGAGATCTTTAGTCTTTTATTCATGAAACAGGAAGAGGGTAATATTCCTAGAGGACATATGGCATGGGACCCTGCAATAATTCCTTTCGGTTCTATATACATTACGGATGGGATAATTATACAGTTGAGGTAATGAAGATGGCTAGGTCGGTATGTTTTATGTCTCTTTTTTGGTATCAGATATAAGTAATAATCAGCTAGTAATGGAACAGCTAGCACACTTATGTCCATTCATATAATTGGTGTACAGGCAACATATTGGGAGATCGCTTACACACACCAACAGCAAACAGAGCGATATTGCTGGTGGCTGTCCAATTACCTTAAGAGCCACCAGTGGGAATCTGCAAAACCACAAGAGGGTTATTTTCATCAGAGCTGTAGCAATGAATTATGTTAAATTAAAGTGACTCGGTGAACCCTCCGCTGCGCCTGACATTAGTTTACTCACACAGACAAAATGTTGTCGTTAATTTCCACTAAACATTAAATACTGCTGGCTTAGTACCTGATCGTTTGTTATATCACGAAGGCACGAGACCAGAGTTGGGCACAGCAAATGGATTTTGGTCTCCATGCGTTTCACGCACTGTGTGCAAGGTTATTATACGATATGGGCTCTCAGCGTGCTTTTTAGGTGATATTCCCGTTCTGATATTGGTGCATACCGGAGACTTGGGGAGGTGAAATCGTGCTGATATTCTGGATATCAGAACGATTTTGAATGGGGAATTCAGAATCGTTCTGATATCCTGAATATCAGAACAATTCTGAATGGGAGCGGATATCAGAACGATTCTGAAGATCCTCAGCCATAAAATCCGAGGTTTCATGGAGACTTGAACACGCTACATCAAGACTTGAAGTCCGACGTGCTAACCACCACACCGTGGAGGCGCTGGTAGAGGGAGGTGGTGAAACAAGGAGTCTACAGGCGGATTTCCAGCCCTGTAGGACCATTATTTACCGAGTTACAGAAGAAAAGGCATTTTTTGGTATAATTTCTTTGAAAATCAATATTTTTTTCTAATTTATTTTTTACTATAAAGGTAGAAGTTGGACTTTACTTACCTATTCGTTAAAATAATTCTAGGGGCTTTTTTTCACTTACATATAGGCCCTTTAAAAATGGCTCGTTTCCACCCGATTCGATCTGGGCAACTCTGGTGTGTGAGGCAAAGACGCTAGCGCCCATGCCTATCTGGCCGTGGTGAATGTGGAGGGAAACGCTGTGTAGGGGGGCCAGTCTATCAGGGAGCGGTTAGTTTTTAAACCAGCAGGTAGCGCGGCGTTTGTACACTCCTATACGTTTAAGCACTGAGGGTATGTTGGATTTGAAATAATGAGCGATCCCCGCGCCTAGCTTTTTCTTCCTTACCTCCCCTACTGAAGAGTTCAACAACATGGCGCTACCGGGGTACGTGATATTCGTCTAAGAATCCTTCAAAATGGCGAAATTAGGACAAATTTAAGGTAATTAAGGACATATGAATCGAAATATCGTATAATAAACCTAATAATATATGAATATGACCGCACTCGGGGTGTGTATAGATGAATAACGACCTCGGTGCTACGCACCTCAGGTCGTTATTCATCGATACACAACCCTCGTGCGGTCATATTCATATATTATTGGTTAATTAACATTACCAGAATGGATATGACAGCTGGACATTTAGATAAGGGTGTGAGTAATCAACTCAGCGAATCAGGTGATTAAGGCTAGATGGATACATGCAACTTCATGTGTGGGAAACGCATTATGACATATCGAATCTCATTACAGTATGATCCTTCCCCCGAATTTCCCCATGCCAATAACCCTCAGGTTTTGCATTAGGTAGCTCACTATTTACACGATACTTTTCAATATTAATATCAGAATTAATTATTACATTTTATCTATTTACAGTGGTACACTCCAGCATTATAAGTCAATCACAGTAGTTTCCTGGCATCGGTTCCCACACAGATAAATAATCGTACTTTGTTAACTGCTCAGATTGTTGTCATCTGAGCAGCTCCTGGGAACAGTTCCATCTCCAGCAGAAGCACCTCTTTTCTAGACAAGAGCCACGTAGCAGTTGGATTAACGAGTCGCCGCAGCCTAAATCGAGTTACTCTTTGTTTGACTGAGAGCTGTCTCTCCTCCCCAGGATCCATGGAATGGGTCCCACCCTAACGGGGTCCACAGTGCTGAGCAGCCCTCTTTGTGTCAATGGTTATGTGCCGGGACCTCACTGAGTGGTTCTCAGTAAGCATGAGTTGGTCGTTCTGCTCGTAATTAATGGTAGCCCTCTGTCCAGGGCCTGCCCAGATGGTATTAGATCAACAAAGCCAGCAGAGATATAATAGGATGCTAGTGCTTTTAAGTTGGAACCAGAAAAGGGGTGCAGTGGACGCTGGGGGTGAGGAGAGGGGGAGTGGACTAGCAACTATATAGAGACACCGAATCCATGCATTATCAATTAACAGAGAAACGTGAAACAATAGCTTGTCAGAGGCAGTGGATTATTATCTGTAAAAAAAACGGCAATAGTAAAGCATCTAGAGTAATAGCTACACGGTAAAAATATTTCGTTGAATATATGGAGAATCAATGCAAAGCTTTACAATGGATCATCGTAAATGTGATTACGGTGAGGCAATGTTAAGTCAACCAATTTTACTGTGAATATCTGTAATCCAGTACGGTGAAACACAGTTAATTTTATTTACGGTGAAGCTTTATCTTGGAAAAGTATTTCATTGAATTTACAGAGAGTCAATGTACAATTTTACGGTGGATCATTGTTATATATTATTACAGTGGGGCAATGTAAAATCAATCAATTTTACTTTGAATATCCGTAATTCAGCACAGTTTATTTTACAGTGAAACACTATTTTAATATCGATTTTACGGTGAAGCTTCGTTTAATTGATGTTTAATTTCATCACACCAGGTGTCAGTGTGGTTCATGAGGAGATTTTCATGGATGCTAAGAACACTGTTTTTGTGGTTATAAGAAAAATATATAGATAAACAGCTGTAAGGTTTGCTCTGTATCCATCCATCCACTTCTTCTCATTGACTGGCATTACAAAGTGTCTTGAAGCATTTTATAAGGCTCTCATAGACTGATTCCTAATGCTTAGGCCTGAAGTCTTGACACCAAGATGCTATTGCTGATTGGACATGGTAACAAATTTGGCATGGAACCATATTGAGCATACAGTTAGATATAGGTGGATAAATGGACTGAAAAATACTTGGATAAATGAGTTAAATTACACAAAATACCATCATAACTATTGTTAGGCACTGTATTGAAATGACAGTGATGTCCTGTATTCTGTTAGAATAACGGTGATTCACTGGCACCACTGGGTGCCAGACTTTCACCGTTAAAGTTATGGTGAACTTGAAATAACAGTGACCGTTATTTTTAAGGTGAAAGTCTGGCACCCAGTGTTGACGGATTTTTTATTACAGTGTACCGGTAAATCATTATTCTAGATAGTGGATATGAGATGGTTGACAACATAAGGTATAGGATAGATTTATCATGCCTCGGACGCATGCATACATGATTTATGTAGTTGGTAACATTGTGGGTATGATACCTATTTACACTAGATGTCCAGGGCAGTGCACTGAGGGGTGCTAAATGAAGGGATGATGTATACATGGTGGGTAGGCTGCTGATAGATGCTGCCCTACCAGCCCCCTCTCAGCAACAACATACGAGAGAGACCCATGCAGGGTCTTCTCCAGGGACTTATGCCACACCTCCGCATGCATATAGGCTATGATGGTTGTACCACGGTGGTACAGGAGAGTGTCTAAAATGGAGTGATAGCGATAGGTGGTTGTTAATGTTAAGATGACAGTGTTTATAATTATATGCTTGCCCTACAAGAATGACAGAGAAAATGATACTTCATGGTATCATCCCCCCCCCCCTCTCAACCAAGAAACCGCTCCATCTTCTCAGACATATTGATCATACAAGGCAATTTGAATTGCTGATAGGATTTTGTTTGATTAGACAGATACTACATCGATTTTGAAAGAAGGGGCGCAAACAGAATGGGCAAACACGTGGGTTTTAGAAAATAGCTCACTGAGGTAGGGCTTTTAGCAGACATCAGTCGAGATTGCATGTGGGACCATGCCTACTTTCAACACTTTCAAAAACCTAGCAAACTGCCACTGTGACAAATGCCTGTTTATCCCAGACTGGCAAGATGAAAGATTAGATCGCATTAAGAAACATACTTTTTCTACACTTAACTTCCTTCTCAGCGCAGAAATGTGCAGGTGTGGACCACAACGCTATGGTGATGGTAGCCCGAGAGTGTCACTCACTGTGTTTCGCAATGTTGTGCTTGTGTTTGTGTGCTATCATGTTTGACAGAGCAGATAAGGACAATAACAGACTAAAGGCGAAACATAAAGTTATCAAGTAGACACTAGACAGACAAAGCTAAAATACGGTGATCTCATAGAAACAAATTTTGCTGCACTCTACCCTACATTGAGTGATTCTGTTTAGTCTCTGTCTGTCTTGTTCTAACCTGTTTTGTGTTTTTGCTAGTTTGGTCTTTTGTTGGTGGATATCTCTTTTGGCTTCAATGCATGTCAGTGCGTTTGACTTCATGAGGTTGTGACGTTTTCCCTTTGTGTGCATCCTTAGACATGTGGTTTGTATATGTTTGGCTGTGTGGTTTGTGGTTGTGCATTTCGTGGCTATGTGCAAAGTTATATGGATGTTTCGCAGTTGTGTGATTTTGTGTGCCTTGAATGAGCTTACTTGGACTAAAATGAACGAATAATGTCCCTTCAGGGCCACCATACATGACAGAAAATGTCAAGGCGAATTGGCAAAGTCCTGGCTACCAACAAATCATATCACCCCCGCCCCTACATTTACCATGCTACTACAGGACTAGTCTTTATATCAGCAGACTCCTGAATTCTTTATAAAGGTGGACTCCAGGGTTATCATGTAAGTGAGTTATCATCGGCCATATGGGATGTTTAGATGACTCACTAGGGCTTCAAGCCTCAGTTATGTCTTCTGACCACTGTCCAGTCTGTTTATGTTTTGTCATGAATCAGTGGTACGCAGGTACGTATGAGAATTTCAGAACGGATGTGTTTTTTTATGCTGACTCGAAAATGCTGTAACTACTACAGTAACTTTGTCCTAAGCTCAATATGAATGCGTTTAATCAGCAGGCTAATGCTTACCCCATTTAAAATGTATGTCCTTTGATTGAATCTTGTACTTATGATAAAAAGAAATTTAAACATGTCAATAGTAGTTCCGTGTATCGATATGGGTGCACTGTCATCTCAGAGTGCAATTTCTCCCGTGCTAGATGTTTTGATTTGCTGATGAGAGCGAACCGTTTTCATTACACCTGCTGGCTTCAATGGCATGATGGACACATGAGAAATTTCATTAGGTACACAGTTAATTATATGCCATTTGCAAAACAAATTATTTTAGAATAGTTCCTTAAAAGCTATCATGAGTAGTCCAAAGTAGGACATGCACATAAAGTAACGCTGAGGGATACTACAAAATTATAATTATAACCCTGATTTTGTTTCTACATCATTGACTGCGCTGATTGTGTGTGGGTATGATAGGAACGGCAGTGGGTAGGATGCTAAATTATGTCGTGTACTCATGACTAAGCAGGGGTCATGGCTCCAGGGACTAATGATGATTGGCATGTAGGGCATTAATGCACAAATCAATTAAGGAAGCCTGGCCTTATCTTGCATCACATTGACTCTTGAGCCTCCTTATGGAAGACCTTATAATAACCAACGACAACAGTGGAAAGACCTCTTTCTGTTAACCACTATATTGACACAAATCGTTTTAGGAATAGTTCCAGGGGAATAGGTTACTGGGTTGTGTTGGGGGTAGTTTGCATATGTGGCTCCCCTGAGGCACATGCCATTCGAGTTTAATGACATCCTCCACCTCACCAACCCCACTATATGGACCATGGTATTGCCTGACAGGCAACTCAGGCGGGAGGCAATCCCTAGATCCCTGCGTTCCCTCCTGAGCCTTGGGAGGTCAATTCGGGTGTGGAGTTAATTGAGCGGCTGGATATTTGGATAATAGGGTTATCTTTATGTCAGTGAGGCGGACATCATGTATTGCACGTTTCCCAGAGGTGAAGAATGTGCATTTTACAAAGGTAGACCCTTTCCATGCCCAACATCATCATAATTACTTGTCCAGTAATACCCCGATGATTTCAGATGAAAAGGTAACACTGCAGTTCCATCATCTCCAGGGATATCATAATTACGAAGTTTAGTGCAGTTCGAAACCCAGAGGAATGGAGTCTTGTCATTATGACGGCCTAGTTCGTTATAATGAATAATGGCAGGTGGCAGTACCGTCCTCTGGAGAATGGTGTATGAATAATAGTCTCTAATTAGTTCACCTCTTAACCAGAGGCATCCCTTTCACAAATGTGGTGTCCTCTTGAATTAACTAAGCATTACCTATGTTGAATAAGATGCCGATGGGTGAGAATGGTGGCCTTAAAGGTAAGGAGACCACTCTGCCCCCTGTCACCAGTTTATGGCTCATGAAAAAGTGCTATGCAGATACTTCATTCAACTAACACTGGGTGGCAGTCATGTGCCAGTACATATCCTAATGTGCAGCACTTTTTGGTAGTCATTAGGACAGCCTGGGGCATATCTGGAATTTAGGTCTTCAAAATGACAATACCTTGACTACCTAAAGTTGTCAGGGCTGCGGTTAGCAGTGCATCAGCTGGATGAAGACTCCTTGTGATAATACCCCAGAAGCAGTACTAGAGTCAGTTTTATCCCAGTGATATCAGACGGATTGCTACACTGCAAAAAAGGTGTTTAGATCTTCAACATAATTCTAAACACATTCCTGCCCCGTTTTTGTCCACACTTGTAATATGTTCCTAAACATGTTTAGACCTATAATATGTTTAGCTCAGTGCTTAGACATTTATGTGTTTAAAGCAATGTGTTTAGGACAATAAAGTGTTTATAATTCAAGAATTTAGCATATCATTGTGTTTATCTGTCAACTGTCTAAGGATAAAAGTGGTGTGCCTAGAGATGTAGATTATTATTATGTTTAGATGTTTATATTTCAATTCAATTCAATTTAAAAAGTTTATTAGTCTGAACAAACAGTCTACAAATTAACGCAGTTATCAAGAGTTTGCTCAGAGGACATAAGAAGATATTTTAAGTCCTTGATTACACGGCAAATAACACATTATATAAATATCTTCTTTTAGCTTCATTATAACAAAAGAATTGAATAATTCTTTGATGATATTACTGGGGGAGGGGGGGGGGAGGGGATGGATGAGTGATGACAGTTTGCATTATGCTTCTCATAGTATACTAATAAATAATACAATGTACAAAGGTCTACCAGTCTATAATATAAAAAGTCAACATGTAATATATATCTGGCTAACAAAAAAAAGGGGCAATTCAATTACTACTACAGGAGTCTCTTTTAATGTTAACAAGTTATCACATTCATACAAATCATTCATACAGATACCTTATTGATTATGTAGTATAAACTACAAGTTATCATACCGGTACTTTATTAATTAATAAAATATATCTTATAAATATCAAGATAAGCTACACTAGTCAGATCTAATCATTCAATCATACTAAATACTTTAATTTTTAAATCATTGACAAAAAATAAAGGAGATAATCCATCTTGTTGTAATACAAAGATGAATTGAACTCCAATTTACTTAAAGATTGATATAGATGTTTTCAACAGCATCATTAGTGAACTGTTGAATATATAACCATTTATCATCAAAGAATTTCTTTATCAGTTTCCTAAGAGAATTTTTAAAAGACATCTTATTCTCCGCCAACCTCACAATTGATGGTATTCTATTCCATTCATCGATAGCACTATTAGCCGGAGATTTTCTTACTCTTTCACTATGAGACAAATAATTCAATATTAGAGGCCCATCTGCTGCCCTAGTTCTTCTGTTCTCTACCATATTAAATGCATTGATTTGGACCATTCTATAACAAATGCTGCCTTGGAGGTATTTTCTCCTTAACTCTAGCGGCAAAATTCCAGCCTTTTGATGCAGTTTTTTTACAGAGATTTCAGTGGGATCAAATATTTGAAAACACACTCTTATTGCAGTATTTTGAAGTACTTGTAACCGTTTCTGATCATGAAATGAAAGTCCAGAAAAGAATAAGTTACTATTATCCATGTAGGGTAATATCATAGTCTTTAGCAGAGTTATAGAGGTAGAGTCATCTAGACAACTTCTAAAATGACTTAACATCCAAATCTTATGATTAATTCTACTTATTGTTCTATTAAACTCCTTTTTAAATGCAAGATCCTCATCCAAAATTATACCAAGGTATTTATAATTATCTACTGCCTCCAATTCATGCCCCTTTACCATAATCCCATCAAGTTTTAGACCCACATTATATGTGTATAACATAGTTTTTGTTTTTGTGGGATTAATTGTTAACTGATTTTTATCACAATAATTTACTAAGATATCTAAATCATGTTGAACCTTCACTCTTATCTCCTCAACATTTGCCCCTTCAACAAACAATACAGTATCATCTGCATATTGTAAAAGATTACATTCAAATCTTATTTTGGACAAATCATTTATGTATAGAATAAATAATAATGGGCCCAAAATCGAGCCTTGGGGTACCCCAAAAGTGATATCCTCCCAATCAGAATGATGGTTATTAGCAATTGTTTTTTGTGATCTATTTGATAAATAGTCTTTAAACCAGGATACTACAGATGGAGAAAAACCAAAATTAGGTAACTTATCTAATAATTTTTGATGATTTATAGTGTCAAAGGCTTTACGGTAATCTATAAATACAGCTCCTACCAATAGCTCATTATTCAAAGATTCAAATATATTTTTAGATAACTTCATAACAGTATCTTGTGTCCCTCTTTTAGCTCTAAATCCATTTTGTTTCTCAGTTAACAAATTATTACCTTCTAAGAAAGTTGTGGCCTGTTTATGAATAAACTTCTCTAGTATTTTCCCAGTTATTGGGAGCAGCGATATAGGCCTAAGATCTCCCACATTGACAGGGTTACTTACTTTAGGAATAGGCGAAATCTTACCATTTTTCCAGCATTTTGGAAAGATACCACTAGTTATAGATAGGTTTAGAATGAACCTAAATTGCTCAGACATACCTATAAGACAATCTTTTAGGACCCTTGCAGATACATCATCAATACCAGAAGACTTCTCAGTGTCAATCTTCCTTAATTCTTTCATTAAATCATCCAAAGAAATTTCACCAAATTCAAATACTTGGTCTACGTCAGCAGTTGCCATTGGAATTACCCCCTGATACACCGGTATTTTATCAGCTAAGTTTTTACCTAAGATAAATAAATAGATAAATAAATAATTTTCTCTCCATATGTATAGTGTCTTGAAAAGACTTCTAGCAGCCCCCCCCCCCCTTAGGGCAATAATTATGTGCATCACTATTTCACATAGGTCTCTACTTTAACATAGACACAACCTTGAGTCAATACAACAGACCTTTGTCCATTCTTATAGTTCTTAAAACAGGTGTCTATGTAGCAGATGTATCTTTATTGCATTGTAATCATAGTGATAAATATCATTTAACCATTGAATCCTGCAATATGTATTTTTATCCTTTTGTATCCCATGCAATTTAAGTTGATTAACTTAGAGTTAAGCACCTTTAGAGCCACAATAACATTTGAGTGGTTATAGAAAGTACAGTCAACCACAGAGCTGCCATCTGGTCCGTGTTTGATATACTATGATCTAAACACTAAATGTTTACATCGTAAACACCAATTTTTCATACTGTTTAAATACTTAACATCTAAACATATTCAATTTAACTGTTTAGGTGTTTAGAATAAAAGTGTTTAATTCCTAAACAGAAGGATTCAAAGACATAAACCTAGTAATATGTTTAGACTTTAAACATGTTTAGACCTAAACATGTTTAAAACCTAAGCACCTTTTTTGCAGTGTACTTGAGGACTCCAGATGAAGGCTTGCACTAGTGCAGAGATATTCTGATGACATCATAATATAGACCACAAGTTCGTGATATCCCGATGGCATGCACTGATCTACATGTTCCGGGCTTCCCAACTGACAAAAAACGTTATTATACGTTAAAATAACGTTTTAAAACTTTATATAACGTTATGCCATAGTAAGGAGCCTTAGAGAAACGTTATATAACGTTATAAAATGTTGTATAACGTTTTTTGTTAACTGGGTTACTCTGTAGTGGTAATGCCAGGATAGTCATAGAGACTTTAATTGGTCAGTACTGACCAGCTAATATTCAAAAATGACTGAAGCAGAACAATATGACTTATGCCTTACTCAAAAAGACGTAGCCTAATACTCATAGAGGGAGAAACTAGGGTGAGTTGGTCAGTACTAACCAATCTGACATTATTAACTAACCTAGATTGGTTGTATATGGAGCCAAAAAGTCTAACTAGCATAGGGACATCCGTTCTCGATATCCCCATGAAGTAACCCTCTTTCGACCTATCTATGAATTATGTAGTATGAACTACCAAGGGAAAGCTATTTCATATTTCTATTCTGAAACATATGACCTCCTCACTATCTAACTTTATCAATATTATACCATTATTAAATTTATTTCGCCAGGACAAAAACCGTACTACGCGAGACAGTCAATTATCATGAAAATAAATACAAATTTGTGTAGGAAATACATAAGGAAATCACGTCAGCAGCACTTGTTATAAAACCATGAAACGACCATGAGATGAACACAAAGCTTCACTTAATTAATTGCACTCTTAATTGCGGTACTGAAGCCGTTCTGCACGTTAGCATAATGTAGCGCTTATCTATTTAATCTGAACACTCACAACTGGTGACTTTTAAATGAACACATCAAAAGGCATATTTTTGGAAGTTGTACACTGCCCCTCCATTCTAATGGTGCATCTATACAATGGTAAATATGCTACGAATATTTACTGCTCATACTGTTGATAGTAATACTGGTTTTTTCAAACTGTCAAAAGGGAAGAGGGTGCTAGTCAAAGGCAATCATCCTCTCTTGCTCGTGATAAATTCACTCACTACAAAAGAATATTTTCACGATAAAAACCTACAAACTGCCTGTTAGGTGATATTGTCGTAGGATCAGGTGCAAACTATCTAATGATAGAGCCGGCATGCAACTTAATCAGCCTTCTGTAAGCAGTACATTAAGAGTAAAAAGTCACACATGTGTCCTGTGTAACCCGGTACACATGTGTACAACCAAGGAACTTCATACAGTACGCCTTTTTTATGTATCAAGGTCAAAATGAACACATTATCAACACAGACTTGTTTGCCCGACCTTGGCGCTATTGGGGCGTAGAGCATCAAAGAAATAGCATGCATCATGTCGTGGGGGTGTCAGTAACCTGCTTCTTCTATAATCAATACATCCCATTCTATTCTGGCATCTGTATTAATACTGTCTCCATGGGTGCAGATATTAGAACTAGAAAGGCATAATGTATGCTACTTTATATGCACCTAGAGTAGGGGTCTTATGTAAAAAAAAACATTATTTGGGAATATAGGTAAGCCCGTGATTCTGCTATCCCAATCTTGGGGTGAAGGACGAACCATTTACGTTAAATCTATGACAGCTATTAAATGTATACAGTTACAATTTAAATCTAATTGATTAATTCTAGCATTGCGGTCCTTTTGCTACAATTGCTCTCAGAGACATGTCTCGTGCTGCCACCTCTGACCGTTGGAGGGTATTACTCTGTAGGGATAACAAAGACGAGCGGTAGAAACAAAGGCATGACTTGATGGTATAGGAGCAGCTCTTAGAAATGACATTTCAGTGTCATGATTCACATGTCACGGCATGACAGTTTTGTCAATTAGGCTAGAATATGAGTGGCTGCTCTCGTGTAACCAGATACTTAAAGGGTATATCTAGTATCACTTGGATAAGGAAAGTAACATCCAATTTGATCTCGAAGAGGTAGCAACTGCTGGAAACAGTCCTGTCAACTGTCATATTTTCTGTACTTATTGACATGCAATAGAAACGCTTTGGTAGGATATGAGTGACAGGAAACACAAACCTGCGATTAACATGCAGTCACTACGATACCAGAGAGAAAGTAACAATTGACTTCTACCTTTCTGACAATACCATCAATTCTCACCTCCTATTGACTGCTTTTATGTAATTTCCAAAACCTAATATATATACATGCCACTTTTAAACCAATAAGGTTTAAAAATCACAGAGGTGAAATCAACGTTTCCCTCAACGGGTAGTGCTGAATATGCACTGGTTCTTTCCTATAGGGCTGTTACATGTAAAACTGATCTTTGAAGATTAAAATCATTGACATTTAGTAATTGCCTTTATGACGCTTCACGAAATTGTGTTCGTTTGAAGGGGTTAACATTTAGAAAACCTGAACGTTGTACACTGAAAGTATAGTGCAGTAATGTCACTGTTAGAGAATAGTGCTAAGAAGCCGTGTAGATCCATTAAAAGGGAGGGACATGGAATAGTACAGTGCCACTCTTAAAGTACTAGACATGCCAACATGTCATTCAAGGTTCTTCTGTAAGCCATCATTCAAGGCTGAGCACCCCAGACAGCCAAGGACACTGTGGACTTAGATGTTTGATGCGAGATCAATGTTGATTGTAGTTCAAACAACCAGTACAGTAATATACAGATTGTAGGTATTATAGCGAAGAGAGAGAGGAAGGAAAAGACAGAGACAGAGAGAGTAAGAAGTATCCCCAGGACCACTGCCTTATTCATTCTACACACTCAGAAAAGCGAGCGTCACTGTCGCCAAAAGCACTCTCACCTGAAAGTAAGGCACTTTAAAGTGAGAGTGCTTTTGGCGACAGCGACGCTGACTTTTTTCTCTGTGAAGCTACTGTTGAAAGTGCTGTCATGTCAGTATTATGTTTGGACAACCTAGACGTGTTGTAGCATAACCAGTCAAATCTGGAGTGGCATTCTCATCAATACTCATGGCTGTCTGTGATTGTTGGCTATTAAGGCGAGTCAAGAAATACATTTCCATTACAACTCTTCATCAATGTAGCGCAGAGCCACTCAAAGAATGCTCCATTTTAGCATCAGGAGAGAATGCAATCTTAATAGCAGCGTACCATTTTCAGTCTGCCACAGAAATTTGAAATCGATTCATGGGGTAATGCTTGCCTTGGCCCAGTTAGAATGATAGGAGATCCTCAATTTGGATGAAGTCAATGTGACTGGGATTGGCATCTGGATGGGTTTTAGTCAGTCGGGCACAACTGAATTCTGATGGGGCATCTACGCCAAGTCATCTACTACAGGATCCTATGCGGTTTATCAATAAATGGGACATGGAAGAATCAATGTTAGTCAATGTCTTTTGGTGCCTAATACCCAACATATAAGCCATATGAAGGATTAGCAGTTCAACATTGCGTATTTTGCTTTTCATCATTTGTATTTTTGTCATTGTCCAAGAATGTGTATTTGACAGATTTTATTTCAGGGCGGGGGATCTATAGATATGTATACAGTAACAATACCTGCTATTTTCCTTAATTCCTTAATAAATATTTCTCGTCCACTGGAGTTTTGCCCCAAATCAGCCTAACGGGTGGGGGTGCGGGGTGGGGTGAGAGCTTTACTATAGCCATAGAAGACACATGAAAAGATATGGGTCAAACTCTCTTGGCCTGAGCAAAAACAACCTTTTTGTTAGAGCAGCAATGCAATCGCATCAGAGTGGTGACACAAAGCCATATGCCACATCAAGGATAGAGTGTTGTTCTACAATGACATTTTCCTGTAAAAGAAGTACACCCACCCCTGCCCTTCACTTCTATTGTCAGCACTCGCTGATCTAAAATGGCAATTGTCATAATTATTATGCATTTCATATATCCATCCATTATCTGACCATTTATGGACACTCTGAACATTAGTTTTACTCTGCAATGATTCTATATCTATTGTTTAGTGATCAAAACAGTAGTTCTATTTAATACCATCCAGGACCATCGTATTGTATCATAGCATAACGTTGATATAACCCACACCCAGCAGCCCAGCAGGTGACGCAGTTGTACTAAGAGGTATGCACATTGAGTATTCCTTATATATCACAGCACCTCCGTTCATCCACCTCTCGACTATACAGACTACGCCAAGTCAGGTCCCTAGGGCTTTACACTATAGAAGTTGGTCAATGCCCTAAATTTATACACTGAGTTGCTCCTCCTTAGGGTCCACTCTTCTCACTCTCTGTGCTAGGCAGGTATTCATGAGCTTCTGCTTGGTATATCCCTGTGGGGGAACCAGCTTTCAGTGGTTCCCTTACAGCGCCACTACCGCTAAGACTAGAATAAAACATAGTTCGCTGACATAGGCTGTTTTATTATTTACTTCTATTCTGCACTTTTCAAATAGAGCTGCTTCCTATAGAACTGTGTCACTGAGTACTCACAAGTCATTGGATTCATGTCATTGGCAGAGTAGCATATAAGGGTGCACTTCATAGAAACACCTATGTAAGTTAGTGTATGTTTCCTAAGTATTGATAGAATAATGATAAGGGGACAGTTAAGTTGGTACGAGCCTGGCATGCTTTGAACAAAGGGTTAATACCAAATGTGGCAGTAATATTGGGCAGGTTCTATTCACATTATTGCCCTTCCACAGTTCACTCAATGTGGGAAGGACCTCTGTATGAGATGGGGCAGGGCTTTAAAGATTTCCTTAGTCCTCTGATGGAGATGGATCTACTTCTGATATTGGGGGAACCGCTGACCTGGCCCTTCCCATCAATAAGTAAATACAGGGGAGGACCTTGGTTTCTTCTGCTCAGCTGGTCCCTGTATTATCAGGAGCTTCTATACAGGGAATAAGATCAATTCTTATTTTTTAACTTCAAAAGAATGCAATGGAACACATTTTAAACTGTATGTTAAGAGACTTAAAATGAATCGGAAGAGGCTTCCAGATGAAAGCCAATAATTATGGGCGCAGGCTGCAAACCTATAGCCATTAGAGCTAATGTCACTAACATAAATCTGATAGTTACTTTGCAAATATCCCCCCCCCCGTACCTAATAAATAAACACTCCCTTATCTTCATTGACTATACCCATACTGTCCTCTGTCCCAGCCCAGTAAACACAACTACGTTGGTCAGACGTAAATCTACGTTGATTTTTGGTTTGAACTACGTAATTTTAGAAGGTTTATGAATGTTGAAACGTTAAGGTTTATTTACCACTCTCAAACCTACAGGTCTGATTTACGTAGCTCAGACGTAAATCGACGTTCAACTGGGATTTAAACACATTACATATAATTCTACATAGTGGGATTCAGACAAAGACTTGTATTATATTGCAGACAAATTTACATTAACAAACAATATTCATACAACATAACCACCATAATGTCATTTCATTCTATTATAGAGTATATTCTTTTAGTTCAACTGAACAGCCTCACAGTATAGATCTGTTGACTAGTTTGGGCTGCAGAGAGGCTTTGTATTTCTTCTGTTACCACCAATGTGGTGTCCGCTCAGTAAAGGTGCCGAAAACACATATTCACGCCCGATACTTTAATCTACTCTCCTTTATATATAAATATTCTATTGAATACCGTTTATTTGCATGATATTGAATTCATAATTACTGAGAATTTACTGCTTGAATGTGGTAGATTTGTGAAAGAGCTGTAACATTCTCTCCATAATTGATAGTGCTGCCACCTTGTGTGAAACTGAGAAGTCATCTACCCACTTTTGGTTGAAAAGTTACGTCCATTAACGTAGATCTACGTAGATTTATTACGTAGATTTACGTCTGGATGAGGTAGATAAACGTAAATGAGACGTCTACGTCTGTTGAACGTAAATAAACCTTAACGTTTTGACGTCTACAAACCTTCCAAAATTACCAATCTCAAACCTTTTGGTTGGAAAACTACCTAGAGAAACCTCTGAGCTACGTTGGAACTACGTAGGGTGTTTACTGGGAGGGGCCCAAACCGTCCCAGGGAGCCCATTATTTAAGAGAATGATGGTACACTTGATAGCCTATCTGGGGCCCTTTGGGAATGATGCACTGAAATTATTTCATAGACATGATTGTGTGTAGATATGCAGGTAAGATTCCGGTGCATTTCACAAAGATTGAAGCTTTCAGCTCAAGATTCAAAGGTTATCTTCAATGCAGGTTTTTGTTTACGACACAGCACAAACACATCAGCTGCACTTGAGGCATAATAAGATTGACGGATACAAAATGAATATGTCATTCACTATAGTTAATGCTGGCAGATGAAATTGAAAATGTCCTAGCGCATATGTGCCACGTGGGGCACAGGGACCTCATTGAAGGCTACACTAAGATCACCTAGTACAATTATCGTGAGTTAAATCTTGCAGGTGTGTCTTTCTGCGTTTTCTGCAATTTTAATTGCACTTTTGGATTACTAATATTCAATATCATTGACATAATTATGTTTAAATTGAAACTAGGCGGCTACTTGTATGAAAACTAAGATGAACAGTGCCTTTATATCAACTGCCTTGTTGCCAGTTAGGCTCGCAAGCTTACCTATACTCTGTCAACATTGCCTGAAGGTAACGAGCGAGAAATACAAATGTATGTGCAGTGGATCACGAAAGGTCATAGGTAAGCCCTAGGAATTGTATTGCAATTTCTCTTGGGATGTCAGAGCACCCTGCTCCCTTCATCCCCACTTCTAAAAGCCCTTAGCTCATCAGAGTTGGTGATGTAGTGATGTCCCGATTGACAGGCTGGAAATGAGCTGAGGGTTGATCGATTGAGAAAGGTTTATTCAGGGGAAAAGGTTACAATTTGATGCACCCCTTGTGCAACAATGGGGTTTGAGCTGCCGCATAATGTATGTATAAGGAATAACATTTATTGAGCCTTTGTCTCATATAGTCAGTGATCCGTCCTGAGGAAACCAGCCTCCATGGGGGATTTCTAGTACTGATTTTGTTCACCAGGGAGTATCAAAATGCAAAACTGTGGAAAATAGACCCACATTATGATTTAGGGTAGTTTTTGATGGAGCAGACTTCTTTTTTGCAAGCATTCTGTACTTCGGATGTAAATGGAATAATATTGTATTAAAATATTATTTTCTACGGTAAAATGGCACGTATGGCACTTTCTGGCTGCTATGGAAACCATCCCATTGTTCCAAATGGAACATTTTTGTCTTCTTCTCTTGGGCATTCAATCAGTTACTCAAAACTGAAAGCAAAGCTGCATCAATGTATCTCACCTTTTCAGGGGATTCTTTTAATGAAAGAAGTAGGTTGCAGAGGGGATAGGTAAATTTGAATCTTCCCTATGACTAATATTTAGTATTTATACCCTTTTCTAAGCAATTATTTGATAAAACTTCTAAAGCTATAAATTTCTAAAGCTAATCCTAGACACTTTAGATGTTTGAAAACCCCATCCTATCAACAGAGATGGGCCACAAACCATTATGAATGATGTGCTTTAACCTTAGCAAATAGTTCAAGGTCAAAATATTTGTTAACCATATATCAGTGACACTTTCTAGTCATTCTGTCTTAAATTGAAAATGGAAAATTTGGCTAACTTCAATGGAATCTAAACATAAAAAACCTGTTGATTGAATGTATACCATTTGGAGAATATTGGTATGCTGTGCTCTGCAAGTTCCCATGACAACATAATATGACACAGAGATGTTAGCATATATATCAGATGGAATATGATGTCCTTTATATAAGGAAACGTTCCATTGCAAATGAAGAACCAGTAGGGAATATTCGTCATGTATTTTAGGCCACTGATCATTGAAAATGATCAATTAAGGACCTTAATTTTGAGTTCTGACCCTCATATGACCTTGACAGGAATCCTTGACCCATAAAGCATGATGACTAAGGGAATCACATGATTATTGTCTGCAATTCCTAGCAATTACCGCTAATTTCAATCCTTTTTAGTATCTTTTATGGAAGCTCTAGTATATTTTCTCTTATTCACTTAAATTGAGGACAAAGATGGCCACCACGGCTGGCTGCCTCCATTCCCAGATTGCCACCGAAGCTTTTCTTGATGTCCAACATGTCCCTAATGATACTTGATCGGTGGTTAAGCTCTTTCATAAGAAACCCTACTATAGTGGGAAAAACTGGACAGAATCAGGGTTGTACATTCATCATCATCATCCACATCAATTGTCTATTATCAATCATCGAACATCAGTCGTCATGGCATGTCCTTCTCACGCCTGCGGTACAGCTATACTCTTGTTAAGATGCAGCGACGACAGCGCCACCAACGGCGAGTCATACATCTAAATGTTGTATCAAAACTGCACCGCATGTACTGCATACTGCTCGTCCCTGCTAGATTTTTTATATCTATTATTGGATGCAGTGCAGCTAGAGCTTATTTATCATTTAGATTTGAACCGATGTCCAGCTCATATCCGATATTATGATTCCCTTAAAATAACCAGTAATATCTTAGTTCATAATATCTCATTTTACGGCTCTTCACACACACTTTAATAATCAATTTCTAGCTAGATACCCCTTTTCTCCCCCTGCCTTGTTACCTATAATTATGCGATCTCTCGATTACAGACAATCAGTGATTTTGTATTATTATCCTACAGGTCGGAATGCAGTTGCCTTAGTTAAAGCCTTCCTCTATATACTTGCACATAGAGCCCAAGCTGCAATATGTTGCTCCTTGAGAGGTTCATTAAACGTTGGTTATTTATGCTATCACACATAATTACTGATATCAGGGTCTGGTCTTGATATTTACATATTTGCCCTTTGGATATATCCCTCTCAGATAATAATGATGAACAGTGGAAACTTAAGAAAATAGGAGTCCCTGTTAGAAATAACATTCGCAATTAGCACACTGTTGTTTTTCACTTCAATTTACACAGTCAATAGAAATTGCTATCAAAGTACATTGAGATTTGGCACATTTGGCTTCAATGACATTTTGAAAAGTGTATCCTACACCAATTGGGGAAATTCTCTCTACATTACACACTGATCGCATTTTAGGGTCAAAGCTCAAATATTCGCAGGTGGCAACTTATAGGGATAGTCTCAAAATTGACACAGAAGGATCAAACTCACTTTGATTCTTCACAAGAGTCACGATGAGTTTAACTCTGTTATTGACACAATAGAACCAACTCGGCAAAGTAAGCATGTAAGAAATGATAAATGAGTCAAATGGGGTTTATGCCATATAATATTAGTAGTAGTCGAATGAGGTAGTAAGAGAATTATACACAGTTTAATCTTAAAAGCATAAAATTACCTTTTGAATTAAGGCCTCTGTAATATAACCCTTTCCTGCCCAAGCACGCGTTTGTGCGTTGTTACAGTACACTTAAATTTGTGTATCTGTCATGATCCAGACACTTCTATTGGTCGATTCTGAAGGTGTAATTTATATAAATCCCTATGACTCCCACATTATAATGAGTATAGATTAGGCATAGTGGAGACTTAGCTCAAGGATAGGTGATCTGATCCATCCCGGGTAGAGTCCAGGTAATCCCAGTTCATTTTTACCAATCTTTACATAAGATGAATATGCATATTGGGATGCCATGGTAACCAGGCCTAGCTCCTTTTATATCAATTTCATTCACAGACAAAGTCAATTTCAAGAGATTTCAATAAATCTTAGATGACTCTTGTATTGAAATGATAAATAATGAAATTGTTATGTGACGTTCAACATCGGAGCAATAAGTATGTTGAATGACTTAGTGACACTTTGATATTGATCGAATAGCTTTAATACAACTTAGGCTGTAAGATTGCAAAATGTTCAAACCCCCTATTATGCGAGAGGACCGCTATCTGAAATGAAGCTACGTTGTAGAGATTTTTCTAGTTCTTCCCTGAAGATGGATCTGTGGCTGAGGTTGGTGCATTGACTCAGTGACCTCCACCCATCAATGGGACTCCACTAACCGATTTTCTTCTCAGATCGGCGCAATTCTCACGAATCTGGCTCAGTTATATACCATGACAATGGTATACAGTAGACAGGATCTTTGTTTACAAACAATGTTTTTGTTTATAAACAATGTAGAAAATAGAATTGCCAAGGCTATACAACACGATTTAGGTCCCGATTTAGGCCCCGATTTTGCAACACAGGCTGACTTTGGCCCCGATCCCACATCTAACTGGTTTGATTTTTATTGATCTGAACAGTGCAATTTCTAGGCCAATGTTTACACCTGCTCACACTGTATATACCTATTGTGAAATGTAAATATTTACATGTCCCACTCCCCATATAGATCTAATAGGCCGATTTCACCACAGTACATTATAGGAAATAAGCCTTGTTTTTAACTGATTAAACTGTGCAGAACTGTATGATCGGATCGTGAGAATGGACAAAAAAATCGGGTAGTGGAGCCCCAGCTATAGTCAGTATGGGGGTTTCCTCTACTCAGCCAGTCACCACATTATTTGGAATCCTTATCAAACCATGACTATCAATTATAATGAAGCTGGCCATGCCTGTCAATTAATAGTGTTCTCTTGTCAAGGGTTATTCGTATCTCTTTAGCATGGTATATATACGTGCTGTACATGCAGAGGTATATGAGAGCAGAGTTCCATTGCTCAAGCTATATAGCAGGAGCCGGATTCTTACATGCCCTTTTACAAAAATGCAGTTGTGTTGTATGATTGTTCGTACTTTCTTGCCTTAAGCTGGGACTCCACTAACCAATTTTCTGATCCATTCTCACGAAAGTATGTATGTCAGATCATGGTGACATGGATGATCAGATGTTAGGGTTTGTTTATATATTCATTTTCTTACATCGGTTTGGGTCCGATTTGTGAGAATAGGGTACGTGGCTCTGACGACAAAATCGGGTAGTGGAGTTCCAGCTATTATCAACAGATGCAGCACTATATAGCCTACAGGACTCGCACTCGGTAGCTGACGGTATGCATATAATATACGCCTATGAAGAAGCCCAGCAGAGTACTACTATAAACCGCCTGGCCTTCCTTTCTATAGCTTAGAGGCACTCACATTTCCCAACTCACCCTAGTTTAAACACTGATACACCTTTTTAGTGGTTATTTCGCAAGGCTATGGTATACTCTTGCCAGTGAATATTTGATTGTTCCTCACGGGGATGTTGGGCCTTGACAGGTACACTAAGCTAGTCTTACAGTTTTGTTTGCTGTATGGCTTCTGTGATAGACAGTGAAGTGTTAAAACTAACGACGCCGAAGGCAAAGTAAACTTCACGTTGCAGCACATTCTCCATGACTGTGGGGTTTTTCACAAGGGGAAGATTGTTACAATAGGTAAGATTGTAGATGCTAATACTAGTGTAGCATTAATCTTAAATACTCTCACCTTGTATGATGATGACATTGGATCAACATAAAGCATTGCTCAACTCTCCCACCGCCAGACTTTTTTTGAGGAAGTTTTGCCAAAAAAATGAAATAATTGAAAATATCAAAAATTGAAATGCAATGTTGGCATAGCTACTCCTTGAACGTTCTTATTAAACACAAGAGGAATGTGACATGTGAAAGAGGATGTCATAAGCTTTCCTATGATACCAAACATGGGTTGCTTTGATTTGGACTTGTAAGAAAATATTCTTATCAACTGATCAATTCTGAGTAATATTTTTCTATTGAGCTCAGTAGATAAGGTGCTCTGGCTGCTATAGCGCCCAGCTGGCGGTGAGAGGGTTGAATGTGTATAACCAGTTCCTGAATGAACAAATATTTTCATGGATTCTTATGTGTATTATGATCCATGCATTATGTGTAAAGTATGGGAATAAATCTAAAAATATTAGCGGGTATGGTATGAGCTCCACGCTAATATGCATTGTGAAACACTTATCCATTGGTTATATCTTGGTTGTAGCCCACAAAAAACATCTTTGCATCTTGGTAGTATACCTATGTGAAACACTTTTTATAACCAGTATACAATTGATAAAACCAAATGTTGTTCTTACTAGTGATATAAGATGAAGCCGACCTATAGAAACACTTGTTATAAAATCAGGTGTCTGCCACCCTTGTCAAACACCCCACTGAGGTGTCTACTTTAGACCATCAGTAAAGTTTACACACATGTATGAGAAGCAAGCTATATAGTGATGGACTGATGTTTTGTTATCTGGCATAAACTCCCCACTTATGTTGTTTCGGCTATTTCTGGCCCTTTTCAGGCTTATACCCCTACAGAGTAACCAGTTTTGCACCAATTTATTCAAATTTTTGGTATATGTGAAAAAACATCCTAATAATTTGGGAAATTACAAATTTTTGTGTATTGGCCCAACATTTTCCATTTTCTGGCCCTCCAAAGGCCCATAAAACCCTAAAAACGTCAAAAACGCTAAAAATGTCATGTTTTACATGTCTCCCATGTGTACTGAGGCAGTAACAGCTTATTCCTAATATCATTTTCTATTAGGTCTATGGTATAGTCAATTGATTCACAAGGATTTCACTAGATATGTTCCGTATTTTTTTCTCCACAGTCATTTAAGTGTGTTTTGTCAGCAAAATATTCAAATGTCATTTCAGGTTGATACCTCTATACAGTAAATAAAGAAGATCCACACAGTCTCTGTTGTATCCCAGATTGTGAGGTAACTCTTGTGTCTTCTGCTGGAAAAAAGAAATTTTGAAAAATATCCAATAATCTTGCCTCCAGGAGCATATGTCTATTGGGATACATATTTTCTGTCACGGAGTCACCCGGAATATTGGTCACGGAGTCACCAGCCACCTTGATGAAAATTTAAACCTTCATAGAATTGTTAATACCCAATATATTTAAGTGATCTCTCGTTTTCCTGTGTCCTACCCACTCCCTCTAATGTTCTAATGCAAAAATCCACCATTTTTATGCTCATTTATACAAGAAATTATTTTGGTCACGGAGTCACCCGGGTGACTCCGTGACGTAAAATAGGTTAATAGGGGTACTTTAGGCCTATACTGTGCAAATTTGGTCTAGCCAGATATCATGATGCTTCATATTTCTTAAAGTACACATGATCAGAACACTCTAGAGTGAATTTAACCAGTAATGGGACCATTTTGAGGAAACTAGGGTAAAGTTGAGAGTATGTAGTTGAAATGTTCATATTTCTGATAAATGTTTAAAATTCATCGGGCTGTATCTCAAAAACTATTACTCAGAGGATTTCCATTCTTGGTATGCTTCAAGATATATGTTGGCTCAGCTTGTAAACAAGATTATTAGTTGCTGTGATGTATTTAAAACATAATGATCATGATCATGGATTTTTGGTCACGGAGTCACCTGAAAAAAGGACAATAAACTTAACGAGGCGATAAAAACTGAACCGCTAGGGTTAGAAATGTATCAAAAAGTGTTCCAAGGAGCCAAGATATATACCTTTCAATAAAATAAACCTGTTTAAACATATTAAGAACTTTCTGATTTGTCCTTCCTCTATCCTAAAACAACATAAGTCAGGAGTTTGAGCCATCTATGTTTTAATCATTCGCTCAATAGCAGTCATCTATTTTAAATTTTATTTTGCTAATGTTTTTAATTGCAGAGGACCAAAGTAACGGAAGTCCACTTTATGCATCTGCCTGGGAAATGTGCCAGAGACAAGAATGGTTCAGTAAATACTAAATAGAATGTCATCATGAATAGCTAATTTTAAAAGTAAGGCTCCTTATGCATTGAGCCCATACATAATACAGTATAACTTTGGCCGATTAGAGCCCAGTGGACAGTGACCTTTATTGCAGTAACTACATTTTTCATTAGACCCATGCCTGTCATCTATATCAACATAAAGTATCAGTAAATCTGCGAATTATTGCCAACGATTCAAACTGCACCAGTATATCTTTTTCATAATGTCGCATTTTATTGTGATGAATAACGGTTGAATAAAACGAACCCAGCTTAAGCATCATGAGTGTACACACATAGACGGACTGACACCAAAATATAGTATTTATTGTAGGAATGTATTCATCCATTAGCGTAGTTTAATTGGAAATTATACATCATTTTGGGACCATGTGCATGAAAAGTATACCTATGAATTGTAATCCAGTCAAATTTCAATGTTCAACATCGAAAAGGGTTTGTAGTCATATATCTGGTCCGTTGTAGTTAAAAGACAGCTGTATTGAGAAAAAGGGAAAATATATGATTTTGAATCATGTTTGACAAGTTGCTGAAGCTAAATAATGTATCCAGTAGTCATTCCTTGATAAATGCACAAAACCAGTTTAGAGTTGTGGAGAAATATGGAACCATATTGCAGGCTGCAGGTTAAAAGCACAATCAGCAATACAGTTTCTTATTGTCAGACGACGGGCACCATTGAGGGTCACAGGTCACCTGCTTAGCCTGTGGGTGGTGGGATTTGATAGCCGGCCGGCACAGCCTCTGGACCCTCAGGGTGACTATAGGGAACACTGTTTCTCAAAATCTGATTTCTATTAATATGATTATTGAAGCTGTATTTTTCATGGATAATGGTGGTACATTCTTACGCTGTACTATCATCTACATTATTAGTCTATTCAGAATAGTTCTGGAATTATTCCGGGTAACTTTATGCAGGATTCGTATGACTACTTAGTGATAATATGTGTTATATATCTGTTAGTCATAAGGGCCTGCCATAAACAACTTCTCAAAATTTTTAATTTATCTTTACCCATGCCATTTTTCAACCATTAAAAGATATTGAAATATTGACTAGGATGCTCACTTTTAAATCAGATTGAGTTAAAGTTATAAATTTTAAGATATTTTAGGGTTTCAATAATACTTACAGAAAGGTTCATCTAAAAGCACTCGTTCTTTTTATAGTTGAGGGTTGTGTATTCACAATTTTGTTCATTGTAAAATTATGTTATAATGTATAACATGTTCTGTTCCCCTCATTCTCAGTATTGGATATTGACATACTGTTAAGGTAAGTATAACGTAATAAGGCTGGAGGCGATAATAGCATAAATTGAAAACAAATAGATGATTAGTCAGTTACTCTACTTATGATTTCCCTGCACGGTAATTCAGGCATGGGTACTGCTTCAGTGAAATGTTCTGCTGTGGGAACAAAACAATCATCATTAACCTAATGCAATTTGATCATGTTCATGAGCATGAGAAAATGTAACTGTTTGAATCATAATGTAATGGCTATGAAACGTGAAGTGTTCTGTGAACCTTTTTGGAAATCAAACTTATTTATTTGTTCATTGATCAATAGGCACACAGCTCTATGGTTTTATTAATGACTGCCATTGCAAAACCTTATCCACCTGCGTTTCCTCCTTTTAATAATACCATTTTGTATGGAGCTTAAAATGAATCTGTTTTGTAGAAAGGTGAGACTTTGTAAGCACTTAAAAATATCCCGTATTAAAAAAAAAAAATCCTGACAACTGCTTTTGCCCGCACACCGTTCCCAGATGCTTGGGAGAAACAACCAACAAAATGATTTGGAAAAGACTGGCAGACACTGCTGTCAGTGCTTCTCCTGGATTAATTTTTACGATTACAGGTTTTTGAGACGGAAATCCTGGACCAAGAGGTATGACGTCAGATATTTCCCACAGTTTACCTATGGAATATGAAACGCAAATGTACAAAACTACCTTTATACATAATCCATCTTGAGAGAGAGAGAGAGAGAGAGAGAGAGAGAGAGAGAGAGAGAGAGAGAGAGAGAGAGAGAGAGAGAGAGAGAGAGAGAGAGAGAGAGAGAGATATGACTATCTGCTTTATTCTTTGATGTTTCTTCGCCAATAAAAATAAATGTGTACAGGCAAGGGAAAAAGGTACTTCAAGGAAAAAGCCAACTTTAAAATTGATGTCATAAGCTTTCCAATGAAATAATATTATTACACAAGGAGATATCAATTCTACTTTTTGAAAAATGGCTTCATGAATATGTGTGGGTATTGCCCTATCCGAGATCCCAATTATAAGCTCTCAGTCTTATAGTTTCCAAGATAATTCTATCTAATTTGCATAATTTTTTATAATCCTATTGTATTCTACAGAAAAAAGGACGCCAGAGCCATTTTTTTGCCTTTTTATTACATTTTAGGCAATGGCATTTTAGGCAATGGCATTTTATATCATAAGCTAGGATACTACTGGTAGTCTCGCGGGGATCATATATCTTGAAGATGGGTTATCATGTAAAACTGAAAATGATCAATAAGCTCTAAATAACTTGTATCCCATGATAACTACTAAAATAAATTGAAAATCAGAAATCATCAAAAATAACCCAGGGGTAGACACTAACGCTGGCCCGGGAGCCAATGGCCCGTAGTTTGGGGTCCGGGCCCGTAGTTTTTTTTAATATTCACATTGCTACGGGCCCGGGTGGCCCGTAGCTACATACAGCCCTATTTTTTAAAGTGAATGAAGCTGTAACTATGTGCATTAAAATCTCTGTGAAGTATGGGCATATAACATATCGTTCGAAAAAAGAGACATTATTGGTACATATTACAATGACTTAAAATCCCGGGCCCACAGTTTTATTTCCGGGCCCACAGCTTTTTCAGGCTACGGGCCCGGGTGGCTCATGGTTTAAAATGTTAGTGTCTACCCCTGTAAACCTTTAAAAAAGTGTGATCTTTTAATATAGATTTGGTTCTATAGATTTGGCAACTAGAAAGTGACACACCGGTATGTACTAATTTCCCATAGAGAACGTCCCATCTACATTTCAAATTCAAAATGTTACCATCAAAATTGGAATGATTCTGAGAAGAATACTGTATTCTCTGTTAAAAAATACTCTGGGGCATTTTTGAGTCTATTTTCCACTTTAAACATTTTGGATTTTGCAGTGTGTATTTATTGATAAAATGATATTTCAAAATACAATAATCAAAAATACATGTGAGCTTCCTGGCGTTACATATCCAAATTTGTCACAATGTTATCAGGGACTAGTGCCCTTCACCTCATGTTGGTAATGAATTCCTATACAATAATCAGATATAATTATAGACACACTTATGGATCACATCAATGGATAAAGATTAGTACAAGTGAGAACAAATAGGTTATTATGTATGCAGAAATTTAACATGATTTCATATTCCCTTGACACACGCGTATACATACAGGCACATCATTCCTCCCCTTTTTGGGAGTAAAGAACAAGGCACAAGGTGGCCTGTTTATTAGACCGGGTTAGAGCCTGGTATGATTTCCAAGCATACTTTGATGTGGCGGGATATATAGCTTGTGTGACATTGCCATTCTGATGCCCCCTGGTGGTCAAAAACCAGAACTAAAAATCCCCCCGAAGGCTGGTTTTCTCAGGATGGGTCACAACTATTTAAACCTTTGTAATGCAATGCAATTGAAGCATGTTCTTATAGAGCATCCTAATCCATTTGAAAGAAAATTACCAATCCTAAATGATAGCATTAATAATGTATCATCATCGGCCAGTGTGGTATAGCCTGAGATTCGAAAAACGGAAACCTGGCGATGTGATTTCTGATAAGACTCCCTAAATCTAGTGGAGATTATCAGATGGCCCTCCTAATCATTTCAGTGCCTCAGTCATTTGTGGATCATTATAGATATAATTATGAGTCTTGGGTTGCATGATTCTTATGTTAATAATTGAATGTACAAACTATCCGTGAATATGGATGTTACTGTTGTTAGATTAAATTATGTTCATTCTCATGAAGTAAAGGCATGTGACAATAGTATATTTAATTGGGCCGCAGCTTTCACAGGTGATCGAACAAGTCTATTTTGATTTCTATCGAACATGCTGTTCTGTCATGGCAGGTATCAAATGTAGACGATCTGTGGTTGTCGTGGCATAACCAGTTTAAATCCCTGGTGTGACGTTCCCATTAAGGCCCAGGGCTAGCTGTAATTGTTGGCTATTAAGGCCAGTTGAAATAACACACATTTCCATTACACTTGTTCATTATAGTAGCACAGATAGACTTAAGAAACGATCTCCATTTTAGTGTCAGTCTAGAATAGAACCCTATTACAGCTGCACCATTTTCAGTCTGCCACAGAAATTTGTAATCGATGCATCGAGGTAATGCTAAACAACCTTGAAAAATATGCAATCCCCACTTTGGAAAACGCGCCAACGGATGATCAATGTGACTGGGAGTTGTATCTGGCTTGGTATTAGTCGGACACAACGGAATCCTGATAGGGGTGTCGGTTGCCATGTGCTGTGGTACCCCCTCCATACAAACAGTATGGTACTTCACCAAAACGTCTTCCCTTAAAATTATAGTGGCCCAGGAGGGTGCTCCAAAACAGGGACAAACGATCAATCGTAAGAAACGTGTTTCACAAGAAGCCTTGGTCGTATTTCTACTACTAATACCATTCATATCTATTGTTGGTCGTAAATCTAGTTGTTGGTCGTAAATGTGGGTACTTCTAGGTGTTTCACAACTATTTACGACCAAAAATTATGATCAATCATAAAAGTTACGAGTGATTTACGATTGATATAAAGTATTTCACAATATGAATCAGCGGGGACCTTTACCATGGGCTTAATTTATTTCTATTAGAAAAACGCAAATATGCTTACAGCTATTTATCCAGTATGATGCACTGGGAGGCGATTCATAAGTTTCTACGACATAGAGGGCCATTTTGCTGCTACGACTATTGCTGATCATCCTGGGGCCAATCTATGCTATGCCTACGACACCTGGTGAACAGTTGTTAGGTGGAGAAAAATAAGCACACATACGACCAGCTTATCTCATACGACCAGCTTATCTCAAAAAATTGTAGAATGCTGTCGTACAAAAAAAGGGGTGCATTTCACAAGAAAATTATAGCAAATTTCTCATCTACCTAATTGTACAGAATACCTGTATAACGTGGTTTTAAGGGCAAAAATGCCCATTGCACAATAGATAGCTGAGACAGCCTCTGAAGTCATCTCAGTCATCCAAAAAATCTTTAATAATGGTTTATTTTGTACCAAACCAAGATGTAATAAATGATAATGACATGTATACTAACCTGTAAGAATGAGTGGCTCAGAAATTCGAAATATCATACATTTTTTGAATACTATAATTCAACTATTTCCTCCTAAATCGTAGTGTGGGTGATATTCTAATGTACTCTGTAATACAAAGTTAAAATTTTAGCATATTACTTTTACAACAACTTTCTGATGCTAGTGATACGATTGAATAAAGCAAATGTGTCCTATGATTATGATTGTGAAATGCACCATATTTATCTGTACGACTGCCTTGTATGACTCCTTTAATACTACCTGTAAAAAAATACGATTTGCCCTCTTTTCCCTACAGACATGTTATTATGTGGTCGTAGCCTTTCTGAGCTGTCGTACATTGTTATGAATCGAGCCCCAGATGGTATTGACTGAATTTCATAAATTGTATCCATCAATACCAATTATATTTATACATAGGTGAATTTACTTACCATTGCTATTTACGACCACTCATATCTATGTACGAGCAAAGACACCTTTCCTTCCACTCTCTTTCAAATACTTTATTTATGTCATATACATTGACTATATTAATGCTCCATAATTACACATTACTCCTGTATTTCCCGATCTGTTTTCTATAAACTTATATTCAAATCATATTCTTGGTCGTAAATAATACTTGTTGGTCGTATCTACCTCTATTAAGATACGATCAATCATATGTAGGTGTTTCACAAGGTGTACTCGTATCTTTCACATAAAATACGACCAATGGATGAGATACGATTGATCGTAAGGTATACATTTTGAAACACTACGCCTCATTCTACTGCGATCATTCGTATTAAACTCATTGGTCGTATCTAGCTACGATTGATCGTATCCTTCAGTTGGTTCTGAAACACCCTACAGGAGGGCATTTCAAATCATTTTGTTTTCCAAAAGGTTGCTGTCAAGTGAACCGTTGACAGCATCCATTTTGAAAAATATGTGATTTGAAAAAAGGTTTAACCTTAAAAACGTAAAATTATAATGTCCAATTCACTTATGTTTCAAAATGAGTACTGTCAACTGTCAACTAATTTGAAAAAAAGTAACTTGTTAAGTTAGGGCCAAATTAGAAAATGAAATGTCCAAAGTGCTGTTTTTTTTTCATTAACTGAAAAGCTGCTGTTAACTGTCAACGTTAATTGTCAACTTGACAGTTGACAGCAACTATTTTGAAGAAAAGGTAACCTGTTTTACTCTAGCCAAAGAAGCTAAGGGTCAATTAAAAAAGTGAAATACCCAAAGTGCTGAAGTTCAAAATAGCTTCTTTTGCCCTTCTGGGCCACTGTATTACAATCACCTTTCCAGCGAGCTCACTGAACAAAATTAGGCCTCCTCTCTGATATTTCGTTTCCTTAGAAAATCGGGAAACACATTTTCAACGAATATTCAATAAGAAACGCAATTCGTTTCGTGGTATAGGGGGTTATGATAGCACAAATACTATTAAATACGAAGTTTATTTCCTGTACTTTTAGATAACTGTCCGTTATATATGTATATTTGGTATGAAGCAATTGGAAATTACAGTCTGGGCGAGCATGGGAACCCAGCTCTTTCTTACTTTAAGTCTTATTAATGTGATCTTATAATTATAGGCTAGTTATATATCCCTTTCGTGCCCAGAACTAATGTTGAAAGTCAGTTATTTTACATCATCATTGGTAGATTGGGTAACCAATGAATATCTTGTTCTGATATATGCTTTATATTATATTTTTTGAAAGCTATTGAAGTGCCCCTTTCAATACCATCTAAAACAACAGAATAATACTCTATCTTGGGTTGCCATGACAACCAGATACATTCTTTTCGCTGATAGCAAGCAATTTTGCCATCTAAAGGCCAGATTTTGCTCTTTTATATGGTAATATCCTACATTGGCTTAGAAAATGTTCTTTTGGGGTTCCAAATGAAGGCATATCTATTAGAAATAGACGAATATGAACATTGTAATTGGAATCTTTAGAGAAAACCATTAAAAAATATTTTTGATCATTTTTTATCAATATTTTCACTATTTTATCAATATTTCTGTAATTAATCTGCCCTACTATTGCAAGAGCGCGCACTTTTAGTGCTTTTAAGGCAATTTTAAACTCATAATATCTCCAATCCAGGATCCCAACAACAGACACACACATGCTACTATATGATATATGGTATCGATAGAAAGCCTATGTAATTGTGCTTAATTCAGTCCAAAATCTATCCCAATCCGATCCCTAGGGCACCTAGGGTGCTCTCCTGAACATATATAGGTGTAAAAGCGCGCACTTTTGGAGTTCTGGGCACGAAAGGGATATAGGAGACCCTCTTATTGTTATCCCTCGTGAAAAAAATACTAGGTCCAAAAACCTCTGCATACTCTTACCTTGTTATCGGTTAAAACACATCTTATCAACATATCCACTTACAAATTCAATGCTGCCAAATAAATCGGTGAGATATGCAAGGACCTCCATTTTAGTTAGCTGAATTTAATAAAAGGGAAAGTAGTCCAGTGAATGCAGCTCATACGGTAATGTAGCGAAAACAAGAAAGGTAGAAAGGTTCTGTAAATTTTAATGTAAAAGACACCATGATGGATGACTAGAGTTAAATGTACCCTACACGGCTAAGCTGCACTATTTCATGTTTCATCGCGCCTGCCATCTAAATCAACATGGACCATCAGTAAATACGTTTTTAAATGATCTATTGACAATGGTTCGCCCGGTGCCGTAGTATTTTTTCAGATGTTGTATTATACATTGTGACAGATAACAATTGAATTGAACTCAACCAGCTCAGTATAGATGGTGCGACACTAATAATAGTATCCAGATGCGATACATGGTTGAAGTTATACACAATGTCATGCATGTTACTCTTTTCAGTATATCTTATGATTATTCGTTCATGCCTTTTGAATACACATTTCTATAGCCTGTGCCATTCTAGTTCAAAGTACAGGCTATTTCTTATGTTCATTAATTCGCGTTGCTACACAGCGTAAGAGCATTGCGTTAGGAAAGAGAATTCCCTGCAATATTCCGTCATGAAAGACTTCATCATTCATTCTACTGATTTTCTCTCATTATTCATGATCATTATAAATCCCATTTGTGATCCCCCGAGGGCATACTTGTCTGACAGGGTATCAAATGCTGCAATGTCTGTGTGTCAGCAAATTTGTAGCGGGCCGTAGTGTCAATCACTTCCATAGAAACTTAGTGATTTTGTAGCTAGGCATGCGTGTATATGTATGATAACTTACACACCTACTCTGATGGACCATAGTGTGAGACTCCAAAGGATATCTCAATGATTACATGAAATGAACACAATTAAGGGAGCACTCGTATAACTCCGAGTGAAATAGCCCTCCGTGCGAATAATGTTTAATCCAATGATAGAGTCACTATATTTTTTATGTTTTGGTCAGACAGCAGTCCGCCTCATTATGTATGCAAAACGCCTTCTGCACAAATATATGAGTTGTATTGTAAGTCAAGCAAGTCTTAAACCCGGCAGGATTGAGGGGGGGGGGTGCCCGATTGACGGTTGTATTCTTACGTCTTTACACCCAACTCTTGTTTAATATCAGCCACAGTTCTAAGATCAATATTGGCCTTGATCTACTTTGACAGATCAAAGATTTCGAAAATCGTTTGTGTTATATCCGATGGCTCTAAATATTTGAGCGAAGATGCTGGAAAGGAATGGTGGAAAGGAGACGGTATAGGATGCAAAATATGTTGCAGGTAAAAGCATCTTTTAAATGACTTAATGGTTTGATATTCACAACATTAGATCGTTGTCCATTTGGCATTTATACGTAATTTTCGGGCTGGCAAAATCATATGTTTGATCAGCCAACAACATGGTTGATTTGTAGCCAGCTAAACGCATCTTGATGACAAAAATAACAGCCGACAAACGTGTGATAGGAATGGTCAGACGTTAATATTGTGATATATCGTACTGTACATATCATACCATACATGTTGTGAAAGATCCACCTTTCTAATTATGCCTATACCCCGGTATCTATAATCAAGATGATAGTCATTATAGATCATTTGGGAGAGTGTAATGAAATGTAAACCGGAACATAGAGGCAAAGATAAGGAAGGCAGAGAGAATGTGCTTCTTTTGGAGAAGGAAGCGGGGTTGTATATCGGTTGCCCACTCAATTTGACCTTTAGTGGTGAGTATTAATTATTATTAAGTCACTTTCGTCTCTCGATGAACACCAGTAATCAGGGAGGGAATGGAAAAGGAGAAGTTATGCCTGAAATTATTAAAATTACGAAAACTAGTGGAACTCATTAGTGATGAAAATATCAGGTTTCCTTTAATGATACCCTATTTCCCATATTCTACTTTGGATTTACGATGGAAATTTAAAGAAACTGACCGACATTCAGCACAAAGCTCGATTCCCCATGATCCGATTTGTCACTTTCTGTTGCTTTAGAATTCAGACATGCTTAACCTTCTTCTTCTCTCTTATCAAGGGACATTAACTCAAGTACCAGCCTCCCTAAGCGTGATTTAATAATCCACACTAATCCCAACCAGGAGTTAATTGATAATCCTCGCAAAAATGAAAGAGCAATCAGCTGATTCTGATTAGGAACGTTTCTTTCCTAATTCTACGAGAACCTGAATCCTGTAAAAGTTGAGTCAGTGAGTTAGAATAATGCAAGCATACATTCATCTTTATTCATAAAGGTTTGTAGTAAAATCAGCTGCAGATTAGTATTGGGATATCATAAGATAGGTATGACATATTCGTGTTAGAGATGACATAATGTCACAATTTTAGTGCCCTGGCATTAATACTACCCCATCCCCATAATCGCGCCCAATTCACGAGGATCTCCAGAAGAAGCCAAAGCTGGAACTTTCTGGAACTCTTTAGTCTCCCAGCGTTGAGGGGGGTCAATGCAGCTAGAGTATGGTCGGAGTGCTTCTAGCGCAGAGCAGAGCCGTTGATATTTTGATACTGATACATCCATTTTGCAGCATTCGTATAATGCCCAAGGCCCTGGTCCAGGTCGGAAGTGTTTTTGATAACCGTGAAAGTTACCAGGTGGTGTCAGTGCCTGTGGGCTTTTCCCAGAGGTTAAGATTTATAAGCTCCATAAATGTATTTTTCGACCATTCTTTTATATTCACTTAAGAGTAATTCATTTCAGTGACAAATGGCAAAAAAGCAAAATAAGTACAACATGCCCCTATTATAATTACGTAAAGTGCTAGCTAAATCCACTGAAAACTCACCATTTTCCTCAAGCTAAATGCAATTATGAAATATTATTACATATATGAAAATATGATATGGCTTATTAATGGAAATCGAATGTGGTTCATATAACCCTTGGTATCAAATTTCCTTTCCACAAAATCAGTGTAACTGCACTTCAAATCCTATCCGATGGAAGTAAAAGCTGTAGGTTGACAGTACAATCATTATTATAGTGTACCTGGTTGACTCTAATGATTAAAAAGTAACTTGAGTGAAAAAAAAAGCCTTCGTCTTCACTGACTTCAGCCCCTTGGTCAGATGATGGGCGCCATTGAGGGTTAAAGGTCACCTCATTAGCCCCTGGTATAGGATAGGCCGCTGGAAGAAGCCCTGCATCCTCTGGGATGACCACGGGCCACTGCTGACCTCACTTGTAACTCCAGATAAAAGGTTCAACCATAATTATAGCCATTGCAGATCATACATTTCCCATTCGTCTCTCAAAGCGTATCTGACATGGAATAATGACATATCCCCGTTTAATGATATGATACTTTTGTGTTGAATGAAATTCGTTTACATTACAACAAGAGACTCACATACAATTATATGATTTGCGTCTCAAATCATATACTGGTGTCTTTTTAACCTTACAGCCCCAAAACTATTCAACCCAAGTAAAATAATCATCTGCAACATGATTAGTGTACCTCAAGTGAATCTGTAACAGTTGAATTAGTTTTTCTGATACAGGGTTCAGGTTACATTTCCTGAAAGCTATTGCAATAAGCTTTCCCATGCGAGGCTTTCTGTATGAGAAAAATGCTTATTTCAGTAGCCATGGCAACTAAAACCATTCCATTTGTTAAAATTATCAAACTTTACACTACATTAGCTGAACTTGGAGTCATGGAGCAACCTTCTATTCTATTGCCATGGTAACAATGGACTTCTTGTATCCCATCCGCAACATGCATGGGAATGATGTACAACAACTTGAGATCAGTTACATAGTTGATTGCACATTTCCCATATTGCATTAAAAGGCTCGTTAACTAGGTGATGTGCCTGTTGTATACCTTCTATTACTTATTAGGTAAGCATGACCACAGTCATAAAATGACTTGCAATGTTTTGCCTGAAATTAAAATGGTTGTTAGGTAGACAATTGAGATCACCATATTGTGTAACTCACTGTGAGACATGAGACCTCGGCAAATGAATCCCTTACCTCTATTCAAGGGAGGGGCCGGGATTACTGGTAGGATGAATGTTATCAACATTATGTCCTGTTATACCTCTTGTATTCAAAGAGTTCCCATACAAATCCATTACGGATGTGTAAGGGATGAGTAATGTTTTGACAACTTTAGCCAAATTTGGGAAAGAACTGGCGTTTCCTGCAAAGTTAAGTTGAAAGGTTGCTGAAAGTTGACTAAACCCTAGCTGACTTTAGTAACCCGAACTCTCCTGACCCTATGTCCCCCTACATATAGTGTCCCAAACAATTTGATCGTCAGACAATTCACACTGGACGATTCTCAAATTCTTTGCATATTTGGCCACAGTGCGATCGTTTCCCATTGAGAAATGGGCCCCAGGGGGCCGAGACACAACTAACGAACCTTACGTTAAATCAGTCATTAAAGCAAGTAAGCGAGACACAACACTTTTTGCGTTATTTTTTAAACTCCGAAATCGTCCAAAATTTGCGTTAAGAAAAAAAACCCGCGCAAAGTGAGACAGAACGAAGACATGCGTTATTTCAATGGCGTTGTGATTTTTCATTGGCGGTAAAATCGGCCAAATATCCAGATAGTATTTTTTCCACTTGGATGTCGTAACGCAAGTTGAAAAAAATGGGAACCAGTGTATTTTTGTGGAAGAAAAGGCGGGAAAAAGAGATTCTGCAGCGTCTCTGTGTAGTCTGCAAAATGGCGAGAGCCAGGGACAGCCTGGGCAGGACCCGCAGGCGCTGTAAAGTTCGGTCCTCGCCTATTTCCTTGTACAGAAAGGACGAATTCGTAGCACGGTACCGATTATCCAAGAAGGTCGTTTGCAGTGTGGTCCGTAGGTGGCGGAAACATTCTTATGCAAAGGGCCTACCTAATGGGGGTGGGCTCACCCATATCAACCGGGTAAGTAGACAATAAAAGATGAACCCCTCTCCTTTCCCACCTTCAAATATTCTTTATTTCACCTGCTGTTTCCCTTCCCCCCCACTTCTTTTTTTGTCATATTCCCTCATAAATATTCCATAAAAAATAAATGGTATACACAGTACCTCCCCCCCCCATACAACCCCTTACAACAGAACACAAAATGGCATAATATAAATATAAATGTTATATCTCTTTATTTAACCAACATAGTGATACTATAGCATCAATGTAATAGTTGAACAATTTTATTTTTCAGTTTTGCTTAGCATTGCGGTACTTCGCCACGGGGGCACTATACTCCTTCTGTGGAGACACGCAACACGTTTCCACCTCCCTCGTCGGTCGGGCTGTGAGGGACGTGAGCGACTATTTCTACCAACACCAGGCTCAATACATTCGCTGGCCAGAGACGCTGCAGGAGAAGATACAGAACGCGGAGAGGTTCTACAACCACAAGAAGGCCAAGACCCCTCAAATTATCGGCATTGTTGATGGAAGCCACGTCGCGATTCGCAAGCCCAAAGTTAACGAAAGCACCTACGTTAACAGAAAATCCTACCACTCCATAAATGCCACGGTATGTGTTATCCCTTTTGAAATAACCCCTTCCTTTTTCTTCATATTTTTTTACCATGTGATGGTGTCATGAAACATGCATTGTGTTAAAATAAAATGTAGACACTGTACTATAGTCCTATATAGTACTACTTAAAATAAAATGTAGACACTGTACTATATTTGAATACAACTGAACCTTAACTATAATATTACAGTTCATCTGCGACTACGACAGACGGATAATCCACATTGACCCACGCTGGCCTGGTTCCGTCAACGACGCCTATGCTTTCAAGACCAGCTACGTTGGCCACCAAGCTAGGTTAGGGGAGGACGGAGAGGATGGGCCGCTGGGGAAATTCGTTCTTCTTGCAGACTCTGGGTGAGTACGTCATGTAAAATAAAAAATGTACTTTTAACCCGCTACACCAGTTTTACTTGTCATAACATACCACATCTTACCGTATATTAAATTAATATAAAATAAATCCAATATAACACATGGAAACGGTACCATTCTGTGAAAAATATGACATTTGGCCCAGGCCATTCATACAATAAAACAACGGCATTTTTCAGATACGCGTTGCAGAAGAACGTTTTTGTTCCATACAAAGTGCCGCGCACCGCTAAACAGAGAAAATTCAATCGCTGGTTCAAAAAGCTTCGGGCACGCATAGAACAGAGCATTGGCGGTGTCAAACAACGACTACGGTAAGTCAAGCTGTAATACAGTCAGGTGCGCTAAATAACGCAAAATAACAAATCATATTTAACCCGGGCCACTTGATGTAAATAAGTTTCTTCCTGTTGTGCAGAGTCTTTACTTGCATAGCAGTGCATATGATACAGAACCAAACATGGCAGTACAAGGTACAACTGTTCCCCCTGCACATAGAACAGGTGGTGTATGTCAATATTTCAGTGCAGTGTAGTACATATAGTCTGAGTTCCACTGTGTGTCATACTTTATTGCAGAATTATTGACTCCTCCAGCGGATACCTCATGCACGACCCCGTGCGGGCAGCGAAGATCATTGTCACGTGCTGCTGTCTGCATAACCTCGCTATAGACCACGGCATCGCTATCAAGGAGCACCCGGACGATCCCTGGACACCCCGTATGGAGCGTTTGGAGCAGCCCCCCCAGACAAGGCCGGCAGATGTGGCTCACCAAATCAAGGCAGTGCGAGATGCATACGTTGAGAAGAACTTTTAATTTCTATTTCCACTGTGTATGATGTATAGTGTTATTCTTTCCTTTTTTTCTTTTTCCCCTTTTCCCCACTCTCCTCCTTTCTTTTTCTTTCTTTTTTTTCATCCAATTTGGCATTTTTCAAAATGGCTCCCTTCTTTGGTTTACTGGTTTTCTTTTTCTTTGCAGTGTGATGTAGTTGTTGCATTTTTTCAACTTGTTTTTCCTCTTCCCTTTGTAATTCCTTCTTCATTTTTTCTCTTTTGACCCTGAGTTCCACACGTTCCTTTTTTCTTTCCTTTTTCATTTTTTTCTCATGCATCTGCTTCCTTTTCAGTTTTTTCTCCCTCTCCACTCTGCGGTCATTCTTATCCTTGTAGTTCTTGGGAACCCCAAATTTCTCCATTGGCACAGCGCTGTAATCTGGCTTGTCTGCCCTGTCTGGTTCCCATATCAGCTTGGCGTTCTTCCTGCTAGGGGTACGCTGCCGGTGTCCTATGTCAGCCTCCTCTATACCGGGTATGCCTGTCACAGAAAGGAATGTTCCGGATATAGTGTGTCACAATGTAAAGAAATGTAAATCATATTTGTATGACACGATTTAAATAAAGTATGTTATTTTTCTAATACAACGCAAACTGCGTTGAAATACTGCCATATGTTTAGTGGTGGTAAGAAGATAAAGTATTTTACATGTGGAATGAGATGCGTTGTTGTACATACCTCTTACTGCCTCCTCCCGCAGGTAATCGAGAGCCTTCCCCTTTGGCTGCTTCAGCTGCATAGATTTCTTTATTACACCTTTCCCGGTGGTTGCGATAGCGAACTTCAAATCGGTGTACTGAAAAGCATCATAGCATATAAGTAAAATACTGTGAAATGTTACGTTATTTCATTGTCACTCATACTTCTTTAATATATTTACTTTCATCGCACAACGGGCAGAAATATAACGAAAGTACATGATATCTTGATTTTCTGCTATATGTAGCTACCTGGAACACAGCGTTGTACGTTCTAATTTGTTACCAAATAACGCATGTGGCATTCATTGAACATTACTGTTCAGTTTTGCTATATGACAGCCAAAACACATGGCGTTAGGCATTAACGCATCTGTATCACATGTTACTTTTTCTGTACTATGTACATACTGTAGGGACAGCCGACATGGCATGTTCTATTTATTTATTTCATGCAAAGAAGCACGTACCTTCTTTTTCACTCGTTGTGAGTAGTCTGCCGTCTTTGTTCTACACTGGTGGATGGTACGATGTGTGTGGGTCACGGAGTTGACATAAGCTGTATATAGGAAAGGAGAATAATTGTATTGTCATACAAATTGTTGTATAAAATAAAACACTAATTTATTTGTATCACTTTACTGCACTGTGTCCCTGTCTTGATATTTTATGACAATGTTATTACTAGATGCAAAGGGAGGGGTAAAGGTATAGCCACAGCAACACTACTCACCTGCTACATCCTTCCATGCCCTACGCTTGACATCCTTCCCCCCACCGGGCCCATCAAAGTAATACTTTATCGCGTCGCGGTTGACGTTCACTGCAAGCATAAGGTTGTCAACCTCCTCTGTTGTCCACCGCGTCCTTACTATCTCCATGTCTGACCTCATGGGCCCTTTCTCGTCAAACACTTCCCCCCCTTCCAGCAACTCGTCCTCTTCCTGCCCAATATCTGAGAGGCTGTCCTCATCACTGAGGATCTCCCCCCCAACCTCTGTGTTACAGGAGGTGTTGTTCGTGTTTTCTGCAGCAGCTGGCACATAATTATAGAGGTGGTCCACCCCCTCCACAGTTTCAGCTGAGTCATTGGGGGCCGGGGAAAGCCCTGCCGCAACAACACGTGGGGTGATGATCATCTGTTTTTTCCTGCTCCCATGTTTCTTCTGCTTTCCACGTTTCTGTGACAATGAAAAGAAGAAAAACCCTACTAGTAAACCTATACAATATTGGCGATAATTTAACGCAAGTTGTCGATTTGCGCTAAGGACGTTAATTTTTGAAAGCGTTTTCCCATGGGAAACATGGAATAAATGCAACTTATTTTACTACCTGGACGTTCTCTGAATGGCTGGGGACAAGGGGGAACTTACCTTGTCTACCTTGTGTGTCATTTCATCCTTATTCTTCACCATTTTTTGTCCGTGAAGCTGTAGTGGATAACGCAACTGAATACGGTACGACAGTGTCGCTACCTAGCGGCAAAATGTACAGACGGACAGAATTGGAGTAATGTGGCGCCCCCTGACGTGTAACCCAGCTTATATAAAAAATAGTACTGTCCCATTCACCGTGATTGTGCATGCATCAAGGTTTTTTTCCTGTCCTTTCCCTGTTTATAATTTAATCTGTATAGCCCGAAATAAATCACAATATTTTTCTGAACAAAATCCATATGGAACACGGTGGGTATGTTAACGGCGTAGTGGAATGAAACTTTTATTTTATATTTCAACCCCAAAATGGCGTTGACAAAATGTTATCTCACGTGGTGTTTTCACAGCATCATGTGAAGTTTACTTTGGTCAGGGTATGCTATACAGTACCATGTATCCTATATGGAATGGCAACATGGCCTGTGTGAAAACTTAATGTTCTATTTCATGCATCACATAAAATTAAATGTATATACTGTCATGAATACAATTGAAGAAAATTCTGCGGACTGTTCTATCATGTCTGTTAAACCCCGTGCTCCCTTTCAGTGGGCGGAAAGTCATATCCTCACATTAACGCAATATACTGCAGAAAGTAAAAAGGGACCTGAATTAATGGTCATAAGTAGATGGGAGATTAAAATAATATGGGAGCTGTCCTCCTTGAATGGAAATATTACTTACACATAGTCATGTGAGGTAGGATAAACGGTAGCTGCACACAGATTTTGTGGTCAACGTTACTTCAGTGTAACATAGTAAGGTTGATGCCTAACAAAACATCCCTTGGATAAAATATAATAACGATACAGATACAATGTGCTATACTGTAATGTTCGGTAATTGTCCTGCCAACTTTAACTCTGTCTTTTGTACAAAGTTGGGTAAACATATACTAAACGGCAATAAAATACACATAATGATTTGAACAAGTGCTGTGAACCGTCCCGCTGTATATCACAGGAAAATACTGCGTTAAGTACAACACCACTCAACAAGCTGAACACTTAACGTCTAAATAGAGTGAAAAAAACTCCAAACTTGGTTACGCTAAAATCTGCACCACTTTTCAGACATACGGTGTATGCCCTGGCTATAATACACAGTAAGTTATTTTGTTTCTGTCCTTTCTCCCAAAACTGGCATGTACCACACAATGTTATCTGTTCCTCCTCCTTCCATATGACAGAAATGAAGGGGCACAAACTGGGGTCCACTTTATGTCACTAGTTCTTTTTTTTTCTCCTTGGCAAATGTAAGCGGGTGTTTTTGGCCTTTTTAGTAGCCGGGGGGCTAAACAGACCCAAATATTGAAGTGCCTCAGCACCTTGCTCCGCTCCGAATTGAGGCACGGTTTCCTTCTGCGCACTGTCCGGCTCCTCCTCTGCTTCAACAAATGTTACATTGTGCCTTTTCTGTTTCCTGACATTTTGCGAGGCAGGGATGTCGTTAGGGGAGTTGGTGCTGGATGATGCAGCCACCTGTGAATGGCCCACAAGTATGGGCTTCAGTGTTGCCTCTGTTTCAGTGTGAACCTCTTCCGTTGCTCCAACCTCTGGTTCTGTCACCTTTATCTCCTCTATCGAGTCCTGTGGGAGAGGTTGCTCTGTCCCCCGTGTTTCTACAGTTTGCTCTTCTTTCGGATTAAACTGCAATATGTCTTCTGTGTCAGAGCTGTTTTGTTCTACCTTCACCTCGCGCTCCTTCTGTGGAGCAGCAGCACTCTCCTCACTTTGTACTGGGCCCGGCTTATCCTGGGGTGTGTCTGCAGGACCATCTGCCTCACCACTGTCCTCTTGTTGCTGTGTCGCCGTCTCATCATGGGGTGGGTGTGCACCGTCCCATGCAGCCTGCAGCACTGGCGGCTCGTTCTCTGCATCAGAACTTGCCTCGCCCTCATTCTGTGTGCTAGTGGAGGGCACGAGCCCCACGTCCGACCGCCAGACCATGTCCTGCACTGTAACACACCGGAAAATGACGTGGGTTTTAGTGACAGGAAGACATTTTGGCACAGCAGTATGAAAGGGAAAATAAAACGGTGTCTCTCTTTGTCATTAGTGCTAAAACAAATCCTGCTACATCTGCATATATTTTAACTTGACTGACTTTTACATCATACATATACTATGCTTTTCACAGGGTACGGTGGAAAAAGCACAGTATAATGGCTGGCACCTATATAGCGTACATACAACTGTATTTAGAATTTAATTTGGGGCCATATGAACATGGTTCATATTAGGCAGCAGAGTGAGGTACTGTGCCTCGACATAAACATGAACTACGTGTCAATTCCATTATGTTGGCCCTGGCGCTGTGCTGTAACGCACAGAAAATAGCGCAAATTAGGTGGGATAATGCAAATACTCACAGTTTATAACCCGTGTCCCCACCGGAACCTGAATGTTCTCTTTACCGGGGGGGGAGTTGAGCGTGTGCTGCGACCCTCTGCTGTACAACACCATCCACTACCCGCAGCGTCTGATGTATCACTGCGGAAAGAGAGAATGTTTCATTAATTTGCAGGTTTCCTTGTATTGCGCTATGTACACTGAAACTGTTTAATGTGGGTGATGAAGGTAAGGCGTAAAGGCAGTTCTCACATTTTAATTTAGCGTGGAGGACAGTGGCGTTAAGTTTTAATTTTATATTTTAGCAGCAGTATTGTAACAGAAATAATGTGCAGTATTGTACAACTATTTGGATGGCCTCTTTTCCTGCTGAGACTTACCGTTTAACATATCATGCACTGTTGAACTGAGTATCCCATGTTTATTCAGCATCGAGTTTTGGTTCTTTCCTAAGAGACGTCCTGTCTTCGCTATGTACGCTACTGCTTTGTTAAGAATGCCGTCGCTATCGGATTTTTGGTGCTGCATTAGAATTTTTGCGATGTCACTTTGGTTCTTCACCACGTTTGCAGTGATCTTACTAAGGCGGTCTTTCTCTTCTTTCATGGCACTGCATACGGTCTTAATACCAGATAGAGCCTCTGCAATGTCGGACGTTATGGACTTAAAAATTTCTTTGTCCTCCCTGCGCTCCATTTCTACAGAGGTTAAGAGACTCTGCATTGTGGCCAGGATTAAAGCGGGGTCTGGCACAGCCTGCTTGGCGGGGCTGGGTGGTGCAGCACTGCTCCCTGCTGTGGTGGCATCGTATAATAGTTTCTTCTTAGCGGATCCTACATCTGCAGTTCTAGCGTTAATTTGGCAGGTGTCTCTAGGAGAGCGGCGCAGGCGGGGTGGTGGGGTAATGTCAGGTAAGTTGGGCGAGCTCTCGATGGGAGTGGCGGTGAGGTCTACTATGTTGCTCTCCTTTGAAGTTGTTGGCGTGGAATATCGCACGGTTACCTCGTCTTCCGAGTTGCTGATGATAGGCCGGTTGCGTTCTATCTTGACCCCCTTTTTCACCTTGCTGCTCTTCTGCTCCACTTTCCCTGCTTTCACGGTGACTTTTTTTACTTTGGGGTCCGCCTTTGTGTGTTTGGGGTCAGGTTTTGTCTTCATAGCAGGTGCTTTACTCGGTTTTTTGTCCCCTTCACTGTCCTGTTTTACAGTTTTGGGACGTGGGGTGCTAGGACGTGGGGTACTAGTTTTACATTTCTTGGCAGCAGAAGGCGGTACGGTGCTCCGTTTGTTATGGGTGTCAGTGCTGCCTCCCTGGTTTATTTTGGGATATAGTATCACCCCGTTTGGGCCCACTATTTCCTTTTCCTCTTTCCATTTTAAGAGTAAAATCTGGAGAGGCGTACAGCCTTTTTTCACCTTTTTGCCGCTCTTTAGTAGTTCTAGTAGGTGCTTGTTCTGCAATATATAATAGCAATAACGTCAGTAATGATATGCGGTGTTCCAAAAAAGGACAGGTTGCGTTAATACCGTAGTACTATATTTCCCACATACGGTTAGGATAAAACAGCAGCATATTATTTCAATGTCATGGGAAAAAGGATGTAAATGGATAGGGAGGAAGGGGGAAGAAAGGTGGGGGGGGATTGGGACTACATGATACATGTGATAAGTAAAAAAGGGAAAGTGGTTGCAGTATTTTGTATAGCTCACCTTTTTTTTACAGCTGCCGTAGAAATCGTTGATTTGCTTCTTCATTTGTTTCAGGTCCCTGCCGTTATTCGCGACGGCATTCACTAGGTCTGAAAAACAAGGTAAATGTTTCCTTACTTCAAATACCGTATAAAACAAAATATAACACAGAATTACTTTGTTTAACTTGACATAAGAAATGGAGTAGAAACAGGGAAAGAGAATTGCATGTCACTGAATTGCGCTAAATAATAAACGTTAACTGTCTGGCCTGTGTCATGCCATGCCACAGTAGAACAAGTGAGGTGCATATGCTGAGTGTGCCTACAGTACATTGCGTTAATTTTTTTAGAACGGTATCTATATGATACTGCTACTTTTGGGAGATACGCCTTAATACAGTGCGTGATAAAGATTTTTTCCATACCTTGAACCTCCTGCCAAGCCTTCTCACGGTCCTCCTTCTGGTTTTTGGACCTGGACTTCAGGATGCTCTGTAGGCAGTTTACATTAAAAAAGAGGGCGAATTGTTCACTAGCATTCCATTTTATGTTCCTTATTCTCACTGTCCCTTTGGCCGTATACTTGGCGCTACGGTTGATGCCTTGTCCTTCGTCATCCTCGCTCCCTGTTCCCTCCTCTGCCTCATTCTCACACTCTCCTCCTTCTTCCTCCTCTTGCTCCTCCCCACCATCCTCCTCCTCCTTGTCATCCTCATCGTCACCGTCCTCATCATTTTCAGCGCACTCCTCCCCTTCCTCCTCCTCTTCTGCACCCTCCTCCTCTTCTCCTTCTTCTACTCCACTACTTTCCTCCTCCTTCTCCTGTTCACTTTCTCCCTCTTCCTCATCCTCTGACGCGTCGTGATCGTAATCGGACTCGTCCGCCTCCGACTCCTCATTGTCAGAAGCATTAGAATTTTCGCTGCTTGTGTCCTCAAGATCCACTGATTGCTCGGTGTCGTCAGAGCTGGTATCTTCTATCTCATCCCTTTTCAGGGGTTTCTGCAAAAAAATAAATTAAATACGGGTCAGAATGCAGTGGGACAAGGTGAACAACATAGCACAAACATTCATCCTGTCCCCCAAAACAAAGCAATATGTTTAATGCTGCGAACCCTCCCTTGTGTGATATACCATGCTCAGAGTAAATTTGGGTTTTGCAGTACGTGTATTAATGTGGGTATTATTTATACTGCACAGGGAGAGGAGGGAGGGACAAAATGCATACAGCGGTGTCATGTAGTACTCTATAGCGCAAAGTCACTCACGTTATAATAACTTGGTTCACATGGTACTGATTGCAACAGCGAAAAGACAGCTTGTTTGGGTTACGGGAAGCAGAAGACAGAGCTAGGCCATACCTAAATGCGGTGTCGGGACCGTACTGACCCACTCCGGCACACCGTTCACCAAAATCCACCCATTATCGCCCCCTACGTCCCTTGCTCAAACCGTGTTAACTCGGTGTATACTGCATGACAAGTCCCAAATAATGCACAGGAAGCTTCTTGGTTATTAGTTACATCATGTTATAACACACACAGGTGGGAGACTTACCTTTGGTTGGACTTTAGGCATGTTTAGTGGCGATGTGGTACTTTGCCGCCTTCTCTGGCGAGCACTCAGTTACCGTACCGGAAGTGCGTATCCAGGTCATGTTACACTGGTTTCCGCGGTACAGCTGGCGTTATTTCCCGCCTTAGCGCACTTCAGGCAAAAGTGTTGGGATTGCGTTATTTCTTTTGCGGTATTTACAACGCCTTGCGTTACGACATCTAACAGAAAGTTGTGTCTCGGGGGGGGGGGGGGGGTGGAATGTACTTTAATATTAGCGGTATATTTTTTTTAAATAACGCAAGTGAAGTGATTAACGCCGCGTTAGTTGTGTCTCGGCCCCCAGGACAGAGGAGTGAATCATATGAGAATTTTGTACATGAAGTAAAGAAAGAGTAACGCTTCATGCAAATGTGCAGGTGAGTTGTATGTAAATTACTAGAAGTTTATATAGTCATTGATGTTAGTAGTGACGTCGAATTGTATACATCAGTAGCATAATAGACTGTGAATATTGACAAACTGATACACTATCACTGAATGATGCTATAAGTCGGCTGTAATTATGTATTATGTGGAGGAGCAGTAACGACCAATCGAAGCCTGTAACTTCTGTTGTATATTGTACCGTTGTTGCTTGATCAGAGTATGAACAGTTGGGTTTCACGCATCGTCTGTCAGGCTTTTGTGGCACTTGTTTGAAAAACTTTACTTGTAAATGTAACTTCTGCCAATATTATTTGAAATCAATGAATAACCAAATCACTTTGAATTTCTTTCCATTTCACAGCTTGGCCTTGGCCTTGGCGTTATCTTAAACGCCATGATAAATGATACTTGTCAAAATGCTGTTTTGTATGAGATTGGCAGTGTTAACATGTCTTAAAATTTTAAATCACTTACTGAATTTCTTTCAAAGTTGAATTCATTTTTCAAACGACGTGTTTGCCCTCTTTCATCCTGCACAATTTAATAAAATTTCACTTTCAAATTATTCGTTTTTCGAGAATAAAATGTGGGGCTTTAAATTCTCATGAGGCCTTTTAGCGTCGTTCCCCATCCATTTATGTACCCATTGTATGATGCGTATCCTGAACGTTACTGTCTTGGATGTTATTCGATGTTCCTTCAAATAAACCTACTCTTGTGCATAAGTCGCTTCACATTATGCAAGAGGCAACCCTAGACATTAAAAATAATCAATGAGATGAAAATAGAAATAGAAATACAGGAACTATATACCGGTAGTTAATGTATTCATTCATATGTTATAACATTAGGTCGAGGTCTACAGGGCGTTGGGAAATTTTGGGTTGCGAGTTATCATAGACGGTCTGTGGTTGTGTACGGAGGATATTCATTTGATCATTGGTTAAAGCATGCTTCTCTGGGGTCACCTAGAGTAACTTATTTAATGGCCCATTTTGCAGAATACAGTATCGACAGAATGTCAATTTTCCTCTTGCATTTCCTGGAGTATCCATGGCTCATGATACGACAAGGAATACCCATGGCTACAATTATAACGTAGCGTGCTTAAGAGGATCAGGATTGAATCCCTTTATGATTAGTCTACTTAATTATGTTAGCATCAGCCAATTAGCCGGTTCGGTGAAGTCATATGTACTGTAAAGGCTGATTAGCTACGCCATTGTTAATAAGACTTGAACTCATAATCCTTAGTTCTAATTATCCAGATGGGATGCAGCATTATGGCTTACAGTTTCCTGATACCCTGCGTCAGTAGTGCGTGTACATCTAGTTTCAGCGAGTACCTTAGTCGCTCCTATCCATTCACTTTACTGCCTGTTGTATATTGTATCGTTGTCGCTGGTCTACGGATTTGGTTGTTAAAGATCCACCGAAGTTGCCTGTGACTATACTTGGCATTTGTTTGAACGACTTTACCTGTAAATGTAATTTATGCCAAATAGAAAATTGTAAATTCAAACTCATATATCAAACTGCATCTTACACGCAACACGTTATCTAATTTCCTGATCACTACTTTTCGTTTTATGAAAATGTTCCCAGCTAACAGAAAACACGTTATTTTACATCAAAATAACGTTTTTAACGTTATGTAATGATTTGCCACAATGAGAGGCCATAGAGAAACGTTCTACAACGTTGTTTAACGTTTTTTGTTTACTGGGTTACCTGCAACATCCCTCAATTTATCAAGCCAAAATTCGAATACTAAAACCTACTGTTCTATGTCTGCTAAATGGCAGAACCGTGTAATGTATATATGCGTCACGATGCAATGGCATTTCACCAGACCACCCGTTGCTGTTCCTGTATTCGGCCCATGCCGTGTCTGCCTTCTTTCTGGCATCCCACACCGTTATCATAATACATCATTTCTGTATTTACTTCAGGGTGGGTTGGAGACCTCCGTATATCCTCCCTCGTGCTATTGAGCACGGTGATGTGGAACGGAAGTGGACTGTGGAGGGCACCGCAGCCCTTCCGGAAAGCTCCCCCGAAGCCCCGGCTACTATACATTGATTAATTGAGGTTAGGAACGGGAGACTGGCATTTTCACAGCCACCGCTTTAATACAAGGTCCAAACTCTGAAGATGTGACTTTGACTGTATTCGCATTGGATCGTGTTTCTGTCAGTAACGTGTTTGAATCCTCTCACCCACTGATACAAAACAACTTCTTTGATATAGGTTCTGGCGTCTGCCTCGGCCCTAATTTCTGACCTAAATTTCTACTTTATTATTCATCGACTAGGAAGCATTGAATCAATATTTAGCTCATTAGACTTGAGTAACAGAAGAGAGGGAGACACCTAGGCGCTAGGACATTGACACTTATGAAAATCAAATAGGACCTAGAAGAAGGACATGTCTCTGCCCATGTTCTGAAGCCAGCCGAACCAGTTGCCCACCCCAGCGTTAAAGCTCCTAAAGTGGCGAGTCGCTCACGAGCAGCTCCCCCTGGGACTAGCAGGCCAAAGTGTCCTTGAGCACTCATCTGCCGTCCTTGCAGCTAACCCCACTCCCACCACCACACGTTCAGTAGCAGATCAACGCAATTCCTCAACAGCCTGCTCGGTCAGGGTCAAGTCCCCTCCTGATACGTCAAGGCAGAGAGGCCGACCATCCAGACTGCCCCCATGTCCACGAGATTGGCTGAAGGCTGACCTTGTACACCTCCCCTAACCCTGATGAAGGCTTCTCAGCGGTCACCGCCAGCTTGGTCCCAACTACAGGTTGATCTACTTGCTTGTCATCCGCAGGATAACACACATCACTTGGCGAGGTAATCACACTTATAGCTTGATGTCAATAACAGGTTGTATTTTTTTTTACCTTTGAAATGTGGTTGGAAATATCCAGCTCTATTATAAGCTTTAGTTTTCGACTCAGGAAAATTCGTTTAATTCCTTGCCTATGATGCATTTGTCGTGGGGAGTTTTAAATAGTGTTTTGGCAAGATAATGGGAAAAGTCTTAAATTGTCTTGTGGTCCTAGCAGAATTATACTCTGTACTACTCTGGTGTCAACATTTAATATTTGGACAGTAAAAGAAACACTTTCATTGGGAAACTGGCACATAATACAGATCTAATTCATCATTTTATGGTGTAATCAAGTAACAACCCATGTTCGAAATACGATTCTCATGAAACTAGCAAAAATATCATAGCTCATGATATCTCATTTTAAAGTCCAATTTGAAGATCTAGACACAAACGTTGACTGTTAATTAATTCCCCCAGACGCCCCATTTTACGTGCCTGGTCACATCTATCAGCATGGGTTTACAGGAATCATTTTATTCCTCTTGGGGTATTTCTCTCGTGAACTTCAAGCCAGTGCAATAATTTGTCAATTCCACACGAAGCTAGAATGGCCACCGCCCCAACCCCTTTGAAGTGCGATTGAGTATTTCAGGCGTTGACATTCCCATCATAAATCCTTGAGCAGTCTTTGAAGATTGGGCAAAAAGCAACCCTAAACTACCCTAAAGCTGCTTGTAAAACATCTCATCGGATTACACGAGCTTCTGAACCAGTTTAAGATTGCTGCGACTTCATTAAAATTGATATCTTTTGAAATTAATGACGTTTATTTATAGATATTGAATCGTTTTCAAATGCAACGTATTTCAAAAGTCCAAAGTCAAAATGGCAAATCTGAAGGTTATAGCTGGAGTTTCCAAGGACTCTAATAACCCCATATGCTCGGTCATTAGGGCATTGACCTTAACCTAACTAATGAGTAGATTTGTAGGTGATTCTCAGGAGCAGCTCAGCTCAGTGTGATTAGCTCGGCCTTTGGTGATTTGCTCAGGCCGGTGACACCTATGGCAGGTACTTAAGTAGCAGACCTTCAAGCAATCAGCCACCCGTAGGTAATTATTGGGTGCCTCCAGGACTCTTACCTCTCACCCCCTTTTTTTTATTCCAGTTATTTAATGCATGTCCACCCCATCAGCTAACAGTCGTCCTCCTAACAGTCATCCTCCTTCAGTCAGCCACCTATCTCAAGGCAAAGCCTTCTTCAAATGTTCTGCTCAATCATCTCAAATGTCAGCGACACACTTAAGGGATTTTCCTTTGGCAGATGACGTGTTCTCTGCCATTTCAAGGACTGTTTTTGGCATCTTATCCTTTCTTCTTGTCTTGTACCCAGAACCCAATATTGCCATAGATGCTGTAAATGTTAAGGCCATAAAAAAGCCTTGGAGCATGAGCTCTTGTTGTTCCAGTCTGTTACTATACGGTCAGAATAATACATAACTATTGGCATAATTGTATGTTTTTATCATATACATGGATATATTTATATACATATATACCAGTGTGAAGTTCTATTCCATTATCAACAGTTACTGTAAAGGCTAGGGGAAACACTGTATGCTGTAGTGTGAGCTTATAACAAGTTGCATGGGACATATTAATATCAGGCGTGATGCCTCTCCTTATATTTCACGGAATCTGCACACTTTCTATGGAATGAACGAGGCACCAGAAGAAGCAAATATAAACTAATGTAATTAAATGAGATATCCCTGGAAACTATGAGGATAGACATTGTTCCCATAGGATATCATTAATTCTGAGTTGTAAGAGACCCGTGAATTTCCACTCTGTCTCATTACCTGGGGCTTTTCATCGGGGAGTAGGGGCTAGTAGCAGAGCGACCATTGTAGATGGAAGTATAGAGGTCAATACCTGAGCCAGATCCACTGCTGAAATCGCCAATTAAAGGGATATCTGTACAGGCGCCTCTGTACATCGGGTGCCTCCCTCAGGGCCTCATCATACACTTCAGGTTGACAGGGTTTACTTCTCTTGTGAAGTGATCCATATGGACTTAACAGATAGATTGTCAGTTATTGCATGTTTCACATAAATCAAGTTAGGTTGTCATGAAGCTATCAAGCACACTTGTTCATTTAATAATATATTACTATATTAATAACTCAAGCTATGGCAATATTGCGAGAAGGTTGAGTTGCATCAGATTCAAATTCTATCCCCACATGCATTTTTTCCCATGCTTCTCCACAAGAGAAGGAAAGAGAAAAAAAAAGCCTTATATCCCATAGCTGTGAGCCCACATGGGGACGATTCAGTTTTAGCTTGGCTTGCCTGCATGGTTAGAATCAGGCATAATTGATACATAGCTTTTAGATTGGACAGATGTGTGATTTCCAGTCAGGGCCTGATCAGGTGGCCGTAATCAGGCAAGCAAATGTGAGGTTGTGTAAAGCCCATTAGGTTTGGTCACTGTTCTCCAGATGGAGGTTATAATACTGTCCGAAGTAGATATTGTTTGGTTTCAAAGTGAGGTGCCCAATGTGGGCTGCCAAATCTGCTCTAAGAGTAACTTTGGACATGGTAACCCAACAGTGCTCCAATACCAATGTTAGTAGTTTGCTATTGGAAACACTATAAACTATCCTAAATTAAGGCCATTCTTAGGAAGATGCTGTTGGAGACTTGAGATAACTGTTGTTCTGAAAATTCTACTGGGCTTATTGCCCTAGCTAGATCCAAGTGTTGGGGGCCTTGCAACCTAAATCCCTTATAGAAAAAATAATGTAATTGAATGGGATATCCCTGGAGACTATGAGGATAAACATCATTCCCATAGGGTATCATTAATTCTGAGTTGTAAGAGACCCGTGAATTTCCATTCTGTCTCATTACCTGGGGATTATTTTCAGGGAGGGGGGAGGGTAGAAGTGCTGAGAGCGATCATTGTAGATGCCATACGTATGGAAGTGTATAGGCCAATACTTGAGACAAATCCACTGCTGAAATTGCCAATTAAAAGGGGTATCTGTATGTTGGGTGCCCCCTCAGGGCCTTATCATACTCTTCGGGTTGACAGTAGGTCATTTCCCCTGTGAAGTGATCCATATGGACTTGACAGATAGATTGTCAGTTATTGCATGTGTCACGTACATTGTCATGATACGCATGCCATGTAGCTATCAAGAACACTCATGCAATTAATAACATAATACTGAAATAACTCAAGCTGTGGCAATATTGCTAGAATGTTGAGTTGTATCAGATTCAAAGTGGATCCCCACATAAAAATAATATGCCTAATACGGTAGCAGCAATCCCATATGGCGCCAACTGGGTTTTAGCTCGGATTGCCTAGTTGAAATCGGACGGAATTAGTACATAGGTTTTAGGTTAGCCAGATGGCCGGTCCAGGTGGCCCTATTCAGGCAATTGAACTTGAGATTGGTCAATGTGCTCCAGATTGGGGCGAACAGTTTTCCCGAATTGGGTGTATATTCGTTTCAATAGGGGCTGTCCAATGTGGACTGCCCAGTTTGGGATGAGAGTAAACTGACCTGGAGACAATAAAACTGAGAAATGTTACGAATTGTAGAATAAGAAACAATGAATAATACATGAACGTTTATATTGCATTGCTTGTTTTTTTTACCTTACAATAAGGACACATTCTTCATGTATAGGCATTGATTAAAGCCAATATTTCACTTGATCAAATAAGTTGTCTTGGCTGACTTGAACCTGGTGATTATACTTTAGATGATTTGATAAAAAAGCTTAGATAAATAATTACATTGATTCTAATAGTCCATACCTTATTGTGCCGCATTGCCAAATTAGGCAACACCCTCTAATGTGAGCGCAAATCGGACAGTTCACTTTGAAAGCAATATGCACCCAAATAAGGCAGCCCGGTTGGGCCAAGAGCATAAACCAGAGCAGCATGATAAATGCAGTTGGGCCCAATTCGGCCTACCACTCCGGTGGCCAAGCGTGCGGTGGGAGCCAGCTATGGCTCTAAACAGCTACTATGGAAAATCATCGAAAAGTAAATTCTTCTTTAATTAGGCTGGAGGAGATGAACAGTGTTTGGATATACTGTTTGTCAATGGATTCCAGAAATTAAAAAAAAAGGATGTGTTGATATCCATTGGTAACATTCATCTCGCAGACAGTCCCCCACTAGTGATGACACCACCAAGTGGGAGTACACGGTATGTTAGGTAAGGATCTCTGGCTGGAGCCGGAGCCTGGCCTATACGATGTCATATTATTAAGGGAAAATCACTCAGAATGATAACATGGGCTGGATGTGACAGATATCTGGAAAAGGGTCCCGAATTCAGCGGCGTGATTTCGTGAACATTACCATGCTTTTCTGCTTCCCTGCAATGTACATTTGAATACCTGCCCTTTTGCTCAACATGTTATTACCATGTACCCATCTTGCCCTGAAAACAAACCCTCTCAAAGGCCATACACACATTCTGCACAATGTTATACACTGGGTCGAACACCAGGTTTGCCCTGAAGGCATCATTTTGGATTGTCACCCAGTCCATTAGATTTTCCACACATTCCCTTCATCTTTCTCACAGTTTTGCGTGTGCAGTTTTGCGTGTGCATGTATACGCCCTATTAGGGTTGCCATTTACGTACACAGTCTACCCGTTCCGGGGTTGCATCTGACAGGTTCCCAGTATTTTTTCTCTCATTGTCAAGTAATTTTCAATCTCGATTTCTTCAGCTCTTTCACATGTTAGGATAAAAAGGAAGTTATTCATATATAGGACGCAGTCACAATCGTGTATATATATGTGAGTGTGTCATATATATGAATATGTATGTAGACATTAAAACTGGCATTTTCTGTGAAACGTATAGAATAGCTGATATAGACAATAGATATAAAGTTAGATAGATATTCAAGTCTTTCACTGGGAACGTGGTACAACGAGGTGCGAGATTGTGAGAGTCAGTGCGTGATCTGCGACCATAAGCACTGAAAATCCATAGGTTAAAAGGGTTAGTCAGTACAGACTAACCGAGGTTGGTCATATGAGTGTTAGTCACAATGGCAAAGTTATATTAAAAAATGACCGAGGGGTCAGTCAGTTGTGGCTAACCTAGGTTCATCATTGGTGTGTTGTATTTGTATACCGCTAGAGGGTGCCACCTGTGATGACCACTCAGTGGCTCCCCCTGGAAATAAAAAGACTAAGGTGGGTTGGTCAGTAGTGACCAACCTGACAATAATAACTAATCTATGTTGGGCGTATAGGGATCCAAAAAATGACTAACTAGGTTAGGCACTAGTGACTTAGAGGTTGGGCGTATAGGGATCCTAGGAATATCAGTGAGTGCTATACTAATACACAGAACGTATTTGATTTTACCAATGGATATACAATAATTACTACACTTTTTTAATGTGCTGATGTTGATTTTTATTCCCCTAAAATCGGAATAAAAGACTACTACGTGCAGTATAATCAGCACTAGACTTCCAGCACGATCCCATCACCAAACGGGAAATGAAAAGCGGACTGAGTTGCATTTCACGGTTACTTCTTTCTCTGCGGCAACATAGAAAAAGCAATATGTAAACACCATCAAGGATTGGATACTTCCAGACCTACAGCAGTGAAGAAAAACGAATACGCTACACTATGCCTCATGTTGGGACAAGAAGATAGCGTCTACCACCAACGTGTATTAGTTCATTTCACAGTGTACAGGGGCGCCACAGTCTACGCCGCTGCCACTCACTCAGACGGAGGGGTATTTGATAGTCAATACTCTGAGTTTATTGCAGTGAATTTCCCTCACTCTAAAGTCCCTATTGTTGTGGATATTGTGTTTTGCTTCATCCATATAGCTCCGGCCTTATATAGTTTGAGCTAGGAAGGAGGAAGTAGAAAGACGCGGGTCAGTCCAAGCTGGCGGGAACCTCCCCATGTGGTGGTGCATCTTTTAGAGATAAATCAAGTCATGGTGTGTAGGTCTGATTGATTAATGAGGGGTCTAGTAATGAGGACTAGAAGAAACTAAGTGCCATCTGACTGACACACAGAGCCGCAATTAAATCTCCAAAACACTGAACAGATTACAGCCATCACACCTACAACGTGTAAGAGTTATCCGCGATATAGCAGCTTATTATATAATGATGCATTTAGAGAACTTAGTATCTGCCAAGAAAGTCATTTGGTTACCAAACCCCGGCCAAACCCTCGTTCTAAGAGTGTGCAAGGAATACGATATCGGTAATTGGCTCAAGAGATATGACTCCAGGTTGTTGGATTACTTGCTTTGCTTTGATAATTACCATCTAGGATTGCTGACCTTTTATATGTATATGCAATTAAACAAAAGGAATTTAGTGCCTTTTATAGATTATGCTGCATCCTTTTTTGGGGGCTAAAGTAAGTCTCCCTTTCTTTAATGTTCTATATATATAGCCAAGGTAAAAGGGCCCTCCAAAATATCTTTTTCTGAGCCTTCCAGTGATATGTTTCATCAGGAAGTGGTCACTTTCTAACCACAGGGTAGTGGGTTGGTGGATGGGGGGGGGGGGGGGGTGTCACACCTTTTTAGCAAAACGATATGGGTTACAATAGCTAAAAGGGGCTGACCGCGGTAAATATAAACACATTTGGGGGAACAAAAAGAGTTAGACCCCTCAAGCAGAAAAATATCAGCATTCTCGCGCAAAATTCTGTTTTTTAGCATAGAATTCCGGATGAGACCTTCTATCAATTAGGTTTTTCATCTTTCTGCTAATAAAAATCATGTTTTCAATTTCCGGGCCTATTGTACGTATTTTACATTAAAAAGTCGTCTAGATAAAGTTAGGTAATACTGAACATGTTTGTCAAATTTTGAATATGTGAGCCAATAATTGGGGGGGGGGCTCCCGTTTATCATTTAAACAAAGATAAAAGGCCAGCTTTCTACAGTTGAAGTAGTGGAATAAATGCATTAGAGAAGGGAGAGATGTACATTAATCATAATCTGGCACGGGACACTTCTTCCCTTCTTACAGTCACACAACATCTGCGACAATTACATGTCCCAAGGCAGTGGCGGTTTTTGTTACTGTCGGGCATACTCAAGCAATGTGTGAAAGTTAATATATTGATTTCAGAATCTGAGAGGTTTTATAGTGCTCCAGCAAAGGGGTCTTTACTATAATCTTCTCCTAGGAGAAAATAAATGCAAATCAGGTGTAGTATTAAGAATTAAAGGTTTAATTCATCTCAATTAAGAAGACAAGGTCAGGGTAGCATACATATTTCTATAATATTTTCAAAAGGTCTGCAGATCTCAAAATCTTGTCCACAACCCGTCTACATCAACTAAATGTATCAATAGATCCATTAGGTAGTGATGTCACCTGTTGCTGCTGTGAATAAGATTGCACTAAAATGAATTGTAAGCACCAGATGGCATTATCAAATACAGTTTGCAGATTGCAAGTTGAGAATGAAATATGGAGCTGAAGTAAGGGAAAGCAGCATTCAATCATGTTCACATATTCAAACTACAAAATAATGTATGTCCAATACTAATGAATCAAATCCAAGGCCACCATTTATCCACTGCAAGAAATGTCTCATGTTTCATATCTATTCCATTGGGCTCTGTTGGCTGGATGTACGTTCTTGCTTGCTCAGATGCCTCAGTCCCATGCTTGTGACCATACTGATTGACCAGGGTCACCCAGTGGAATGACATAGTCATGCCTTATCCTCCAGGGCATTAGGTGGACGGTGCAACTCATGACAGAGTGAGGTTAGGTCAGTGGTGGCTGAATGGGCAGTGGGTGGTGGTTGGGTTGTGGTTCCTTGCACTACAGTCTTGGATGATTATCTGCCTGGATGTCTTGTTGACCAACCCCCTACTTGTCTCCAGGGACTGCAGGTTCTGGTGGACACAATGGTCACTATGCACCAGCTGTCTTCTCCCAAGGGGTCTTGTCAGAAGGTTACCTTTTTACTGACAGGCATTTCAATGTCATGTTGCATGCTACCCTTTCGGCCTGGCGTTCCTTACTGGCACCGACAAGACATAAGGAACCAATGTTATTTTAAATGAAAGTACCTACACTAATAAGCGATGTGCTTTAAATTTAGTGTAACAAAGAGATAGTACTGCAGATAGTAGCATTCTCATTTGGGAAATGAGTCGGTAATAATGTTATTTTCAAAGTCACATTAGTCTGGGTTGTGTCAAATGTTCTATAAAGCTCTGTATGTATACCCCCCCCCCTCACCCATTATGGGAGCACATAAAAGATCTCATTATTTTTGTTCTTTCCATCATATCTCTTCTTCCCTTTTTCGCTTTTCCTAATTGCTCAGTCTTATTTCCCCCAGCAACACGTTTGTTGCTTCACTGTCACATTTGATGTAGAGAACCAGAGAATATAGTTCTGTGAGAGAATGAACCCTTTCACAGCAGGCTCCAGACCAAAATGGCCCACAGCAAAGCTCATAAAGGTCACCTTTCGTCAATTTCGCTTCTGTCTTCTCTGCTGACCACCAGCCAAGGTCACCTTGGTTCCCACCACTACAAACAGTATTGATGGCAAGTGTCAGAGAAAATACAGGCATTGAGATTGACAATATGCTATGTTATTGAGTTGTAGGGAGAGCCCAAATGCGTTTTCTGTTGTAAAACCTCGTCTCATGCAATCGTCCTCATATCCTGGTAATAAGGCCACTCAAAAAAATTAAATTGTTTCTCATCACCCGGTAGGGAAAAATATGACGAGGGCGTTATTTTTAATTAATTTTTTTTTTACTAGGGGCTAAAATATATAGGGAAATTAAGATTTTTCACGCACAATTTTCACATTCTAGTAGTTAATAATGTATACTGATCCATTAAAGTTGTTATAATGCAAGTGACTCCTAGCTCTCTGCATTACTCACAGTATAAGCTTTAATTTGATACCAAATATGCCAACATTTGTCTACTTTTTGACAAAGAAATCTAAAAAGATATATAAAATTCCCTGAATTACGATATGCATGATGCGCACGGTTATGAGAAACACTTATTTCTGAGTGGCAGATGGGTCATTCCTCAGTAAAACATGCACCCTATCTGCTTATCCATGATATTCTGCATCTATATACAGTAATGCGTATCCTCATTGATTGATTGATTGATTGATTGATTGATTATTCCTTTATTTATCCTGTCAAACAGTGGAGCCAGGCCCTGTTAGCGAATGGCAGTTCATGCTGTAGCATATGGAAGATAATTATCCACTATGTTACATATAGTTGCCTTAAAGGCTAGTTATATATTACATTTCTTATAATAATATAACATAATATATTGAGGCCTCAGGCCCACGTGAGTGGGATTTTTGAGCCCCCAATACATATATATTTCTCCCTTGATGTTATGGAGAAAAATAGGGATCATTTCTCTATAATACAAAAAAAACATGAAAAAATGATTGGGCTGGTGTTATTTGCCCTAGGATGATGTTATTTCCTTGTTGGATGATGGTATTTCCAAAAATAAGGGATGATGGTATTTCCCAAGGACTGATGTTATTGTCCAATTTTGAGTATGAACTATTTTATGAGAAATTTCTTCCTAAGCTTGAGTGATGGGGTAGGGGGTGTGAGTGAAGAGAAGAAGACAAAAAACTTTTTACAGTTTTATGGAGGGGGGGGGGCCCAATCGGTCCTTGAACCTTTTCTTGTTCCAGCTCTGGAATTTTACATTTTCTATAGTATTTCTTGTATCCTCTTTAAAGGAGTTCCAGAGCAAAGGTAACCTGAATTCCAAACTTTTCCTGTAAAAGTGTTTTTTTTGGCCTTTTTATAGTCAGTAACTTGCCATCATGAGCTCTTGTCCTGATATCCCTTTTGTCAATCCAGTTATCATCTTGTGACAGGATAAAAGCAGATCGACTGATTTAGATGCATCTCTCTTCTGTCAGCAAGGGTATTAACCTTTAACTTAGCTAAGGAGGGGGCTTCATGAAATTCCTCTTTATTATATGTGGTTTTTAGACCCCCGTTGAAAGCCGTTTGAAGGTTTTCTAAAATAGTTTTTGGAGCTACATCATAGAGAGTGTCACCATAGTCTAAGCTAGGGAGTATCATATGTTTAAGCACTAGCTGCTGTGCTTATCTTCCTTCTGTACCTTCTTAACATGTGGGTTTTGTGGTTTACATTTCTATTTACCCCTTTGACATGTGCCTTGAAATTTAAATTGGTGTCTATGGCAATACCTAAATACCTATATGTATATGCCCTAGTTAATGGAGTATTTTCTATTTTTATAGATGTTTTAGGCATCTGTTTTAACAATGCATCTGTCCCAAGGTTCATGACTCTAGTCTTTTTTTGCATTTAAGGAAAGTTTATTTGCCTTACACCAAGTTTTTACCTTAGCTAGATCTTGATTGATAGTATTCTCCACATTTATACTTCGCTCACCATTAGGACAATAAACTACAGTATCATCAGCATAATGCTGCTCATTATTATGCTAAAACATAATGGTAGAAATTGACACAATATTCATGATAAATAGATTGACCAAAGAACTTTATGGCCACCGTCCACTGGGGAACTTCGGTCGATTAAGACCATACATTCCCTACATAACTTCGGCCGATTAGAGCCAATTGGACGGTGGCCAATAGATGATATGTCTGGTGTCTTTCTGTTTCAGTGCTCTTTTACGTATTGCGGAATAATATTATGTAGAATGTGAAGGTTAATTATTGCCATTGTGCTGGATTCACAAGGTCTTGGATATACGAGGGTTGTTGATTCTGACTGTCTCCATAAAATTCCTGTATTTTGCATTGTAATGAGCAATAGACGTCTCGATGACCAAGAAACTAAATATTCTCGAACATTTGAGTATTGTTTGACGGTATAAGGAAGGTACTGAATACCACTTCCCTCTATCCTGATCCTGTAAGCTATAGAGGTGGATTGTGTGACGTTAATATCTACTCATAATCACATGCATATTGTTGCATATGATGCTGAGAATATGTAAAAAAAAAATTAAAAATGCTGTAAAGTCAAAAATACCAGGACCTATATTGATTGAGACTTTGTGTAAATATGTTTACTATATTGCTCTTTTTAGGCTTCTCCTCATCCAATGAGTACATTGTGTTGATGCTATGCCTACTGAGATGATGTCTGGATATATGAAGGGTTTTTGACAGAAACATTTGTATAAAGTAAGGGTTTTGAAACACAGGACTTTCACAAATCTGAAAGTCCAATTTGCACACCCTCAGGGTTCATATAATTGTGATGATTAGCTTGAAACATGAGGTGGCCAATGCAGCGTTCGTCATTTTGACTTTGACATTGACATTAGATAATTTTCTGATTAGAAATTCCTATTATGGTAAAGAATCTGAGAGAGTAATTAGTGTAGTCTGTGTTCAAATCACGAGTATAGCATTGCACAGGGCTTCAATTAAGCAGCGACGAGTAAATGGTGAATGGATACCCGGGTTCATCTATTGTGCATCGTTAATTAGTCAGATTATTAGGCTGATTAAATGGAGGTGCATATTACAACACGACTAGTGATTAGTGGGGATCTCTAATTAGACTCTAATTATGACGGATGACCTCATATGTATATATATAGCGATGGGTGTGCCTGTCAATGTAAACAACGTAAACATTTTCCTTACATCTTTGAGTATGTAGATGAAATAAAGATTTTAAAAGAGTATTGCTTTCTGGGTCAATATGATTACGCCGCATTGAAATATGAAAACCTTTTGAATTCCAGCTTATAAATACTGAGCAGGGGTATGTTACGCAATACAACTGAAATATTTAGGTAGCTGGGCGCAAATCGGACAGAAGCATATTATTTTGTCACACATGCGAGTATTTTATAAATTCATGAAGTAAACCCATTCAGTAGGGTGTTCAGAGCGGCCTGCCATGGCACACATAACCAGCAGTTTTGCCCTCTATTTACACTCATGTCTCATCTATGGCTAATTGACACCAAAAAAACACAGTTATGTTCACACTATCTGAAAGCTATGGTTTCATTCTACACAATGTGTGGTTTCTGCAAAGATTTGTACATTTCCACTTGTGGTTTTATATGAATGAGTAAGTAGAAAGTGGGGAGTCTCTGGGAGAGGGTATTTGTGCAGTCAATTCCTAAATGATTGGATTGTAATGCTAAGATATAGGCCTACATTTATACATATATCCCACATGTTATATGGACTACCAGATCCAGATCTACAGCAAAATATTTCTTAAAAGTCATGGAATCACCTTTAACCCTTTAAGGGCCGCTGCTGCCTCTGGGCAGCATCTAAAATACCCTTGAAAAACTGCTGCTGCCCTAGGGCAGCAAAATTGCTACCCTAGGGCAGCAATATTACTAAATTACAACACCTGCTATGGTACAAAGAATAGGAATTTTTGAATCAATCCAAAAATATTTAACATGAATACTACGTCCCCTTGTCAGAAAAATGTAAATTCTGTCTCTAATACAACTTGTTTCACTCCTTAGCCACTATCCCAAGGAGCATATACTTGCAATGTTGCATATTCCCATGGCATAGGGCCGGTGGTTAAGTCCCAAATGACGTTTTTCAAGGCCAGCAGGGAAAGGGTTAAGATAGAGGGGCATAAAAATGTGGGATCATACATTTAATTCCCATATTTGTTTACTATCTCCTGTCTGAAGAACAAAGTGATTGGAAAGGAATTGGCCCCCAGATTTACACTTATGTGGATTTACCTTTTCTTAGGAGTAGTACATTCCCTATGTAAGTCACCCTCCACTGCACCTGGATCCCTGCCACACACACTGTAGCAGGGGAGTGCTATTTCAGGACCAATCCACTGCATGGTTAGACAGGGCTCTCTTGTCCTCCCAAAACACCTTACTTTTTGCAAAGAAAACCCAATTTAACTATGTTCTAGTGGTGGTAGATTCACAATTCTTTCAGAATTCTCTTAGTTAAGATCCTGTCTATCTATCCTGTACAAAAAACGCAACTTTTCTGCACTCAATAAAAATGGCCTGAACGCCCTAAATTCAGAACTGAGAACCGTAGAGAAGTGTACGCCTGGGAGAACTGATTCCCAGAGAAAAGTAAATACCGCAAACAACGCTGGAAGAGACAAATTGCAAACAATAATTATCTGACATGGTGCATAGACAAACACATGATATCATATCTAGCATAATATTGAATTAGCATATATATCCCCTACAATCTTTAAATTATGCATTCAAGATAATGTGCTCCAAATAAGTATGATGGTATTCAATCATTGAAACAGCATCATGGATTTCAATATGACTTGGAATAGTGCTGCAAGATTCTTTTTTACCTTGAAAGACTAGTATCTTGGCCTTATAGAAAGCTTAGCTCCCAGGGGGTCAGTTCTCACCAACCAGCAAGCACGAGCCTAAGCAAATATGTATGGGGTGTTACATATCAAAAACAGTAAAATCATCATTACAAGACCTAGACACCTCACAGTTACTTCTAGTTTGGTTTGTAGTTAGCGATAGTATGTATGATGGTGCATGAGAAATTCAATAGAAAGGAGAAAGAACTTTTCATGTTGTCGCTCAGTGAAGTTCACGATCTGGATGATTGAAAAATCACAGCCTCTGTCCCCAACTTCACTCTTATATCCCTAAAAATGCTCCGTTTATCATTAAACTTCCTCTGTTCTACCTCTAACATGTATACTGTTAGAACTATTTACCATTTTGCATTTAGATCGATCCATCTAGTCAAAGTGACCTGACATGATGTAGAAAACAACAATATAATCTGTTGGGCGTTAAACCTTTAGTACTAGAGCTCTCTATTGTCTATGATATTTTGAATATGTATTTCTTTTGTTGGCCTCTCACATTCTCAGTGCATGCACGTAAACAGATAGTAAAGGTATACATGTATGATATACCAAAATTAGATACTTGAAACTATTCTCCGATTCCTATAAAATGGATATCGAAAGTATATACTATTCGTTGCCTACACGAGAAAAATTATATATGATATATGGAAAAAGGACTGATTCCAGAAGCATCAAAGAGAAAATAAGTATGGCAATATAATCTGCTATTTAGAAATATTGATTACATATGTAAAAATGAATCGTGGTTGCACCCAGGAATACAGGATCACAATATGCACCTGGATGTCATGACCATCTATAGGCCGTGACCACATCATACTTGGCATTGAGGAGAAGAGGCAGTTCAAAAAGGTCGAGCCGCCTGCTTCATATTTAACCTCATACAAAACATCTGGATAACCTGTGTGAAGTTAACAAAAACATTGAGGTGTTGGTGTTGCTTACTATATCGCTAATAAACACAGACCAGTTACCAGTGTATGCAGGCCGCCAAAGGATATTATGTAAAAGCTTTCTATTAGGAAATCAGTGATATCATAACAGCACGCAATGTAGCTGACAAAGGGATACGGGTGTGCGGCGACATTAATGTATATAGATTACAAGCAACATAACCTGTGGTAACAGTACAAATATAAATAATTTGCGTTCAATTTGAGAGACAATGGTTCAAAGCATTTGCTAACAAGCTCTTTTTTCTAGACTCAGCAAAAAATATCAACCAAAATCGACCGCATATAATTATGTTCTCCAACAAAAGGAGTATGTGTCGTCTGATAATGTAAATGAATGTCTCAGCGATAACATACCGATTTATGCCGGGTTCAAAAGTAAGGTATCAGCACCGGAAAAGGAACGCTACCGGCCACAGCTGCAAGAATTATAGTAAAAAATAAACTGATCGAGTCTATAATGTTAATGCAGCCACATCCGAAACCAATGACACAGCAGGCCTACCCATATTTCTAATTGAAAGTGTATGTGCTTATCTTGATGAAGATTGCCAAATACATGACTCTGCTATCCCGTGCATCAGATCCCTGAGGAGAGCCTCCGGTTCATATACCAAAATCCCCATCCATTGACTATTTATATCTAAAATGTAGAAGGAACAAACAACCATAGGTCAATATAGCGTTGTGTGAAATAATGTATTTAAAGCTTACATATTTACAGTTACTGAGAAATACAAGATACACAGAACACTATACATGAGCTGTTCTAATTGTCCTAGTTTTACGTTTAACTAGCCGAAAACTGAAACCCCAAATAGTGGCATTGTTAAAGCTATTCACAAATCACACTTTGGTGAGTTATATTCTCCTGGTCAGACTTAACTTTAGGCCTTCCCATTTTGTATCACACATGGTCCTCGATCCGCCCGCGAATCAAACTAAGTAAGAGGGGTAAACCCCTGGCTCTAAGGCCCATTTATAGGGTGAGTCCGCGTGAAGATTGAGCCAGGAGCAGACATAACATACGTGGCACCAGATACTACCATTTGTAGTGATCAAAGGTGGGGGGGCATCGCAATTAATAACTAAAGTGTGTGTCGGGATATTTAAAATGAGATATCATGATAAGATATAGCTGGTTGCCTTCTGGGAATTATATCTCATACATAGGTTGTTACCATTGTATGAAGATTGACATTTAGCGAAGATTGGACTGCTTAAGGTCACCCTATGAGCATCTTCAATTCCAGGAAGCTCCATGTCTCATTAATCAAAGACTCTGGCATATTCATAATAATTATCAATGGTCACGTGTCGGAAGATGACACTTGTGGTAACATTAATAGTTGGGGATATATGTCCCACTGCGATAAAAAAATACATATCTTTGAATGATTGGCCGAAGTTATACTACCACCATCAAGCCTGTTTCTGCAATGCTATTTCTGAGAGTTGGCTGGGGTTGTGAGGCTCCTATCCTTCAAAAGACCCAAAATTAGCCCTTTTGTGACAGAGACCAGGTGAAGTTCCAATGTGCTAAAAAATGGTTTGAAACATACGGCCTATGTGAAGCCCCCAAGTCACAGAATTTATTGTCCAGTCCCTATCCCTTTACTATCCGCATCACACACAATTTTTCGGTTTGTAATATAGGGACCATCTGAGGTCTATGCGGTCTCAAAAGTCTCATAATATTCAAAACCTACTGTAGTGTTAAGAGTATGTATCATCAAAAGGGGGGAGGGGGAGGAACTAGCAGTGGCAGGTGCTACATTTTATTAGGTTATAAGTATAATTATTTTGGTAAACTTGAATTATTGTGTTCTTGTGAGGCCTGCCTTTTTGCTGCAAAAGTAAGAAACAGACCTAAAAAGACATACAAAGGCTTTAGATAGGGATTTTGAGACTAGGGATCTTTTGAGAGATAGGGGCCTGACATGTCCCTATCTCTTAAATGGCCCATCCAACACATTTTTGAGAGATAGGGGCTGTCAGAATGTGCTCTTTAAGTCTCAAAGATATTTGGGATAGGGACCTTTTGCCATCAGAGAGTTCGCACTTGCTTGACCTCCTTTCCCAAAGGGCATCAGTCATAGCTTGACCACCTCTTTCTGGGTTGAAGAGCAGATTCGTTGTTAATCTCTGAGCATTCTTCAAATAAGTGATATAGATAATCTAAACTAAAATGAAAGAGGGTGCATTTAATGTAGAGAAGAGATGAATGCATGCATAATAATGAGTACAGCTACTTTGATGAAGCAGAGATGCACAGGAGTCCCACATCTAGGTTAGGCCCGCCTTCTTGGCCCCAGAGGTGCAACGGATGCCATAGTAGAAGTGGGTGAGACAAGCTAGTCCACAGAGAAGTCATAAGGGAATTCTTGGAGCAGACAATCTGTAGCAATCTAAGGCTGACATCTCCTTAAAATCTTAGTTTTTGGCAGCCAGGGTTGTACACTGATATTATACCATACAGTTTAACCATCATACGTTCCATTGTCAGATATTATAGGCCGTTGTCTGATGCCATTGGATTTTGACTTTACTGCTTACAGTATCTATTATGACCGCCCTCATGTAGATAGAGAAAGATGAGGGCTCTCATCTAGCTATAGGTCATAATGGAGGGTTGGTGTCCATTCAACCGGAGATAGTGTTGCTTACGCCACACCCATAAACCCTGTGGGCAGATCATTCCCTTTACCTTCAGTGTGTTCCTATGCATGCTATCACACCGCTTGAGGAAATGTATCACTTGTCACGTCAAATAAGGTTCTAAGGGTGCATGGTTATTTTACGTTCCCTCTCTTCATTAAATTTACTATTGTAATGAGGATTGATTTCAACCAAAATAATGGTTACCATGATAATTTATTACCATACCTATAAGGTATGGTTACAACCAGTGTACATGGGAACGCTTTCGTTATAATATATTTTATTACTTTATTATCTTTTGTTATATTTTAAGATCATGCATTTTTTATGCAACTCTGATTCTTGGACCGAGAGCCATGAAAAGACAACAATGAGGAAAGCTGTATACATAGAAGTTGCATCATGTGTCTTGATGAACCAGTGGTGGATGTAGGGGGCTAGTTGTGTTTATTTGTTATGACTCATGAATATAATAACGGGTAAAAGAGGAGATGAGAAAGGAGAGGACCTTCTTGATGCATAAACCTGGCCTCTGTACATGATAGCAGTGCAAACATTTGTCCCATCAATCAAATGAACCCCTGTGACTGCCCAGATCCTAAAATTGCAACTAGTCGGAAAGGAGCAGGATATTTCACCCCTAAGATAATATGAATCTGGCATAGGCATGAGAGCCGGTTAACAGCAATGACTTTCTGGCCACCTCCTCTGCAAGGACAGCGCTGTGTTAATCAGACAAGGAGGTGGCTCGCACCCTGATTTTGACTGGCACCTGGATTGAAGCAGGTTTTATTTTGGCTAACCTAAAGCTTGAAGGTGACAGCAAAGAAGAGTTCACTACTGAGACAATGAACGTGGGCCCTAGAATAAAATCAATGTGTCATGTATCATTAAAAGATGGCCAGCTTTAACATTGTTCTCTTGCTAAATCTGTTAGACAACACAGGTCTGCTAGAATCGAGGGTTCTTTGGACGACATTTAGTGCAAAAGATTAAGACCATGCATTCTCTTCCATCCGGCGAAATCAGATTTTCTAGATATTATCAAATCAGCACAAGTTCTAAGTTTATTTTTTTATTTTCTTCCAGCTTTATACAAATATTTGTATATAATGAATTAAGATAGCTTGAATTGAATTGTAAATCAGCATACTCCTATTATCTAGATGCCCTATCGATCTGATGTTATGCTGCAGGGGAGTATGATAGCACATCATTGTGTGGTCACATCCATTTAGCAGTGTGATAACACGTTGCTGTGTGATAACACCTTGTTTGCTTTGCTACTGGAATGTGAGATGCCTGATGAGTCCCTATCAGACAAAACTACTCTAATTGACATCTAGCCATGGAAATGTCCTGCAGTCTGCACCCCATTGTGTAAAATGAGAAAAGGGATCACCGGACGCTCGTACAGAAACTATGACACAGACCTACTCAAGACACATATGATGAACTCAGACTGGAGTGCGCCACAACAACCCTAGTAGCAAGCCCGCATGGGGCCAATTTGGTTTTAGCTCGGATTTGCTGTTTGAAGTCGGGTAAAACTGAGCTGGGTTTCATGTTGGGCAGATGGCTTGGCTGAAGTGTGGCCCCGATCGGGCTGCCCATTTTGGGCTCAGATCAGTTTCAAAGCGGGCTGCCCGATTTGGGCTCAGATCAGTTTCAAAGAGGGCTACCCGCTTTGGGTTCATGTTGGCCAGATGACAGGAAACCCGTCCAAAACCCGTTCTGAGCCCAATTCGGGCAGCCCACTTGGGGCCACACCAAAACCCAGTGCCCTAAACCAACGGGCGCCCGTCGGTTAGCCCACTCCGGGCCGATGAGGGCTGAGGTTGGGTTTGGACAGGACAACTGGTCTAACAGTTCTGATGATTGACACCAGATGTCACTACTATACAATATCTAGAGTTTTCCAACAAAGCCAGATGAAATTGACATTATATAATAATACAATAAAATGTTAAAGTGATGTAGAATAGGAAACAATAAATAGATGTTCTCACAGTTTGGAAATAAGATAGAATATATATTTGAATGATGAAAAGGAGGTTCTCTAAGCAGCTATCCAGTGTAAACACTATTTCTGTGGCATTACAATCTTAATACAAGACTCATGTGCCCATGTAGGTATGAACTATGGCTTTGAAGGCCAATGTGCACCATAGACACTTGTCTATGCTGCATGTGGCTCAAACCTGATGATAATAGGCCTGCTTGATACTTCCATTATTGGGTAGGAAGAGTATGATTATGCCTTGGGTTGATTAGCAGGACCTAGGATATCTGGTTCAACAAATACAAGAAATCATTGGAGAATGATTGAAGAGATTCTAAAAACCCATAATTATCCGATCTTAGCCCGCTTTCAACCCGTCCAAAAACCGATCTAAACCCGCTTTCAACCCGTCCAAAAACCGATCTGAACCCACTTTCAGCCCGTCCAAAAACCGATCTGAGCCCAAAGTGGGAAGCCCGTCCAAAAACTGATCTGAGCCCAAAGTGGGCTTCCCGTCCAAAACCCGATCTGCGCCCAACATGGGAAGCCCGCACGGGGCCAGACCAAAGCCCAGTGCCCTAAACCGACGGGAGCCCGTCGGTTAGCCCACTCCGGGCCAGACTTGCAAACACAGTCTGGCCCCGTCCGGGGCCACAGTGTGTTTGCTACTAGGGAAGTGCTGCATACAATACTCTACTAGAATCATTTGTGAAATACTTGGACAAACACCATCCCGTCAAGACCTTCACTGTAGCAGACACCAAACACCTTGTGTTTAAGGAAAATGTTCTGAAGTTAATACGTCAAAGAAGGAAGGCCCTGAAAGAGGCGCAGTCAATACCAAGGGGTATCTACAACAGGCATACCGCCAGGACTAGGGCCAGGCGCTTAATGAAGACCATTGAAGACACTGCACTTGCAAACAGGAAAGCCCTCATCCTAGAGGACTTGACTAGATACAAGGACCGTGCAGTACAAGAAATGTCACTGAAGAATGATGATGGCTTTCACACCTTCTCCAAGGAAAGGCAACTGTTATGCCTGCTCTTATGGTTGTCCCATCAGATAAAATACCAATTTGAACACGTAATTATTCAAAAATGCAGTGGACCAGGCACATACTGCATCCATAAGTTGGAAGGTGATGTACTGATCTATATCCTATATATGAGTTTATTCTTAGCAAATATCACATAAAAATCGCAGATATGATAATATAAAAGCTATAGTGAAAACACAGTCCTGCTAATGAACAGCCCTGTATTCCAGGCTGAGTGACCTGTGAAAATGAGCTGGGTGTGTTATGCAGGCTGTACTCTAAGTCCAGGCAGTCTTCCACCTGACCAAGGGATACATATATGCCAATGACCTAGCCCTGGTCTGCTCGGCCAACACCCCAAAGGGGTACAATCACTCCTACAACGAGACTCAAACTCTGTCTGCGAGTGGTGTGCCAAAAACCAGCTAACAATCGATGAGGACAAAACTAAAGTACTCTGGACCTACCCAGCCACCTCCCCCATGATCATCCTGATGAATGGAAGAATCCTGGAGGTAACATCTACCTTCAACTACCTAGGAGTAGTGATAAACCGGCACCTATCTTTTGGCCAACATCTACAGAAAGTGATTGGCATAGTGCGGGGCAAGTACACCCAGTTATGGAATACCCGGAAGGAGACTGACAAGTCAACTACCATGATGATCTACAAAACCATGGTGCTACCCTGCCTCGAATATTGTCCACTCCTACTAGACAGTGGGCCAAGCTGGGCTGTGAAAAAGCTGCAAGTCATCCAGAACGACTGTCTAAGGATCGTCAACAACATCCACGATGCCCGCGAAGTGAATGTAGAACAACTACATACTGACGCGGTACTGGAAAAACTTCATGCCAGAAGAAACAGACAAATCCAGAAGGACAAGAGGAAATATAAACTACGGCGACCAATCAAAAACAGCTATGTAAATAGCCCTGAATATAGAGGCTCCCGTCTGTGGGACAGACTCACTGCCGAACAGCAAGGGAGCGCCACCAGAGACAGTTTCATCAAGAGTCTAAAGTCAGCTGACATGAGGCCCCTAGAGAGGCTGTTGATCTAGACCATTCAATGACCTGGCCATGCTATTTCCTATTGGCTTGTGATAATTATACAACCATTATAGGTCATCAAATTACATGTAATATTGACTGTAACTCACAGAGACAAACATGTATGATTAAAGCCCTGGACTCTTGCCTAAGTAACCTAAACTATGATTTGTATAGACATTACCAATATGGCATTTTCTTGAAAAACGTCTGTAACGCTTACGAATGTTCATGCCAATAAATATCTAAACTCAAACTCAAACTCAAACTCAAGTGGCCTGCTTTCCAAACCTCTTGTTTGTTGCTTCCGAAATGTCAGCACCCGATCTATCTTTGCTACCAAAGTGTTCAGTATTCATATTTTTTTGCTGAAACACAAAGTTATACAATATATCAGGTTGCTGAGCTCTGCCAGAGACGGTGACCCATTCCCAAATAATATAACTAGTACACATGTGGCTGTCACCTAGCAACAGTGCTACACAATGACCTGATGACGTCACAGCCCAAAAGCCCAGACATGATTCAGTGTCGTGCTGTAGTATGCAGTAGTTGTTCTTTTTTTACCTCTAACCTGGTTAAGACTTTATGTTAAATAGTTAAATACTGACCACTTCCTAATGAGATTGAGGAAATTTCCCTCATATTGTTCTATGATGAGAGCACACCATAATGTGAGCAAGACTATATCATATCAATTTTATTGTCTGAGAATTTTTATGTTATAAACTCATATTGGTTATCTAAACCTAATTAAAATACAATTTCACTATCCAATGTTATAAGCTATGATGATCGAAAAAGACAAGTACGACCAAAGGGCATCTGTCACCTATAGTCGTGAAGCTTTTTCTCATAAACTAGATGGGACATCATTTAATGTAATCTAGCACTGGAAAGTTTGATCTCTGAATTTCCAAATAGACAGTGTTCGTTCTTGGCTATGCATTTGTACCTACTTTCATAGGAATGCAAAAAAGCACGCCTATTCCTTAGAGATGGGGTATTTAACATGAGTCATGAACAAAGGCTAACCTGAATGCACGGAGTGAACTATTTTGAACATTTTCACTAATTAGCTAAGGCGGGATATATGTGAGCAGGCAAGCAGAAAGGATGGTCCCCGCGGGATTAGTTCCGATTTTAGCCACCAGGGGGCGCCACCATGGCCTAAAATGAAAGAATTAGGCAAAAAATTGCTCTTGGGTACTTTTTTCTGGAGAATTCAATAGGCTTACATAAAACATTCCATTTTTGGCAAAAAGCTTCTTTATTTGGCAGGTAAAAGGAACGTTTTAAAGCCTAAATGGGTGTGCTCGTTGATATGTGTTGCCATGGAAACATGATTTTTATTCCAAATAGAGGAAATTAAGACATGAATTGATAGAATGATTTGTGAGGATTGCCATGGTGAAAACAGAACATAATTATGATTATTAGATCGAATTTTTTGACTTAAAGAACGAAAATGTATTATAAATTTCTAATTATCATAAATAATGCTAATTAGATAGGAATATCTTGGAAAATATGAGACATAGAGCTTATAATTTGGAAGGGGTGATGCCCACTCATATTCATGAAGCCATTTCTCAAAAACTAGAAATAATGTCTTCTGGTGTAATATATCACTGGAAAGCTTATGACGTCAATTTCAAAGTTGGCTTTTTCCTCGGAGTATCCTTTTCCCTTGCCTGTACACATAATTTTCTTAAGGGACCTCAGCTTTCAAAGGTTCGCTAATTGCCCTGCTATATGAGCTGAATGTGCAAATAACCCTACTAGTTTGTGATGTTACCTGTTGCTCTTGTGAAATAATAAAGAGCTCAAAATAGCATTGAATTCAATTATTCGCTTCCCCAGTTCTAATGACATGGGTTTTAGCTGCGCATTCATCCTTTGATCCTTTAATGCTCACATGTTGATATCCCTAATGCAACAGTCGGAGTAGAGCCAGGATAGATACTCAACTCTATGATTTAAGGATTTCATTCAACCACCAAAACATTGGCAGGCTGTATCAAATCTTATGATATTAGATGATATCATGTATTAGGTGATAGTATGTACTGCATTGGACTCCCTCGCAATGAAGACTGGGCCTATACATTACTTGTTCAGACGTCTCTGCGCTACCAGAACAGTGATGAATCCCGCTATTGTAACCACAATATACTGACCAAGGTCATCTTGGAGAAAGACAGTCATGTCTGAGCCTCTTGATCAATAGGTGGATGGTACAACTTTAGACAGAGTTATCTTAGATCAGTGGTAGCTGAACATAGTGGGCAGTGGTTGACCTATGGATCCCAGCAGTGGGGAGTGACAAGGCTTGGATGTCTGGTTTACCAATGTGTCTAACCCCGCCTCCATCTTCCTAGGGGTGTTGCTTCTGCTAGACACAATGCTAACTTTACTGTCAGACAGGTCAATACAGCTTGCGTGCTACCTGTTCTGTGTGGATACACCATGACTTTCCTTGTTGTCATGGCATGTTGCTGTAAACCTGGCAAGCATTCGATCTTGTGTCATACACTGACAAGAACTGGGGAACCAAGCCAGTATATTATGATAGATTTTAGTATCACAAAGAGATGTATACTCACATAGGCCTACATATGATTGCAGTGGCAACAGGATCTTTATTAAACGTTTGGGTTCTGGACAGAAAGATTTAGCCCATAATATATATTATGGTGAATTTTACGATTGTTTTTTGAAGTGGCTTATTGCAACTAATGTATAACGAGCATATATTTTCCACATGACACTATAATGTGCCTGAAGAATAGAAACCAATGAATTTGTGTGGTAGTCCTAGGACAACGTAAGCAATGAGGTATCTTTTCTTTTTAATGTATAATGCGTTGCAACGTTTACTTCATAAATAAACTCCTGATATCCAACATAAATCAAAAGATACATGGTTACCATCTCCAGCCATGGTACATGTATAGCAAAAATGGCATCTTGAACGTTCATTGTACATTGAAAGATGTCACATGTTACATAATCATGTAACTAATTGCCTGTCTGGTATATTTGAATCTATAAAGTATTTTATTCATGAAATGATTTTCAAAAATACAGTACAAGATTTCAAGTAATGAGAATGTATCATGAATGATGTTATTATCATGTAATGTCTGATCTTATTGGCGCCGGGCACTTTTGCACTACAACAAATGACAGGAAACGTCCTCAAAGATTATTGTGGTATTATATGATATCATGCTATATTGATTTACTAAGTCTTTGTCTTTTTTTTCATATCCGGGACGACAATAAAATATGACTGTCTATAATATATAGAAAGGACATTTAAAAACAAAGCTAACACCTGGTGTCTGTTTTGATTCCTAAACACCTAAGTATAATTATACATGTTTGCATCCTAAACCACATACCCTTAAAACTGGTCAAATGCTAAACATCTAAATATGTTCAGTATTACCGTTTATGTATTTCAAACGAAAGTGTTCAATTCCTAAACTCATGATCAACTTTACACCTACCTGGTCAAAATGCTTAGATTTTAAACATGGTTATTTCTAAAAATATCTAAATCCTAGACAGCTAGACACCTTTTGTAGTTAAGATGGATGACTTCAAAGATATGTATGGATTTTTACAGATCAAGTCTTCTGGGGGCTGTTGGTCGCTGATAGGTATTGCACGCTGAAACGAAAAGTGCACTTTCTTATTACTGTATAACATACTGGTGTATGGTCATGTCAAGAAACGAATGGAAAGGATATCCATGACCATTTTCCTATATTTTATAATGGTTAAGATAATTGGTACACTCACATTTCAGATGGAACATAATGATATTGTTGAACAAAATTACAAAAGAGATTCTAGTTCATTTTCTCAGTTTTGGGATATATCTGCTATCGGCAAAGGAAACCCATGCTGTATACAAATGGTCCACTCCCTGGCTCCTGTGTCAAACCTACGGAAATAAACTCCAGTCTCTAGACTCATTTATATGCTGAGTGGTTGGCTAAATTCACAGTAGATAGGAACTTTAGTCAGAGGCAGATTTGACCTGGCTGTAGAAGGTGATGTTAGCCTTGGAAGTGATAAAACGTCAATAAAACTCGATGAGCAATCCTACCACTAGTGATATAAGTTGTATAAAATGTGAATGTCAATCTCCTCAATAATTGCCTTATATGTATAACTGTTTAACCAGTACTGGTAGTGTAAAAAAGGGTGGAGCACAGACCCCCCCCCCCCTCCTCACAGATAAGGGTGCTGAACTGTCAGGAACCATCCATAAGCCTTTAAATATAAAACATTGCAGAAACACCTAGACATAATAATGTGTTGTAATAGATTGTCTAGTTTTACTATCATTTGGAAACGCAGGGCAACTTGCCTTAGAGCAGACTATTAGCCCTTGTGTCAACTCATTTCAGTTTAAGCCACAGAGAAGATTTATCTCCTCGACCATCCTTCTATGGTCAACTGGCCTGGCCTGACCCCTGATTCGCAGATAGAACCCTAGAAAGAGCTATGTATCTGGCGTAAAACTTCACATGCAGTTCCAAAGGATGATAAGGTCGTCCTCTTATAACGGAATTTATTTGTTTTTGATGTTGAGTTTGGCACGCAAAGGTTCCTGATGACTCCTCAAATTTGAGTTAAACATATGTTAAACATTAAAGATATACACGTTGTATTAAACCTAAATACTATCCCTTTGTGAAACGCCCCACCGCTTGTGTTAACTGTTAATATAGCTGCTCTTTATTTCCCATTATTCAACAATGACGCCTTGATAAACCAACACTAGCCTAGTTAGCTGACCTTACATTATGAAAATATGTGAGGTAGTCGTATGTTATGTAATTCTGTCTAGAAATGGTAGTTTACTTCATGCAGCATATCATGCTTTACTTGCCACACGTGAATGGTAAAATGCGCATCGATAGGAACACACTCAGAAAAGTCAGCGTCATTGTCGGTGAAACCACCCTCACCTGAAGTTCCTGACTTTCACATGAGGGTGGTTTCAGCGACAATGACGCTGACTTTGCTGAGTATGAACGAGCGAGAGAGATGGAGACTATTTTCTAGATTGAATGTGTTGATTTCCAAAATTAAAAATCTCGATTCATTCATCAGTCCATATGTATCATCCACCGACATTCCCCTTCGCATAGATTCTTATATCATTGCCCTAATTTCTCAGCCTGCGAATTGTTGACAAGTATTTAACCGATTCCTTTTTAGTTACTTTCAAGATCCAAAAGCTGACTTATTCTTTACTGTTCATATCACTATTTGTTTAATGCATTGCATGTTATGAGGATTACAAAGACAATTTAGGGGGCTTCCATAAAGTATGTAGGCAAGTTTTCTCCAGAAATTGACCCCCAGCCCCCCCCCCCCAAGTTATTGTAAGCATTAACATAAAGGGTTTATGTAGGCCAAAAAAGATCAGAAAATAGACAAATAGAAAATAATCCATCAGACTAACCGATGATACTTATTTTGACAACCGCCATGTTATTCTGACAAATGCATGGGGTATATTTAGTTTCTTAAGCAGACATAAATGCTGTACTGTGTTACATTTCACTTAATCACACTTAATGCAATGCTGTCGCTGAGGTTATATTTTTTTATGTCAATGTTATGAAAATATCATTTGTAACGTGATCTACCAAAAGAAACTTGATGCAGATTGTATAGGTTCAATTTGAAGCAAAACATAACACTGTTATTTTAGATGTATGCCTTGTTATTGAAGGTAGAGTATCATAAGTACACGTGCATGTACAGCAGGGTTGTACAGTTTGTTTAATGATTCATATTGTTCGATCAGCATTTCAGCCTAATTAATAGGCCTTCATTAGGATGTTGAACATGTAATGAACCTAAAATCTGAGTACTTTTTTGTTTTTGGTGACACTTTTGAATCTATATGTCTGAAGTAATTACTTGGATGGCGGATCAAATGCATTCCTTTGAAAACTTACGTTTGCTAAGTTATGATAATTAACAATTTAAAATGAAACCTACATCATAACGTGCAGGTGTGAGAATTTAAGTATCATTAGTTACATTTATTAGTCGATTTCTTAGCGTATTGCGCAGATTACTGGTTACCTCAGCATATTGCGCAGGTTACTAGTTACCTGCGCAATATGCTAAGAAATCGTCCGAAAGACCTACACCACTTTAATCGTTGATGCCTTTAACAGTCTAAAGCAGAGAGGTTAACTTTTATTTGGATTCCGTGAGCAAAAATACAAAAGCTTGTGTAGGCACTTTTCCATAAGGAGCCAGCCAGTCTAGATCCTAAAATTGACCAACTGAAGGTTATGTTACGAGTTGGAACAGAGCAAAGTATCCCACCCCAATTGCAGCGTAGGCGTGAGTGCCTGTAAAAGTAAGTGACTTTCCCGCCACCTCTCTGCAAGGACACCCTTTGTTTTAATCAAACAAACTGGGAGGTGGCTTTCACCCTGATGGTGACTGGCACCTGGATTATTTTGGTTAACTCCTGGGATTGAAGGTGAGATCTAAAAAGGGTGTACTGGGCATGATGAATGGTAAGGAGTCCAAGGACAGAGGCACTCTCTACACTGCACCTTGCACTGTCACGTATCAATGATAGATGGACGAATTTAAATTAGAAGGGATCCCAGAACAATGGGTCGAAACAAGGTCTATTTTCTACTACTGAATGTAAGAAAAATCTAGAACTTTAGTACCTAACGTCTTTTATGCATGGCATTATTAAACCATTGTATGGCTAAGATTTATACTGCTCTGGATCGTTTTCTTTTTGGATTGGGTGATACCTTGATTGACTAAAATCTCACCTAATAAACTGGTTGTAGGAGGTTTTTGGGGGATCGTTGGGCGTCTGGACGTTGGGTGCATGGCCGTTGGGTGCATGGCCCATCTTGAGGGTTTACAGTAGACTTTCTAGAAAAAGAATGTTTAAAAAGGGTTAACATTTAGTCCCTATAGCTAAAACAGTATGCAGCTCTCAGCACAACAGCCTGTGTCTTACTGGGGATGGAGGGGGAAGTCAAAATATGTAGCTACCTCCACATGAATACACATAGTGTTGTAAAAGAATGACTTACTCTCTCGTGCAAGGTGCATTGCCGTTGGGCAAATGGACGTCGGGTGAACTCACAAATGGGCGTTAAGTGCATGGCTAAATATGAGTATTATGCACTTTGAAAAGGGAAAGTGAAGAGACAATGATGTCGAATGTAAGATAGGGATATAGAAGGATGCCATGTTATTATACCCATGTTGTCCTCGGGGGCTGGAAATCTCGAGAGCTGATGGTGTAGCGTCTCAATATCAGGGTCCTCATCATAACGACCCATACATCTTCCACGTGGCCCGAATCCCGGGCATCATGTGCGAGAGAATCAAGGGAATGGGAGGCGTAGGAAGCAAATCTTCAAGCATCATCTTCCCTGTCATTTCTTGTTATGAAACTCGAGAAATATACATCTTCATTCTACTTTTGGAATTTCTGGTTATTTGCACGAGTAAAACTTGGGAAATACACATTACCATTGAAGGCGTCACTAGAGAGGCTCACTATTCTCGAGAATCTCCCATGTCTATCTTGTATGTATACCCAGCTAAACGTTATTTTACGTCAAAATAACTTTTAAATCTTTGTATAACGTTATGCCATAGTAAGGAGCCTTAGAGAAACGTAATATAACGTTATATAACTTTATAAAATGTCGTATAACGTTTTAGTAGCTGGTAGTAACTGGGTAGCTTGTGCTTTTCCCAGGAAATGCACATGTTTCTAACTTGTGTCATTCTTGAGTTTTGTTTGGAGTATATATTGGAAATTTTAATAAAACCATTGTTTGAGCCTCTTTCGTTCTGATTGGGGACCCATGGCCCTCGCGTCCCCCCCCCCCACATTTTTATCCATTTGGAGGATGTACATTTGGGAATTTTGTGTAATGTATTACAGGGGGGGGTGAAAACATATTTAGGCCCCACCCCCCTCTACTGTGATGGGTGGGGGAATGGGCCCCCTGGGCCCTTTTTTCCTACGCCACAGCTCGATTTAGTTATATAGTGCCTCATGCTGTATCATGTCCCATTTGGGTCAATCTAATGCTATTTTAATTATCTGTTATGGGTTTTAACATATTATAATGTTTATTTCCATTTCTACTCCTCTACTTATAGCTTAATGATGTTCAGTCTATGTATGAAGTACGTCTTCTTTGCCATTTGTACCGTCAATTAAAGACTCTTTACGAATACGTTCAACCATTTGCCATCAGATGTGTCCGACTCATTCTGAAGGTTATATCAGCTTTTTAAGCTCCAGTACTTAATTATGGTGAGAAAAAGTGGCCATTTGAAAGGCTTAAGTGATATGGTGTGGTATTTAAGAAGTTATGCGTTTAAAAGTCAGAGTATCAAAGGTGTAATGTAAGACACAGTAACAGTGAAGATGGGCTTAGCTTTCTAATTGAATTAGGTTTTAGTTTGAAAGCAAGACTATTTTAAGCCTCTTTTAGCTGATGAGTTGCTTTGGTTTAAGAGTAGCTAAATCACTGTGTCTATTTGATACTGTGGCTGTGCAGTGGGTATGTGAACCGTTAAGGTTGAGGCCCCACCCAACCTATATAAAGGCTTGAAAACCTGTCCTAGCTACTCCCCGACTGTTACTGTAGGGGCACTACCAACGCAGGCTACCAACGCAGGCAATACCCACGTGTGTGATCGGAGGATTTAAATAGCATTAATAGCCTCATTAAACAAAGAGGTGGAGCCGACTAAATGGAGGGTTTAAGTAATTGATATAAACGAATATGGCTGTGTCTCACGACCTTGGGCCAATGTTTTTGTCTCTGACCGGGTGCCAGCTCTGACCGGGTGCCAGCTCTGATGATGATAACAATGGGCAACTAATTACTAGTTTAAAGAGTTATAACATACATTAACCTTTTCAGCCAAATTCCATCTACATTTGCCCTAAATAACCCGTTTTTATTCAGGCCGGTCAGAGCTGGCACCCGGTCAGAGCTGGCACCCGGTCAGCGCTGGCACCTGGTCAGAGACGAAAACATTGGCCCAAGGTCGTGAGACACAGCCATATGTTTCTTCATTGCCGGGTACTTTGTTACATACAAAGGGCATTTAGGAGCAATAGAGCTCCTTGAGGCTGAGCATTGTGTTAGATATTGGGCTATTGTTAATGTCCTATACAAACATAGCGTTTTAGTATACTTAAATGGGGTCCAACATTCGCCTTCTACACTCCTACTCTGTGGGGTAAACTAGTCAGAGGTAGGCTTCCGCCCAAAGATAACGCAAGGGTAGTGAGATCCAGCTTTATTTGATGTTGTGGATGTTATAATATATATAGAGCACTTTCACAGGTATATGTTATAATCACAGCCTTCCCTTCATATATATAGAGATATGTACATCATTTCTATCATTTAGCTCCAGGGCTTGCATTGATAATTATACGCGACGGCCTTAGTCAAGGCAAAGTATACATATAAATATCCAGCAGGAATCCTTTAGGGACTCCAGAATGTATAAGTCTCCGCGCAATCAACCAATAAATACTTTCAACTTGATTTCAATTAGGTTATTATATGTCCACATCATAATCGTCAACATGTCTCGAAGACGACCTTATACGCTTCTCTATGATACCGACGGATCTGATAGCGGTTTTCCGAGAACACAGGTGCAATCTAATGGTTACTCTCCGGTCACCACTATGGATCCGGGGTATACACATACTATCAGTTTCCAATTCATCAGGTCGGCCAGTCTAAACAATTGGCTCTCCAGCTCCATACTTATAAAACCGGTATACTGTATCACTAACTCCATGGTTCTCTCCAGAATACAGGACTCCAGGTTAGCATGTGAATAGAACACTCAGTGTACAATTCCGGTGGCAATGTCGTTACCCAATAACTCCAATTGAAACGTTACACCTAAATACACAGATTCCAATGATCCATATTTCCCAACGTCTAGATCACGGGACCGTTGTTAGTCAATGTTAAACCGATGTTAAACTTTTAGAACCACACACATACTCCTCAGGAGCTACACAGTGCCATCTGGTCTTCTCGATCGTACTCCCCCAAACGCTCACTGATAACTGACTGCGCTTTCCTTTCCCCCTAGGCTTATACTTGTTTCTTTTACTTTATTTCAGCTTCCCTTCATGACCACACCCAGCACCTATTGATTGCTCGTCAGCGTCATCTCTCATCTCTATTGATTGGCCATTAGGCGGCCCTACTCAAGACCATCCTGAATAAATTAGGCAGGGGATGGTCGCGGCCATGTTGTGTTCGGGGCCGGCCTTCAGCCTGTGTCGTCGCCTACCCCCTATGCTGCTCTCGAGGCCCTAGTGATCGCCTCCTTCACCAGCTACCCCACCTGCTGCCCCTGAGGCCCTGGTTAACCGCCTCCTTCACTACCTACCCCACATGCTGTTCTCGAAGACCCCGGCCACGGACATCCTGGTCATATGGATTTTAACCCCGACGCATAGCCCCATTTGCCTGTACTACTTGCTCCCATCGCTGAGGCCGCGTTCCCCATTCGCCGTTCGTCTTCCCGATCTTAGCCTATCTCCTGACCTGGATTTTATACCGCTGTTATCTTTCCCACCAGCTGTGTCAGCCCGGATCCTAGTTTATTTGTTGCTTTCCTGCTCGGGCTCTAGACCCTGGCCACAGAGCTGAATATATTTAGTCCATATAACTTTGACTCTTATTGTGGCCAAGTCTACCATTACAGGACCTTATAACATTATTTATACATGTTCCTTATATTCGTTATTTACTGCGTGGCCCGCGTACTGGTCTTGCCCGATTTACATGTGACTTAATGTATGCGACGACTTTCCTTTCTCTTATTATATTAATCTCACTGTACTTGTATCTTAAAGTGTACTGCTTCCCCCCACTTCTTCAATGTATATCTACTATACCCATACATATTCATACATATATATGTACATTTTTGCCCGTTCCCTTATGTTATATTATACATTATTTATCAATCAATAAATATATCCTCCAAACCTTTTTGCTCTTCTTTAGTTTTCCACTATAACCCAATATGAATTATTGCCTTGAAATGTCAAATGGTTTAAATCAATTGACAATAATTATATCCCAAAGTCTGATATGGAACATGTGGTATAGATCATACCGTGCAAATTAAGCAATATTCGAGGATGCATTGATTATAATATTGGTAAGGCAAGTCTGTTAAAACATGCAAATGCAAAGTAAATTGTCTGATTTTACTATAGGGACTAGCCATGTCAGATTTGATTGATCATAATTGATCACGAAACGATCCCGTGGAAAAACCATTATGGTGACCACAGCTTCTAATTATACAGCAGTGGAATTAAGTTTCAGGTTGCAACGTCCCATGCGGTGCCCAAATGAATATCATCAACTGCCGAATTACTAGGCCTACTGTTTTGTAGAGATGTGTGATATCCCTTACACCTATTTTAGGGGGTATTTTTTTTTCAACAGAAGGGGGCAGTGGTGGAAATCGATCGCAAACACAATCTATATGCTAGCCTTTCGCTGAAAAAGGGGGAAATCCCCCTCCTCCACAAACAACACTCACAGTGTATCTAATCATGCTAAATCAAGCAAACCTTTTAACAAAACATACTTAGGGGCCTACGTTCATATATTAATAGTCTTACTGTAATTCAGTGTTTCCTGGAACAATCTTTTGGGAAAATCAATAATTGCAAAAGCAATAATCAATTACAGTACTCCACAAATCCTTGCAGTTACAATATAGCCAGAATTGTTATATTCATTCGCCACTGTGGACCTAGTATTGTACTAGATAGACGGAGGCCCAACGTTCTTTGCTGCTCCTCACCTTTTGCACACCTTTCCCTCTCATGTCCGTTCAGCCAATGTCAGCCACGAAGTCTTTTCCTCCTTTTTGTACCGTTTTTGCCCTTCTTTTCGTTGCCGGGCCTTGAATACGTTTTTGTGACCCATTCTCCTTTCATTCACATGATTCGTTGCCTCCCGTTTTTAGTCGTTGGTTTTATCCAATTGCTGATGTTCATGGCCAATATGCCTTAGGATGTTGACTTGTGAAATTTGAATTCGTCATCTATGAGTAACCTGAACGGCTTAAGCCCATAGCAATTTGTGGAAAATGCTCTGGGCGAGGAAAAAACCTTTACTGCCAATCCAACCCCCGGAGAGGCATTTCCAACACGGGAAGTAATGTGAGCTACTGTTTCTGTAATCTTCTTGCCCTTTATCTGGACAAACTGTCCTAAAATCCCTGAATCTGTCGTCAAAAGCAACATATTTGTTTGCACCAGGGTTGAGTGTCCCGATTTTATAGTATGCAAAGTTTTATAGTATGCCAAGTTATAAGGAAGTAGCCATTATTCAACAACTGGCCTATGGGGGTCGATGGATTTTTCCGCCCCCCCCCCTTTTTAAACAATAACAATGCGCGGCTTTTTGCTGAAAAGTTTTTTTTTCGGATGCCCCCCTCCTCTTCTATGGCGCCCCCCACCTCAAAAAAGAAAAATCCATCAACCCACTCTCGGTGATAAATAATGACCACCCCCTAGAATCACTTAGTAGATATATACAGAATATTGTTCACATCAATGTGAAGCTAATGTAATAGCTACTTCCCTGCAGCCGAAACAATGAAGTGTCCATAATAGTTGTCCAGGCCCTGAGGCTAAAGTACTGAGCTCATGTATAACATTTTGTTCCAAAAGGTCATTGATAAAAACAGAAGATTGTTAAGCATGCCCTTTAAGGTACTGGTATTGAATCATTAGCGAGAGTAATTAGGAATTGAGTTAATTTCATAAGAAGGCACATGATACTGCAAGTGTCTGCTAAGGCCAAATAAAAAAAAGTTTTGTTTCAGGTAACATGGGATGAAACTCTAGGGTCGGTAGGTCGGATTTCTTTTTTTTTTTACTTTTTTTTTTTTTTACATAACCCTAAAATTGACCCAAAAAAGTATGAAAATCGGAAGATTTTTTTCAAAACTTTTGAAAACCTAAAATTTATCCCCAAAAAGTGTAAAAATATAAAAATTTCTTCAAAATTGCATAAAAAAACGTAGGGTCGGCCCTGTTTACATAGAGTCGGTCGGGTGACCTGAAACAAACCTTCTTTTTTTTTTGGCCTAATAGGTATGAAGTTTTAGGTTCTCATTTCCTCAACTTTCAGCAGACGTCGACTAAAGACAAGCTAAAGCAACAATAGAAATCTGCTTAGTTCACCATTCGCCATTGCCTTGGGACCAAGGGATAAATAATGTCTGCAATTTATAGATTGCCTGATGCATATGACTCATGGAGGACGACTCTGAGAACCTGAGCTGCTCCTATAAATACTGACACGGCTGGCAGCGATCGTCGTATATCAGGTGCTTCCATCGTTAAAGCCACATCTTCTTCATGTAGTGCCACCTATGGGGCGAAAAACGAATTTATGTGAGTTTGAAGGTGTATCTTATTTCTAACGATGGATAATTACCGACTAAAAATAGGTCGTTTGAAGAGGCAGTTCGCAACTTTCAATAACCTTGATCAATAGGATATGCCTCTGAAACTTTGCTGGCCCCAAGATAATTCCAAGTTCATGAAAGGTGGTGTCTGAGGAGTAAAGGACTCTGCAGACTGAGAACACGTGATATTTTCCTAAAAGGGTAGAATGGCCTGCACTTATTTCATGGCCAATATAAGAGCTGCTAGGACACCCACTCAACATGTCCAGACATGGTACATGATAATCTGTCATTATTTTTCTTTATCTTTGTCTGGTTAAATTATTGCAAATTGTTTTCACTTTCCTCCAGGAATTACATGCTTAATTACATGTCTCAACTTCCAAACTCTCCCTATATGTATTAGGCTATGATATAATATTATACTTGTCTGTTCTGAACTCCCTGTTCCATAACCTTGGGATTGCATTCATACTTACCCTCAGGAATGTCATTGTGGGAAATTATTGACATTATTACTCTGAAAGAATTTATATTCACGTGTACATACATTTTCATGGAAAAGAGAAAATCGACAATTTCTATGGTAATAATCACATACTATAGCATACAAAAAAAACGCGGGTTTTTAATTTACGCAAAATTATATACCCAAGGAACAGAATACGACCACTGTTATAGGCAATGGTACCTCGGTCTGCCGAGATTACCTGCAAGTCGCTCCGAGCTGCTCTTTCAGTAGTAATCAGGCCACCATGACCTCCCGGCATGACCGGCTCAATGGGCAAGTCACAGAGATCCATAAGTCGCTGTCCACATAAAGCGAGTTTATAATTATTAAATTATTTAAATTAGTTGAGAGGCTGGGAGATTGGGTGACTGATGGCTTGAGATAATCAGTGTCCACTCCTTTTATACTCGAAGCACGACCATCAGGTGGCTCGATAGATCTCAGGAATTGGAGTCAGTATGCAATGTATAAACATGTGTTATAAGTCACTTTATGATAATGCTTATAACCTAATCCCGTTCTATTTGGATCATTTTGACCCGCTGCTATTGGCCTCCTGTATTTTACCACCCATTGATATAATCCCACGGGATCCGACCTGTCCTATCTGGAATACAATACTTCAGATCCAGGACATCTCACCCTGGGCCGAAATAAATGACAGGGATGACACCCGACGCCCCAGAGTGAGCGGGATCAGGGGGTCAGCTTGGTGGGGATTTAGGCCCTCCAGCTCCAGGGTTGGCGGCTGGGACATTAATGTACGTTTAATGTCACGGTAAACCTGATACGCCACAGTACTACAGTGGCGGGGGCATCACAGCAATCCCTCCGCTCCTATCGAGCCTCTGTTTACAGGCTCCCCCTGCACCACAGCCTATGGGGATAGATATCTCTATGGTGATGTGTGGGATAATGCCGCCCCAGGATATAGCATATAGGACTTCACCCAAAGCCTCCCAGCAGCTTCCCAAAGTGTGGTTAGAATGTTAAACTACAACACACACAAAAAGAGAAACAGGTTCTAACGTTTTGCATGCAACACTACCATTACCACAAACCTCCCTGTGAAACTACAGCTGATCGTTGTCGATGCAGCTGGGTACTGGCTTCAGAGGAAAGAAGCGCAGCAGGGGAAAGCCCGAGACTCGTGCTTGGGTGCATTATACTTTACATGCGGCGGCTTCGTTTGTTTCCTGTTTGGCCTTCGGGAAAAAGAGAACATGGATCTTGGTAGTGGGGTAATGGGGTGGTACTGAGACAGCCATGGGAGCCGGAGGACATTGATGGGTACCGATATGGGTTAGTAGTAAGGGTAGTGATGGCCATGTGTGCCTTGGTAGCCTTTGTTCTCTGGCTGAATTCCCTGTGCTGTGAAGCTTCCATGTCTCAGATGGCTGTGTATAAGGCCATTATCCCCCATAGTAAAGGGATACTTGTGGACCTTCCGTTTCAGGCCCCTAGTGAACATCATCATATTGCCTCAGCTAAACCTCTTCTAGGTACCAAAAACGATATATTTAGCCTTGGTTATTAAGCATGTGTTAGTAACACATTGGTGCAGCCTCTATATATTTGTTCTGGGCTCTTGTGTGAAGTTGATTATAGTTTCCCTTTGCTCAGCAAGATTCGCAGTAAGAGAGAGGAGAGTGATAAGCCACAAACCCATTTGTACTCCTTCTCCGAATGATTAAGCAAGCACAACATGTAATCTGACTGCCGTCAATTGGCAAAGACTATCCCTGGAACAAAGTGTGTTTTGCACCCAACTGACATGAAGCGTCCCTCGAGCACAGTTGTCCGCAGTCAACTGGCATGGACTGTCCCTCGAGCACAGATTGTCAGCAGCCAACTGGCATGAACTGCCTGAGGGGCTCAGCTGGTAAGCCGCCGGTAAGTAGTGCACTCCATCACAGACATGGGCACATGTTTCCGAGTAAAACTACACTGTTAATAGTTACTGTAATAATCGAGTGTAATTTTATAGTATAAGATATGCTGTTTTCAGCTTAACAATTTACAGTGTACGGTGATGGTGGGAAATCATCTTGGAAATCCATGCCAAAAAAGGCGCTATTTCATACTAGTTGGAAGCTACTCATTGATCCCTCACATCACCTGTGTACGTGCAGAATAAGATCGTGGTATCGGATGAGCTGCTCAGCAGAGTGGACCTACTCTATGTACAAAACGTTTTTGAATACTGACCCTTGTCATTCGGTAAATTTAATGTACATGGACTTACTTATCCGGCTTTATGTCCTTTGCTCCCATCATGCCCCTGTAGCCAGTTGTACTCTTGTTTTCATCTTCTGACACAAGCACAGCTGTGACTAAGATTTGGATGCGGACTACTGTGCGTTGCAGCGTTGAGCCTTTAGTGCTTTAGTCCCAGTAGGATTAGGCTGAAAAGAAATTCTACACAAGAAAGGAACTGGCGTGGGAGCCAAACTACAACTACCTGTTGCAGAGCACCTGCTGCCATTTTTAATCGTCTGTAGGACTTTTGTAATTACACTTGATAACAGTTCCGCGTTTCTTTTTTGTTGGAAATTGGATTAAGCCGAGCCTGAAGGTGGACAAATTTTCTAGATCATCATAATTACAACCTGGCCGCAATTTGACACGTGGCATAAAACCAATCAAAAGACTAATGGTCTCTGTTTAGTAGTTGACCAGAAAAAGACCATTGGATTCCGTATTCCGTAGGTTAAGATAGGTATCCTCAATTCTCTTCTTCTACTAGCCTCATTAGTGATTAGCATAGTATGGCATTTTGCCTGCGTTGCCTAAATTGGGTTCCTAAATATACAATCAGTATAAGAATTCATATTTATAAGGAGCACTCAGGGTTGGGGACCACAGTAGGCAGCTCTGGGACCAGAGGCTGGTGGCCTGTGCATCACTAATTAGACAGGAGCTTGTTCCTGCAGTAACGGATTGCATAATTGGTATAGAGGCAGAAACCCGCTTGGTACTGACCACAAGCAGTGGCCTTGTTACAAAATGAGACCAAGATGGAGAAACATAATGGTAGCAAACTGGCATCGGTCACTGCAAATATTAGACAGTCGCGACTTGGTGGTCAAAGTGACTGGGTTGTATGATGGGTGTGCATGTGTGTCATATGAGGTCATGAGACTGAGGAGAAGGTAGTTGGATAGGTAGGTTAGTAGATTATTGGTTTAGACTCCAACAGCCATGGCTACTGCTATTTGAGGCAGACTCTAAAATAAGGGCTGCTTATGCGTCGACAACCAGCTTTTTTTAAACATTTGTTTTTTTCTTTAAGGTCTGCCTACTGGTACACCTCTACTGGTCAGGCATCATGGTATTAAGCTGTTTGTTTGTGAGTTAGAAGCAATCAAACTGACATTGACATTGTGTGTTTGATACCCTGAATGGCACGTCCATGCCTCTCTCCAAGTATCTGGGTGTGCTCTCTTCCTATTCACCCTACTTAGATGCAGAAGAGGACAGCGGGATGTTATACACTGTAAAAAATAGATGTACTTTTTACTGATTCACTCTGTAAAATTTAACGCTGATTCACCTTTATTTGGAATACAATGAAGCATCATAAATATCAGCCATTTCACAGTGGATCCTTGTTAAATGCTAACCTGGTTTGGATTACAATGATTCAACGTTAATTCAGCCTCTAATTTCAAATCCCAGAGGGAGCCACATATAGTGGATCTTGCCATAGATAGGTGGCCTGGTTTGTAAGAAGATTTTTCTGGAGAGTGTGAGCCCTTGAAGTGGAGTATACATGTTGAACTAATGGTAATTTTCAATTAATCTATATCTTTGACAATTTAACAATTCAATCTTGTGATAGGTTTGACAAAACACCGTGATCACTTGATAATATCCAGAAGAAAGTAGCTGTCTGGATCTATACACCTATTTTGTGGTAACATACTATGCATATATCCTCACCTCTGGAGACGCTTCCTTGTATCAATCCTATAGAGTAAAACCTCTTGTATAGGCAAGGGCTAGTATGCAAGTCAGATCGCCAGTGTGGCGTATAGGATCAAAGTCAAAGTATGGCTTATCCGTAGGTTTTTAGATGTATACTACAGTAACTAAAGTCACCATAATCAGACTCCCTGTGAGGCTTATCGAATATTTTCTGTATATTTGAATACTCTGAATCTATTAATGGTGATTCTACATAAAATTAACGGTGATTCTACATAAAATTAACGGTGATTCAACGTAAAATTAACAGTGATTCAACGTAAAATGAACGGTGACCGTCACTGTTAAAAAAACGGTGAAATTTATGTCCCAAAAGTTGCCGGTGATTCAACGTCATTTTGACGACATTTTTTTTACAGTGTACCAATTTAATTGCATTTTTATTCAGTCTTCTCATCAACTGAAACTCCCCTTCCACTGTAAAGGATTGCGGTCAATTGATGAATATCATACAGCATCTAGTAGCATTGGGCTTTGTCTGGAAGTTGCTTAACAAGATTGTACCATTGAAATAGTGTAAATTAAATGCATCCGACAACCTACCAATATTTTTTGTCACTTTAGCATTAATAGAGATAGGAGGTAATCGTTGGAAGTTAGGAAGTTAAGAATTATCCAAGGTGTTCTTGGCGTTCAGTTGATTTGCAACAACAAAAATATTTTGGATGTTTTCCTAATGGTCATCGGATATTTTATTCATTCTTTGGATTGGCAACTTCAATAGGCTATATCTATGGGGCAATAATCAGTATGACACGGGATTCCTGGGTGTGAGTGTGAATTTCACCTTTACTTCGGAACTACCATGAGTCAGCACTTTATTCTATTCCTCAAGTTACATTTATAACATTTCTTTCATTTCTCATAAGTCTCTATGCTCAGCTGGCAGTTCTTGCTGAAAGGCATTTAACACGATTCCCAAATATCATTTTTCCGCTGTCTTTATGCACTATACAAGGCCGCATAGATAACATTATTTTGGCCCATACAATTGTTATGATACATAGCATTGACAAGTAGGGCTCGGGTACTGAAGAACACATATTCTCTTTAGAAACATGCATGTAATGGTATAAGAGTAGTAATATCCTACACTGAATCTAAACAAGGGTGGCAAACCGAACTGCCTGGGAGCCTATACAAACAGCAGAACAGTATACAGCACATATTGGGTATGAGTAATGTACTCCTCGTCAACAGCAAATTTACACTATGTACACGGGTAAAAATACCTTGTCATTTGCTCTAGTTAAATACTATTGAGGCTTATTTCATGCACCTATTAGTTCTGAAGGTTACATGACGATAATCTATCTATATAGAGACATTGTACGTTACAGGCATTGATGATATGGATCATTTGTCTTGTCATGATTGGTATGCTTGCAGGTAATCCCAGATCACAATATAAGTCGCACGTGCATGTATGCAATGCTGCATGATCCCCAGCCTCACACATTCTAGAAGGACTGGTGGATGCACATGTATAGACTTTTTATCTCATATTCAAGCCCATAGTGTTGGGCACGAAGATAGGGGAACAACAAATCTGATGATTATACAAACTGCCATGGGCCATCTCATAAAGAAGTAACATTGTATACAGTGAACTGAAAACATAGTAATCGCACTACTGGCCTCGGTCTCCTCAGAAGTGGGATTGAATCTGTCCCTCTAGGGTGTCCTTGCTTTGTGTGCTGGGTGCCATCAGCGATCTGCAATCCCTTATTGTGACCCGCCCCCACCCCAACCCTTCCATCCTCCGACCTGTCCATATAGACGACGGTTCCTATATACCCAACGTAACAACAGGAAACCCGCGCCAATAGAGTCATGTACTTCCAGTGGGGGCAGGCGGCGACACAGGCGCCCCTGGCGACAGGTGGGGCGGGATAGTGGCGGCACAGTCAAATAGGGTTAGGCAGATCCTAATGGACCTCAGCCTCGGCGGTAGGACAGCCGCATCAAACAGTCACTGGTGGTCAGTGGTGGGGCAGCGGCCTGCCTTCACTCCATTAGACAGCGTGCAGGTAATACCTGACCCGTCCCCATCCCCAGCTGACCCCTGGACCAGGCCAGAGACTGGGGTCCCCGGCCCTGAATCAGCATTTATCACGGAGGCAATCCCAGGGAGATGTCTTTTAGGGAAGTGGTCTTTGAGCCCCCTCAACAGTCATCCAGGGAGCCCCGCCCACGTTAAGGGGGCCAAGGGATGATGGCTTCATCACCTGGCTGTCCTCCAGGGAATCCTCACAACATTAAGGGGCCACCAGTCTCTAGATCATCGTCTCAGGCCTCACCCACTAGTAAAGCACCCATGGGACAGGCTAGGCCTCCATGGCATGGTAAAGCATCCCCAGGTCATAAGTAGTACACATCATTCAGCTCCCCTTTTCATGTACCGTTCTATAATGACCAATGAGTTTGATGATAACTCAAGGGATGGAAAAGAAATCAAAAATAAAGGAAGAAAAAACTCCTTTGCATGTGCACTGTTCTGAGTAGAAAGACACCTATCCTAAAAGCTCGTTGGCATGGGCCCGGCGGGCCTCAGAGCAATGTCTCATTTGTATTGGCATTATTAGTGTGTGTGTTGTTCGTGGTGGCTCTGATGGCCTTGTACTCCCTCTTACATATATTCTGCACCAGCACCTGGCGGAAGCGTGTGTTGAACAAGAAGTAAATGAGGAAGTTCACCGACGAATTGACGATCACCAAGGTGTTACTGATCCTACTGTAGAAGAACTGGAAGCCGCCGCACTCGCGGGCGTCGTCGCTAAGGACGTTCCAGAGTATCTGATTGACAAGAGCCGGGGCCTGGCACAGGGTAAATACTAGGACTACGATGATGAGCACGAAGGTGACGTTGTTGTCCTGCTGCTGCTGACGGCTCTGCATCTCAGCCCGCTTCTTCCTGATGGCCTTGAGGGCGTTAATGAGTTTGATGTTGAGCACTGTGAGGATGAACAGAGGCAGGATGAGCAGGAACACTAAGTAGAAAATGTTGCCGTAAACAATAAGGTAGATCTTGTTCATGCCCAGATCCGTGTGCGACGGCACCACCACGGTCTGGTTGTTGCTCGGGTCTATATACCAGTTCAGCTTGGACTCAAAGAACTTGGGGATGTTGTAAAGCACGGCGAAGACCAGTATCAAAGCCATCTGTTTCTTGGCCTGGGCCACAGTACAGAGGCGAGGCGCCTGGTACGGCTTACACACGGAGATGTACCTATTCACTCCTACAAGCACAGTCACCCATATGGTTGCGGTTTGCGCAACGAAAGCCAGAGGCAGTCCGAATACGAGAACAAACGGGTTGAGGTAGGAGTATCCCTGCAGCATCTCAGTGTACTGCACGAAGGGGTTGATACAGTACAAGGGAAACACGCATATCAGCATCACTGTATCGATGAAGGATAGCCCTTGGAAGAGGAAGGATGTCGAAGTCTTGATGTTATCCTTCCAGAAGACCACGAAGGCAGTTAGATTGCCTACAGTTCCTAGAATACACAGGAGGCCCACGACGACGGTATACACCACGAAGGAGTAGAGGAGACATCCGGACGGCTCAGGCCCCATGTTCAAGTGGTGGCCGTGCGTGTTGTTTGCCCCACCCGTCACGTTTTCCAGGGCGTCCCCGTTGGCGCTGATACTCATATTGCCGCCTTTTTTTGTGAAAAAAAAACACAAGAGAAAGAAATGAAACTCCTGCTTTTCAATTAACGACCAAGAGCTAATCCCCCTACGGACACACACTCAATCACACAGGCACCTTCTTGTGGCAGTGGCAATTGGAAGGGGCATAGCCGTAGGGAATCATAACTTGACCCGAGGTTTCTGTGTTGAGGTTGGCGACGAGTTGCTCTCAAAAGGGACTGCTGCCCATTTCTAGTAATATTCTGGTGGAATATCCACAGAGCGTCCACCCTTCTTAATCACGCTGCCTCCCTGATTTAATTGGCTTCTTATGGACTACATGTTACGTCACATACACATGTAACATGTGCGCATGCGTGGCAGCTGGATTTCCCTGGTGGCCGCCATCCGAAGACGTTGCGTGGGGGCAGGGCTGTTCCTTCCTGTTGGCCGCTTGTTGCCCGCCTGCGTTAGGTGTCAGTTAATCAGATCTAATTAGCCGCTACTAATCCTGGCTAATCCGCACAGTCGGCCAGCTACCAGATCCAGCTCATCAACCCCGACTAATCACTCTGCTCTCGGGCCGCATCTGCAATTGAAAGACGCAGGATATTAGAGACAATGGAAGTAGAACAGCGTTTAGAACATGTGGGTGTTTTGTCTTTCGCAGGGAGGTGTTTTAATTAAAAGTATGATTCCACAATATAATATTTAATTCGCCAGAGGGAATATATTGATCACATAGTGTTGAAGACTATAGAGATTTGAAGCAAATGGTGTCTTCCCTGCTGTATTTCAGTAGAAATGAATTTCCACAGTGTGAACTTTTAATCAGGCATTTGTATACAAAGCCCAGCCGCTGATACAAACACCTATGTGATTCTATGAAGAAGCCGTATTGCAGCTAGATCGTTATGTATTGCTGCAAGTGTTCTCAATTGTTTTCTGTAGACAGCTGGTAGACTCTCACTTTTAATCAAATTAATCCATCCCTCACACAATAGATAGCGATCCGTTGGAAATAAGCAATGAGCGTGTGAGTCTACTTGTGCGACTGTATGAGGTTTGAAATGCATCTGGTTCATTTCATCATGACGGAATACAGCAGGAAGGTAACATTGCGTTCACCTACAATGTAATTAAGTGGATTTATTGTAATCCCAATTCTAAGCCCCCAAACAATAGACTAGGTTTTTAATTGACGTCCCTCAGCAAGGAGATACGTTTGAGAACCACAACCCCAGAGCCTCCCGTATCTTTAGGGGCCTATATTGTAAAATGAGAATCCGTACAAAATTGACACGCAGAAACTCATGTGGATCCCTCGCCATAAGTCTTATTCCCAAGCTCCCAAATGACTACAGTCCATGTGTTAATGATTTTCAACGAATACCATATGAAATAAAACACTACCCACATATAATTTGACTTGTAAATTGATGTTACCGTGATGTATGCAAATCGATCAGACCACCAGTAGTATGGAAAAAATGTTCCTTCTATTCCTGGCCTAAATTGACTAACAGGAAAATGAGGTAATGATGACGAATGAGAAAGCATAAAAATACAGCCCATATGCAGCTGGCTGGGAAGAGGTCCTGCTGATGATCGATCTGCAATAATATGTCAAACATCCACAGGCTATCTGACTACTAGCAGACTGTAGTCGTGCTAACGGATTCCATTTGGACGTCACTGGCATCACGCCAAGACAAATTGAATACATAAACAGTGGGTTATATGGACTTGAGGTAGCGGAGATGCTAATGGACAACAGTGCATTCATGTAATTGTATTATGTCTGTCCCAACTATTATGATGGGATCAGTACGGTCCTACACTGTTAAGGGTTGTGGCATATTAACTGCATAATATGGTGTACATTTACAGAACATTATGCTGTAGTCACAATTAATTAAAGCACTATATGTATGCTACAGTGATATGTTCCTGTAAATGTACAGAACGTGTTCTCTAGATCACTGCCACTAGGTCAAACAAAGCCTCTGTGTGCCTCGATGAGAAAAACCTCATCAGCTTTTCATAATTACAATGTATGGCGATTTGAAGCAATGTCTCTGATGATGCTGACACAAGCAAACGTGTGTAATAGACACCTTATCGGTTGGATACATTAAATTCCGAAGTGTCTGGCCCCTATAGTGCTAATATCACAGATAGTTCAGCTGGATGATAATTTAAACAATTACTTTGTGTATTAAGCATGGATTATCCAAGCTGCAATTGAGCTAAAGTCCTTTCCACGCATATGAATTGAAACGAATTGATTATGAAAATAATATTCATAAAAAAAACGCAAATAAAGTTAAATACCTCATAGCACACCTGTCTTTGGATTACAGTCAACAGATATACAGTATACTGTACTCCTAGGTAGATATTGTTGTAGATCTTGCCATCGGTTAAACTGGAACCTTTACTTAGGTTTACAGTGCTTACTTCTTACAGTGTCGAGAGTTCTTTAACCATTAAAGCCTGTGGTTAGATAGAAGTACATGGGACCAGGGGCTGAGATGCGAGGAGTTAAAATAAAGATGTCCTATACGCCAACGCCATCTATATGAGAAACCCCAGTATTTAAATCAGGTAGGAGGAGTATTTAACACCTTTGTGATGAATGTATAGCTTATCTATATTTCTCTCGTTTATGAATTTGAAGACCTTCAATAGGTATGCTTTCTTTGCTGATGAAGTTGTTCTGCCAAGATAGCTTAAGCACAAGGACAATGTAAGCAGTAATGAATATATCTCTAAATCAGCCAAGGGTATGTGAAAGGTCAAACTAATAGCTGGCCCGACTGTATGACTGAACACTGGGGAAATCATGACTAGCTTCAATAACCTCCACCCCTTTCCCCAGTCGGATAAATGGGCCAATACCCCTACCTCCATCTCGACACAGGTCAGGATTACTGTCGCTAGAAAATGCAGCTGAATGATACCTTGGGGAAGGCTATCAGTGCTCCAGCTACATTATTGTTATATCGTGTAATAGGTAGGAGCTTGACACATGTAACCAATAACGGCATATGGTAGCAATACCAGAATCTTAGCTTTCTGCAGGGCCCCACAACGCTGGTGCTGAAGCCCGTATAGAGAAAAAGCCTCTGGTCTGGTTTCAGCCACACGGGTGATGGAAAAAAAGAAGGAAATCCCTCAGCTGTTTCATCTAGGTGAGGTTGGCCACAGATACCCTCATAATATAAAAAAAGGGAATACATAGAGGGCTGGTGTGTGGGACTGTTGGAGGAAAAGATTACACGTCGGGTGTGTTCTGTGGGAAAGGTGGCAAAAAATAGAGCATTACGAAGGGTTGGATCATGAAGCAAATACAGCAACCTTCCATCTGTCGGGTCTGCAATTGGAGGTAGGGGTTGACGACTGGTAGACGGCTACAGGGTCCCCCTCCCCACCTCTGATCCCGTATTTCACCACCAAACTCTGAGATTACTTCCACAGGCTTATCGGTCATAATGTTATCGGTGCAAGGCAACTTGTCGACGTGCTGTTTGGGGCGTGATAGTCACTGCAAGAGTGATATAGGCAATGTAAAGGGAACTTACTCCCCTACATCCAACTTCTTTTCCTTAACTATCGAGACTGACAGACCCTGGCCATATGTCACTATAAATATATCGGTAGTCGCCTTATCACTATAGTTGCTGAGAAAATTGCTTTAACTTCGGAAACTCCCATACTCACTCACTCCTCAAAAGGCCTTAATGCACATGTCACCAATAAACAGAGTCTACTTTATCTATTATCCTATGTTATCAAATTGCATATCCTTCATTTATGAATCACTTATAAATGCATTCATTCCATTCATTCAACATTGAATTCATTCAATACTCATACATCATGTAGCCCCTAGGACTTCCATGTAGTAGTTATCTCATTATCATGCAGTTCGGCCATCTAAAATGTAATCAACATAGGTATTTAATCTTGCGTAACATGTTATAAACACGACTTTGAAGTTGACTGGATAAACAAAACCAAATCTTCCAACTACCAATCATTATTTTCTCTCCCACTAGATTATCGATGGAACTATAAGCAGACAATAATATCCGCAAGAATCATCCTACCAAATCCATAGACACCTGACAGATATAATTATGTATCTCTAACATAATTATTGAATTAAAATAAACTCTAAATACAGTTTCCCACACCCTTTCCATCCTTCTGTTCACTCACCATTCAGTCTACATTTTTCACAATCGACAGTGCTTTCTATTTACACCTGCCCCTTCAATAATCCTCTCACTGGCTGCCGCGTCATTCATTTCATTGAACATGATCTTAAAGGGCCCTGCTTTAGGGTGGCAGCAATGGCAGTCAAATGGTCTGCCAGCTACTGTCATTGAGTGGCCTATACACTTGCCTTAGTTATGCACCACAGTGCATGTTTTGAGGCATCAGTAATTGAAGGAATTGGGGCCATTGGTTAGCTGATGCCAAAATACAATGAATTGTTTGGATGCAAGCAGAAATGGCTATGTCGATTCACGAAGTGGAGCTTTTATTATCATTGTACTTGATTCAAAATTAAATACAGCACTGTATTGGTATGGTAGCCCAATTCGAATAAAGAAAATTTATAACGGTAATTTTCCGTTGGGAATGGATAATGAATTGTCTTGATGCATGCAAAAGTGACTATGTTGATTCACAAAGTGGAGATTTTATGACCATTGTACTTAATTCAAAACTAAATAGAGCACTGCATTTGTGTGTAATTTATAACAGTAATTTTCCATCGGGAACGAAGAATGCAAATATGGTACCAAAAATAATTATAAACAGATTAATGGCAAACAAGCAAAATGTAATTTGCTTTGTGTGTCCATTGTAGCTCTGCGATGGATTGTAAGTGATCATGGACAATAAATGCCACAATCATGTGAGTGGACCTACTTCGAAGTGCAGAATTAACGCATGTCCATCTGACAAAAAGGTATGCTACTTTACGTCAAAATACAACATAAGGAGCCATAGAGAAACGTTCTGATCCTCAGATGAGGGTGGTTATCTTAGAAGACATTTCCATGTCAGATTATATTTGCGTACAATGCTTTTCTTTTTATGGTCAGACATTACCAAACATCTATGTGCCATTGCCAGTATATCAATACAGCAGATTGGTGGACATTGGTCTCTTGTCCGTAAATTAAATGGAGACGAGTTATATCTGCACGGGGACTGCCCAAACCCAGCAAAATATGAGTTCAAGGTCATAGTGGTTGTCACCAGAGACTTCCTTCGGAGGGATTTGGGAAAGAGAGTAACCCAATGATTGTTGCATAGATTAAATCAGCGCTGGGGCACTTATACAGGCCACTACGGTCGTTTCCTTAGTCAATATTCTTATTAAGATCAAGTGACTGCCGCATAAGCTTCATTTATCATATTATGGTCAGTCAAGCCTTTAATTAGAAGACTGCAGCGATGTCTAAATCGCAAATAAACATGGGTCATTGACCTACTAAATATGGTATTAGCACAATTTAGTAATTGACTGCACAGTCAAAACTGTACATCATGTGTTAATCAGGCAGCAGTTAGCCATTTTCATCTTCCACCAACTCAACCACCATTAGCCATGCAAAACATATTCTATCCAAATGTGATCTGGCAAATGAGGTTCTATTTTCATTAGAGCTCAGGCAACCTTCCTGCCATTATAAGACATTCATTAATTGAGGCATCTGCAAGCTGGATGGGGAAAAACAGAACGTTCAGTTGAAGACCAATGCAGTTTCTGCAGCTTTTCAATTGCTGAATAAGTCTTTACATTTCTACTATAATTACCTATAATTCAGGCTGTAAATCCTCCTAATATACGTGGGAATACCAGAACGATCAATGCTGTTTCTACATCCTTTCTGACAACCCAGTGGGCACATGCAAAATTCAGTTCAACATTGAATCAATGTAGACTCAACTTTGATTCAATATTGACAACCATTTACCAATGTTGATCAAATGTTCTGTATCCACTCGGAAGCGTTACTTATACACGGACCATGTACATACATCCTCCTAGTATAGTACAATGGTTAGACTCACACGGTTTAGGATTCCCACCAAGGACGTAAGCTGGTTGATATGCCTATGATATATATCCCTTTATACCGCTGCCCACACCCTCCCACCCTTCTGTCCACCAACGTTTCCTGCTGCCTGCTTTCAAAGCCTTCTCAATCGGCAGTCCTTTTCTATCTACACATCCCCCCTTCAATCATCCTCTCACTGGCTGCCTAGTCCCTCACTTCATTGAACATGATCTTAAAGGAGCCTGCTGCAGGTTGGCAGCAATGGCAGCCAAATGGTCTGCCAGCTGCTTGCCTGGAGTTGCCTATATAGTTGCCTTTGTTCAGAGCGACAGTGGTTTTGAGGCATCAGTAATGGAGGAATATACGCTGGGTTCACTGTCTGAGGCAGTGAGCGTAGAGTGGACTGGTTCAGCATGCTTTAGAAAATATGCAGTGACTGTCTGATTCCCTAAGTGGAGCTTTAACAACAGTGCGAGTAGTTCTGAATTGGAGACAACTTTCTTGTTTAATTATGGCTCAATTTTGATGGACAACATTTATGATGCTAAATCCCCATTGGAAACAAAGAGTACAATCGCAACCACAATACAATAGGGAATGAACATTATTAAACTGTTCAATTGCGCACAAACAAATGTAATTAGGCTCGTGTCCATTACAGTCACAGGATGAAAAATTGTAAAACGGAAATAGCTTCCCCATGATCATGTAAGTGAAATTACGTCAGATGTCAAAATGCATAAAGATTCTATATTAACCACCTTGAAAAGCCCGCATATGGCATATCTCCTGTTACCATGTGTTATGACGTTTGTTACAGGATCATATGTGTTAAATACATGGAAAACCCCGCATGGTATGACATATTTTTAGTTTCCAATTTTTGATATTTTTTATTCACCTAAATATATCACTTATGAAATTGCTCTGCTTGAATATTGGCTTCCACCATGTGACGCATAGGTTATCAGTTGTATACATTATACATACAATTTATTTAGTTATTTACAGAAGTAGATAAAATCAGTTTGAAGAATAATTCTTGACATAATGGTACCATCACTGACATCTGTCAGCATTATGTATTTGGCAAAATGTGTGTAATTTGTGCCGACACAGTTGGCATAGAAACCACAATTGATCAATGAACCATAAAAAAAACGCAGCATCCATTCACAACACTAATTTTCCGGGATAAAACGATTTGCGCCATGGATGATATAAAGGCATGAAAAATAATTCCAATTGGGCCTTTCAGCAAAAGCTCTGGCTGCGTGGTTTGGGCCTTGTGGTGTAGCGAACAGCCAACACAAGACTGATAAAAAGGGAACACTGTGGAGGCTGAAAACAGTACATTGCTATTAACGAAAATGACAAAACATCGGTTATCCTAACATAATCATTTCACCTAGCCATAAAACATAGCAACTGGCCATGAGGCAAAAGACAGTACCAACTATTATGAGACTGCACTCCTCCTGGCTGGCTGGCGGCTGGCTGACTGGCTGATTTGGCAGAGCTGGAGGCGGCTGAAGTGGGGACCGTGGCTGAGGGATTGCTGCTCTGGATGAGGTTTGCCAGGCAGGAAGGCAGTGATAAAATGCAAAACGCATGGTCTAAAGGCGTTTTGTACAGTATCACTGCCCCCCGGCAGGGCGGGTAGCACTCAGGGAAGGAGCCACTCTCTGGGAGCCGTTCAGTCAGTGGGAGCTGCTCTATGAGCTGCTCGGTACATATCCCTGAGCTGCTCCTTTCTTCTTGTTTGTGTGTGGCCTGTAGATGTCTCACATTCCCTGTCCACATGAGTTATAATATTACTCATGTGAACATATTGTGTCTTCTTCTGCTGATGTCCTCACCATTTCTGCTGTCATCCTGAGGCGAAAACATGACTCTAAGGTGGGACCACTAAAAGGATATACCGATGTCGTTAACAGTGAAAACACGTAATGGTACAACATATTGTCAGCAATCAATGAAGTATATATTAAATATCATCAAATTCTTTGGATGTAAAAACAGGACTCTCCTTTTCATCAAATTGCAAAAATGCACATTATTCATTATAAACTAAAAGCCTCACAGTGCGTTTATGAATGTTGCAATATTTAACTCAGTTAACTATTGAACCAAGAGTGTATTTAAATGTGTTTCTATTAACCCAGATGTATACATGCTACCAGTGTTGAATATCATAAACATACAATGAAGAATGAATGAGAATTATCTCTTCAAAAAGACTTCTTGATTCTAGTCGATATACTTTTGCGAACAGGACGGACACCAACGTGACCATTCCTTATCCACACATGTAGGTCAAACTGAATTTCTAAATCAGGACATGAACGGTAAATAAATTGATGTTGCAGCTTTGTACTAATACTTTGAAAATCACTGCCGCTGAGGATTTCAAATGGCTTATCTTTTTATCTTCTTTCAACCAATTTAGACATTTTTGATGATGAGTTACAAAACGTTCCAAATTTGCTGTTCAAAAACTGCCTGTCAGGAGAAATTGACCGTGAGTATTGACGACTTCCCTTTTTGTAAGATTTTAATCAACATAGAATTCCCCTTTTTCGTCGAGTTGAAATATTTACGAAGTAGCCTTCATGGCACACATTTTTTAGATATTGATTTCAACCACTGAGCCTTCATCATGGGATGTCGTTGTAATAAATAGATTGTTGCAATGATTGCAATTCCCTGAATAATGGACCATATTGAGTGGTATTTTGAAGCAGGCCAACTAAAACGATTCTTATCTCTAATAATCAATACATTAAATTGTAAATTGCATTGAGTTACACCACTTTTATGTCCTCTGGGCATTTCAATACTCTGGACATTTCAGCATTTTGCCTCCGGCTTACCTCGTTGTATTTTAATGAAATGGGATACCAGATTAGATATATTAACAGCATGTTGTGCATATACGTACAGATAAATGTCCACTCCCATGGCAATATTGATACAACTCCTTCGGTTTTTAAGGAGTAATGCCAATACCCTTTAGACCAATCAGGATGTACAACCTACTACAATTACCATAAGCACCTACAATGTCTACAGTACATTACACCTCATATAGCTATTATTGTCAAAGAAGTGGGCAACGGAGTGGACATTCTTACAGGTCCTAACAATATAGAAAGGGATTAGGCCCACATATGAAAATGGGATTTACAAAGTGTATGCGACTAAGCTGTCTACTATACATACAATAATTGGAGAGAATAAAGCTACTGTATGTGGCATTCGTAAAGGGTATTGAAGCCCCACCTACAGCTGAGGTACAGCTGAGCCTCTCTGTGTTGTAGTTCAGAACTTTCAAGTGATTATTTTCCTGCTTTGCATAGATGTATTTCCTCATTTTCCTGTAAGGCAAGTTTGAAAAGAGGGAGGTAACGTAATTTCCAAGACCACTCTTAATGAACTCTGAGCTACAAGGAAGAAATCAAAGTGAAGTACTTAGACCAAAAACCCATTCCTTGTGGAGTCGTGAATTACCACTTGAGGATAAGGTTGGGGATTAGGATATCTGCGTTCATGACGTTTTACATTTCCTGAACCTCAGGCAGTAGTTTTGTCTTCAATTATTACACCCATCACTGCAAGTTCTTAATGGACCCAGATGACACAAAAGACGGCTGTGTCTGCATTGTCCTCTTGAATCAAGTATAAGTCTCTATTTCCGACGCGGGCTAGAATACATGATTCAGTTCGAGTGTGTACATATTCATGTGGTTGAATTCAGCATCCATGAAGGGTTCTTTTTGATGCCGATCTATGTCATACACTGATTGCACCTTCATGCTTGTTGACTCCTGTCCTCTCATGTGTCCCCTCAGAATAGAAACGATCTCTATGTCTGACTGTCTGGCTGTCTGTCTCTCGTGAAATTGCAATCGAGGTTGCACAGTCTCAAGCATTGTTTATAGATGATGAATTCGTCTCTTTTTTTTTTATCTCAAGGCCTTGGGACAAACTAAGGTCTTTCTGCAGCATCGTATCAAAGTTACAGCAAAGTAGCTAATTGAAATTTAATGTGGTGTGAAATTAAATTCCATTTTTGCTGTTGAAGTAAACCAAACATGTACATTCTGATTACTTCCTATCTGCGTCCCGGCCGTTCTACAAATTTATCGATGGGTTCTACCACATAGTAATATTTCCTCCCAAGTGTGTCGAAAACTAGAATTAATGAAAATTCATAAAAATATATGAAGGATTTATTACTCACGAAATGACTTAGTTACTTTGGGGAGCATACATGAGACCCCATCAAATCAACATCATTATCGGCTGGCTATAATTAATTTTGTTATGACAAGAGTGATTGGAGTGTGCTAATCCTGACTCTGTCTTAACATCGTATTGCTCTATAGTGCTACCCAACAAATAGCACGTTCCAGGGTAGATACTGAAAGCAGACTAGATGTTTAGGCTATGTATCCCTTGTCCAGAATAGAATGAATCGATATAAAACAATGCAAACATTTCCATTGGTTAATAGAGAAATTACTGTCAGTTCCCCTTTAAATGTCTAGATCGCATAGTATATTCGACACTCCACCTGTCTATCAATACAAACCGATACCACCGTCATTTTCAGAATTATAGGGTGTGACATGGTTGTCGTATCAGTCGCAAGCAATTAATCATGAGTGCAATATCTGCCCTTTATCTCTACTCTTTATCTGCACTTTATCTGCTAATTAACAGGTCGTTACATGACTTCTAGAGAGAAATATATCGCTGTATACTGCTTATAAATCCCCAGAAACTTCACTAACCACTGTACTAATGATAACGCCTGAGGAATTATACACATTCACAATCTACCCTTGTGAATCATTAGGCAGGTCAGCATTGCATTAAGTCTAGTGTGAAATATGGCTTATATGATATGAATACAGGTATTCCATTACACAAGGAGATTTTCCTAAATTAATCAGTTCAACTGATAAATAACAGACGACAAACGATAACTAATCGAATCGAGAAATAAAATAATCTGACATGGTAGATGCATACAATATTATATACAGATTTGATGTGTGAAAAGACCATACATTAACCTATGAAAAATACACTGTGAGAAGTAGCCAAAAAAGTCCTACCAGCAGACCAGTTAGTTCTGCTGTGAGCCAACAGGTGGAATCACCCCATAACATGTCATAACCCTATATAGTGCATGATGACTGTAGGTGGATGGTTTCTCAACAATGAGTGCAAACATAATACCTGACTCGAGTATCTAGATTGGACTGCTGTAGTGTGCAGAGCTACTTTTTAATGGCACCTTCATAGTTGATAGCTGGCCACCAATCATTATATGTGGCACTAGGTGGAAAGGTGGAACTATACATAAGAACTGTTAGAGTATGCCTTAGGTGACACTAGCTGAGGACCCTGGGAAAGGGGTCATCTAAACATCCACATTTACATACAAATTCCCATTAAAGCGTCCCAAGAAACACTGAGCCTTTCTTCTACAAGGATGATAATGCTGTACAACTGCATCATCAATGTAGTATCCTATAGGCATATGTGTAAAGGCAACTGAAAAGGCATACCAAATAAGGGAACTTTTCACCAAAAATGGAATGTTTTATGTAAAATTACTGAATTCTCCAGAAAAAAGAGGACCAAAAAGAATTTTTCTTCCATTGTAGGCCTTGATGGAGCCGCTTGGTGGCTAAAATTGGTACTAATCCCACGGGGATACCCCCTTCTGCTTGCCTGCTCACATATTAGTAATGCCCACATTTCTGAGGTCACTTCTGTTACTATAGGGGATTATAAATAAATGGTATCCCCTATGTGAAGAATTTCAATTTTGTCCCATTTATTGAACCCCTATAAAGTAGGCTATCTTGGTACAGCTGAGCCTTTGGTCCCTGTGTTTTGAATTTCATCTGAGTGCTGCTTCCAAGAACTCGTACTGGTCATTCAGAAAAGATGTCACTCGTGTTTTCAACAACGAACCAATTTTAATAGCGAACGTGTACACACCCAACAGCAACTCAAAATCTGAGAAATTAGGAATAGAATACATTTATGGTACATGCATAATAAACACATAATAAATTACAACACTAATTTTTACTACAATTTCAATTTTTGTGGGCATGCATCATCCTGAATACCTTAATGATGCATTGATGAAGATACTTTTTAATAGATCCAATAGAAATAAAAATTAATATTGCCGACGTATGTTACAAGATGCACGCCAAAACCCTTGTGAAACAGTCAAAACACGATCTTAGGATTTCGCCCTTAATAATAGCGACCTGCAGCCACCTCGCCACCTTTGCACAATTAGAAGATGCTCAAAACAAGCAATCTTTTCATTCGCGGATGTGACAGACGCGTGCTTGGTCCCTAGACTAAGCTACTCCGTCATATAGGCTGCATTAGATCTCCCCCTCTTAATTGAATGACGTCATCAGATGACAGGCCACCATTGATTGACCGCAGTGAATGGCAAGGGTCGGCTCAAATGGGTTAAACCTGGTTCACAACTTGAATTCGCAGAGCATGCAGACTATAATGCTGAGAATAAATCAACCAATAGATATTTGTGAGTGGTTTTAAATGTCTGCCCGAATAGTTGTCACCAGTTCACCTGGTCTTTCATAAATATCTATACACCAAGAAAAGTTAAGAAAATGAACCACAGCACATACATGACGGAGGTCTAACCAGTTTCGCAGGGACAATAAAAAGGTGTACATGCACCAGTTCTAGTATCCTCCATGTCTCCATTTTCCCATTAAAATATCCATTTATTCTAATATTTTCTTTCTTTCTACACATCTTAACCTATTACTGTCATTCCTGTAGTAAAAGGGAGGGGCCCACGGGGGAGGAGATTTCCAAGGTGGAAGATTTCCAGGGCAAGAATTCCGGGGGAGAATTCCGGGTGGGAGAATCCCAGGGGGGAGATCCCCTGACACTGTACGGAGGCATAGGAAAATAGTCTTTTCTAAATGCGATCCGTGAAAAGGAATTTGAGATCGAAACCCATTATCAAATGCAGTTCCACTATCTATTATACCAAGTGTATACAATGACGGATAGATTCATAGTAAATTAATTATCTGTTCACTTGATATCATTGCTGATTAGTTCATTGTTTTTTTTTATTCGCTCAGACCATGGAGAAACAGGCACCTCTCCGTCTGATATTGACCATCTACAATGATAAATAACAGTCAGCGGTGGAATTTGATGGTGTACACAAAACGTCCCTGCAATCTACAATGTCAACATTTCGAAGCAATTATTGTGAATGCACTTAATTTGATATTGATTGACGAAGTGAAAATTATCTCGTTGGGCCAGGCCTGGGCGCTGAGAGGGAGGAATCTAATTCTTGGGAGGGGTTGTGCAATAACATCATTCACAGGCGGGTCCAGCTGTCAATTGGAATCATCTAAATTTGCATTGCTGTGTTCAGGCCTGACCAAGAGGTGTGGAGCGCTTGCAGAATCTTGGCAAAGTGTCAGGCAATATTGGTAGTGTCAATAATGTTAACTTTAGGCTTTCATGCATGCATACTGAAATGGTTAAAGTTTAAAATGGTTGAAAAATGATTCAGCTTACGTATGAAGCCAATTGAACATTATATTCACTTGTAAGCAATTGCCTTTCCATATGCACATGTTGACGAAAGGGCAATTGGGCCAGCAGGCAAATGGGCTGAACCAACGGGTGAAGTGGGTACATAATTCCTAAACTCAGGACATCATGTATTGGTAAGTGTAAGGGTAGGGGTATTGGTCAGGTTCCAGTGAGAGTGCTAATGCGTAATGGAAGACTGCCACACATGCACTAGACCATAACATGGTTATCTCACATTATAACAAGTCGGTGAGCTTAGGTAAGTTGTTGGCCCTCTCCCAAGCAATAGCTGATGTCCTGCTTGTGATATAATAAATTATCCTATTACTAAAGTCGGTGTTTTTTGGTAGAAAATGGCACATACATACGTGACTTCCTCTCCAGGAAGCAAGTACTGCATAAACACTAGCATAGTTCACACTTTATCATCAAGAATTCAACATAATACAGAGAGAGGCGGTACACACTGTTCTCGAAGTGCATATTAAACACGTTCGAGAAGAGTAGGAGGGTCTCCTATACCCGAATACTGTCTGTTGGCAGAGAGCAGAAGGGGAAGTATTCGATAAGATACACGAGCCTTGGAGCAGTCTAGTTATAGTTGGTGCCTTAGTAACAGATGGGGCGGCTCAGGGGCGGAGGGAGCGGGTGTTAGTACTCATTGCTAAGCAGCTCCCAGTTCCAGAATGTGGAACTCGCCATCGCCGGCCCAGCGTGGTCTGCCAGTCGTAGACAGCTGATATGGTCTGTGCACCTATAGCTATGTTGCTGGGCATTGCGTAGCTTTATATAGGAAGGAGTCGTAATACGCTGGTTAACCCCCCCCCCCCCGCCTTCTCCCTCCACACACACCACCTACTTGTCAGACAGCGTTGAGATGTTCCTGCCAGGTCATCTTACATAGCAAGCTTGTAATGTCAATCATAAAATAAACAGGTAAAATCCAATACAGGTAAACTTCGGAAACGCCCCACTTGTACATACCTCGGGAAAGAACAGAAGTTCAACCCTGTATCCCTATACCACACACACAAACACACCTTTCTGGTTGCATTTACTATCGTTTATAAAACATTAAGTGAATTGTCTTAGAGATAGTACATCCCCCTTATTATTGTAAGGGACACTGCATATTGCTCTTGGATATCAACAAAACTGATGGCACCCCGCAAGGTAGGTGAGAATTTAGTTACAGCTTGTTGACATGCCCTTTTGCCTCAATTCAAAGGGAGATCCTGCCTGGTTTTCTACACCAATAATATAATGTAATTAAGCCAGACAAGCTCCCGTTAAGCACATACTATGCCAGCTAGGTGTCACCTTCCATGTCTCCTCCGTGTTACTTTTAGTCAGCGGTCAGTGCACTATGCAGACAATGGTGGACATGCAGACACAATATAATTGCTTATCATAAGAGTGTATCACATGCACAGGGCACTGCTGCACCGACATTCTGCACTAGTGAATAGCCAATATGAAAAGACATGTCCCTTTGGTAGGGTGCATATTTATTATGGATGTGGCCAAGATTAGATACAGTAGCATTAATGCCCTGAACAACTCTCGGTTTGGCTGGTGGTCGCTGCTTAAGCCAGAAGTGGCCTTGCATTTACATCACCTAATGTGGTAGCCACTGCAGTATGAACTTGAAAAAGATGTGACTTCAATACAAATAATGTCTGATCTGGCTGGTTTTAATTTCAAATTCTGAAGCGTTCTAATAATATCTCGACTATTTCTATCTGGGAAAGGGATGTCTGGACTTTTGCTTTTACAGTCCATAAGGAATTATGAAAAGGGGTTTAAACATAGTCCTAGGTAGTAAGCCACCAGGGTACGCCACTGTTGCATAAGTTGTCTTGAGTAGGAGTGGTAATTACCCAAGTGATGTGATTGCATGGAGTCCTGGGAGAAACAAATTGCCTGGTTGGCTCAGGTATCTATGTTGTAAGACTTATACTCAGCTGAGTCACTGCATTTCTTGGAGGGGGTTTGCATCAATCTGGACAGAGGGCCAGTGTATGTGTTATGTCATACTCAGGTGGGTAAACAACTACTCAGATGGCAGCAACTGATTATACAACAGTGTTGATCAGAACATCTGAGGTGGGGCATATCCATGACGGATGTATGGAGGCAATTTCAACATGGCACCTTGGCCCTGCATTGTAGACCTCATGCACTGGCTCCCACATCCTCTTTTAACTTAAATAGGGGGAGTGTGAATTGGTATTAATGTTGACATGCGATCATATATTTGCATGTCCACTAAGGCATGTGAATTACTGGTTTTGTGAATAACATGCAAATCGACTGAGCGAAACATCTGCTCCCTTTCTGGAGCATTGAAGCGAGGGAAAGTGGGAATAGATCCCCTTGGGCAAGGGAAGTGGCACCTTCAAAAGCTCTCCCAGCATCGAGTGGGTAGTGGTTGGCGCTACGCGTTATTACCCCATAAATGTCCATGTATCCATAGGAGAGGGGGGCACAGTAAGGAATGCCCCCAGTGTATTATATACAGCCTCTTTACATTCGACTCAGAGAAAAGGCCCTTCTGGTCAGCGGCAAAGGGCACATTCTGCCCCGGGTCATCTGCTTTAGTGGCCATTTTTGCCGCTAGCTGGCGCTATACGATTGGTGCTGGTGGAGAACGCGCGCATGCGTGATGGAGGAGGTTGACGTGGCATAACGTGTGGACGTATAGATGTCCTGACAGATCCATCATAGTGGAATGACTGGTGTGGACAGCGTACTGATGGATTGAATACTATGGCACCATAGCCCCAGCATCACTCACCCCCACCTCAGTTATACCATCCCGCCAAGTATCGTATACACAACATATTCCAGGGGGTCTATCTGTACACATGTATCTGTGTTATACAACATTATCAATACCATCTGTATTTCATAATGTGCATACCAGTACCTGCAAATACAGCGCTACTATGTTGGAATTCGCCTAAACGATATGAAGCTCTGGTATAAAAATCGTAAAGCATCTTCCACAAAGTATTAGCCCTAAATTAATGGTTATCTCTGTTTGGGAGAAGAGGTTATAAGAGAAAATCGATGCCTCTTGGAGAAATAGATGTGAAATGTCTTCTTGAATCTTTATGTGCCAACGTGGGTTTCTTCACGGCAATTGATGGAATTCCTCAAATACCAGAATTGAGACTTTGCTCGATAGGGGGGCCATGCTCTGTGAGATATGTCTGCTTTTATTAGTGTAGGCGGGGCTCAGTTTCCTATTTCTATCCTGGTGGCATTAATCAATTCTCCAGGGAGGCGGAAAAAGATAATTGGGATGGGAAGTCTTTTTTTATCACTCAGCAAGTTCACCGCTCAATCCTCTGTGACACGAGATAGCAGTCTGAACCTGTCTTCCCACGTAGACAGACACCATCCAGTCCCTCATATAGGTATAGCAAAAGGTTGGGATTCCCTAGTTTACAATCATAATGTCCAGGAATTATACCGATCAGAATCAAAAAAATAATCATGGCAATTTCTACATTCTTCTCCCAAACCGATCTATGTTTTAGGTACCATCATGCAAAAAAAAGGTATTATGAGGTAGGTACACCAAACTCCTCCTATGTAAAAATAAACATTGTATTATGATCCTTTGCTAAAAATGGATCAACTCTGAAACGGATAAATCTGAGGACGGCCTTATTTTGATGAGTATAGGATGCGATGACCTAAAAAAAACATCCATAAGCGGCTCTCCACTACAGTTGATTCGTACACGATTCATCATCATCCAATTTGCATTGGCAGTGATTGCGGGTGTGAATCGTGCATGAAATGTGCCTGCATCGTGAATGAAATCGGCACAATGCTCAATCAAATTAAGAGCTGTATTTCACATCTATCACCTCAAACCATCGGGATACATTCACCACGGTTCCGAAAATATCAGGCATAAGTGGCATTTCTAGACGACAAACAAAATCAGCCCGGTTTTTGCCATTGGGTTTAGTGGAAAACCCGCTTTAGTTCGTTCCATGACACTCATTGCTACCCTTCTACTCACCATAAAAAATACACTTTCCACATCTACAATACAAGGTCATACCTGGGGCAATACCATCTATGACTACCCATCAAATATGCGTAAACACGCATAAACACAATGGTGGAAAGCTGGTGACCGCCATTGTCCACTTAGTAGCCCAGCGCCCCAGTGCCAGAAGCGCATGCCTCCTTGTGTACAAATGAAATGTGTACCCAGCCACACCCCTATATGAATAGTTCCAATCAGCAATTGTCATTCAGAAACCCACCATTTGGCCGGGCATTTGGCGGGCACCGTATATGGGATGCGTGGGTTGCCCATACTAAGCAGCTCACACCTGTCCTGAAAAGCTCACCCTCTTCTAGCTTTGGCTGCAGTAGCTTTATCATTCAAGTTCCCTTTTGTGATTTTATTATACATTATCCTCCATCGTTTAGGGAAGGATATTGCGTATAAACACCAGGGTATTACCTCCTGCCCTTATTCATGAAGTTCTTTCTCAAAAAAGCGATATATTATAATGTAATAATAAGTTATAGCATTGTAAAGCTCATGATTGCAATTTTGACATCTTCATTGGGTAATCTTTTTCCCTTGGCTGTAAGTCCTCCATGTAATTGTATACTCCGACTCTGTTACACATGTGTATCCAGGCAGGCACCTTAGCCACAGTATTGTATTGTATCCGTTTCTAGTTAATGCTCCCGTCTGATTGGCACTTACGCTAATGTAGGTTATGTTTGTATCCGGAGAGTGCATGCAAAGCAATAAACAAACCCCAGCAAAACGCCGTTCTCACCAAGCCCTGGCGATAAGTAGGAAACGGGAAGGGGAGGTGAATTCGGGGTGCCCACTATTGGCGCTATGCCTCAGGGAGTAGTCTTCGTCGTCACCGGAAGCAGCTATTCATGGCCGCTAGGTGTCGGCAATGGTGGCTGATAATGCAATGTGGGCGGATGACAATTGGACTGGTGTGCATTGAATGGTCTCCTTATAGGCTGAGGTTGTGAGCAGCTCTGAGCCGCTCTAAGGGCCTGCTAGAAGCTTGGTGAGCAGCTCACAATGCAGGTCACTTTGTGGGTGCAGGTCATCTTAGAGATGGGCCTCGATTGTCTGCTATGTCAAGCTGAAGGTTAGGTTAACTTAAGGGAAGGTGGGGGGGAGGGAGTTCGGAGAATGTGAGATTCTACACTCCATGGTTGGACAATAGCACAGACAGTCCATGGGGTTAAAAATGTGTGTTTCCAGCCCTATACTGAGAAAACAGGGCCGACACTAGTCTTCTTTTCTTTTTTTCAATTTCAAATTCGTGAGGAAACCTTTATTTCAAACAGTTGCCATTAGATTTCAAAACGTTAAGATTTAAGGTGGGTTTTGACTATCAATATAGTGAATTCTACATACATAATAAGGTGATGGAATGATGGCTTTGGGTATGAATCATTGAAATCAGTGACATAATAGTCTATGTGTTCTCTGGTTTTGGGATCGATGTTAGGGTGAGGGTACATTGTCAATTTAGTTATCAAAAAATATGTCCAATACTTTATGTGATGTCTATACACCGGAAAACACAATTGAAGCTAGAAAGACTTGAATAAACCGATCGGTTTGAAGTGACATGTACCTACTGGGAAACGCGACCATGGTGCACACTGTGCTAAGGTCCCTTTTTGCAGATCCTATCACTATAATATTGAGCATGTATATGCAATGCCCTTTGCTGTTTATATTTTCCTGTGTAGAACAACAATGTCCTCTTAGCAGGGGAACTCTTTAATTCGACTCTCATCTGCCTTTCCCTATAACTGTTCGCGTTGCGCCGTTGCCTTTCAATTTCAGCAGCTAAAACATAATGTGCTCCGGTGATATAACCAGCAGTTTTATATAGCGCTTTATGATTATCTATAAATACTCCTACCTCGTGTGTCAGTAACATGACCCAGGCGTTAATTATCTATTGATCTGCCCACATCTGAGTCATTGAGCCATACACATTACAATAGTAGTATAGTGCCACGTGCACATGTATATTGTATGCTTACACACTGCTGCACTGTAAAAAATAGATGTACTTTTTACAGATTCACTCTGTAAAATTTAACGCTGATTCACCGTTATTTGGAATACAATGAAGCACTGTAAATATTAGCCATTTCACAGTGGATCCTTGTTAAATGCTAACCTGGTTTGGATTACAATGATTCAACGTAAATTCATCTTCTAATGTCAAATCCCAGAGGGAGCCACATATGGTGGATCTTGCCATAGATAGGTGACTTGGTTTGTAAGAAGATTTTTCTGGAGAGTGTGAGCCCTTGAAGTGGAGTATACATGTTGAAATAATGGTGATTTTCAATTAATCTATATGTTTGACAATTTAACAATTCAATCTTGTGATAGGTTTGACAAAATACCATGATCACTTGATAATATCCAGAAGAAAGTAGCTGTCTGGATCTATACACCTATTTTGTGGTAATATACTATGCATATAGCTTCACCTCTGGAAACTCTGCCTTGTATCAATCCTATAGAGTAAACCTCTTGTATAGGCCAGGGCTAGTATGCAAGTCAGATCGTCAGTGGTGCTTATAGGATAAGGACAAAGTCAAAGTATGGCTTATCCGTAAGTTTTTAGATGTATGCTACAGTAACTAAAGTCACCATAATCAGACTCCCTGTGAGGCTTATCGAATATTCTCTGTATATTTGAATGTGAATCTATTAATGCTGATTTAACGTAAAATTAACCGTGATTCAACGTAAAATGAACAGTGATTCTGCGTAAAATTAACAGTGATTCTGCGTAAAATTAACGGTGACCGTCACCGTTAAAAAAACGGTGAAAGTTATGTCCCAAAAGTTGCCGGTGATTCAACGTCATTTTGACGACATTTTTTTTACAGTGTGGGCCGTTAATAGAAGGTGTCATTAAAATGTTTGCTATATATTAGCAGATCAATGGGCATATTTTCTTAGTATATGTTGATCAAATAGTGAGGCTTAGCTGTTGCCTGGCTTGCTAATGTAGCAACAGTGTCTGTGTCGTTTGTAGTACACCGGGTAAAGCAGTGCTTTATTGACGGGGATTGCCTATATGTCCGTGAGTGGTCCTGATCCAAGGGCCGCTAAACAGACATGACTGAACTTGTCACTGACCTGTAAATCCCGGGGTTAACAAGCCTATGCAGTGGAGAAGCAGCAGGCGGGGCGAATGCTGATTGGATCGAATGGGTTGCGAGGCGTACAGACTGAAGCAACAAGTCTAAACGACAATGGCTAACTACATAAGTGAGCACCTCCCAAAAGGTCACCTGTCAGGTTACTACTTAAGGGGCTCCTTACCAAACCCTAACTGCTCTCTCCCTATCTGGGGCCGTGAAAAATGCTCCACAGCCCACCCTTGGGATTATCATATATCAGGGGTAGCATGAGGCTGCTGTGCTTCCCACTGACAGGTTTATGAGGCCAATCCGCCAGCGCCAAAGCCACCTCAGTAAATGCACAAAACGGTCTCAGGAGCGTCGCCCGCCTCCCTGGGAGTGCTGGGCCCACCGTTCAGACTTTTGTTTGAGTGCGCCTTTCTTTCATACACCCAGCAGGAATAGATTTATGACGTCAGTCGATGACATTTTGATGGGTTCCTTCCGCCCTCGCAAATTCCCGCACCTGCCGAATACTGAAAGCATCCTGTGCCTGTGTGTGCTGTATGCCCGTCTTCCCTCCCCACACAAGTGTCCGTGCGTGCGTTTGTCCGTGTGTGGGGCCTGTTGTGGGTGGGTGTGCGTTTTGCATGTGGATGGACTGGGAGTATGAAGTAGACAGGCAGATTCAAAACACACGTAGCAATAAGGCCAACAAAAACGGTAGTATTTTAGGTTACTCGACATATATATTTTAAATCATACTCGCTGTTAGCAACATGTTCATATTGGCTCGACGCATAGATGAGCGAGTTGCACTGCATTCGTATTGGCATTTAAGTAAAGATTGGACTGCTTAAAGTCACACTTTAAGAATATTTAATTCCACTCAAAGTTGCATAAAATTCTGTCTTTATGACCTTTTTGTGGAATTTACAAAGCAGTTACTGAGCTTAAGGTCACTTAACGCGCGCCTCTAAGCAATAAAAAGCTTTCTTAAATACCAAGGCTCATGCATGTAGTGTTGATTTCTAGTTTCACATAGGTACAATTAATCTAATCGACCTATAGCCTAGATTTCCCGAACTGCAAAATGGGAAGCACACCTTCTACTTTGGCCTAGCTAGACGAGTTCTACAGCTGTGGGAATGTCAGACATGCTCCTAATGCCTGCCCTCTCTAATCCGCCCCCTCCCCACTACTTACAGAACACATTCACAACATTGCGCTATTCACCTAGCCAATCGCTCACCCAACACCTTTGGAGCAGTCTTGTTTATGCTGTTCTAAAAAGACCGACTTGCAATCTACGGGAGGGCAGGCCTACCATATGTGTTCCCCTCCCGCTAAGATGCATTGACCTCCTCTCGCAGTCTTTTTTCTACTTTGGAAATGCAATGCCAAACACTATAACTAGGCATACAGGCATTACACACGCCCCATCCTTGTATAGATTATATAGACCTGTCATCTGTCCATTTCTCCAGCCCTACCTATCTTGAAACTTAATGAACACACCCTCTCCATACCACCGTCAGTCCGTGGACATACTAGCTCAGTCACAGCAGGTAAACAGCGCACCAAGGCAATTGAAGCCCCACCAGGTCGCCACCAATGGGCAATTCAACTTTCACATTACCACAACCACAAGGACACAATTGTCCACTATAGGCGCTGCAAAAGACCACTTGGGTGGCCAGCTGAGGCCGCCCCCGTTTTCTTCCCACTATGAGGTGATAGTTAGATCCCCAACCGTCCTGGCCAATGGTTTTCCTACGGATTAGGATCCATGGCTTGTCATGAAAAAGGACCAATTGCAGAGGTAATCTCTTGCTGCACTGTTCCTTTCGTTCGAGTGAAAAGGTGCCAAAGGGATAATTAGCCCAATGGGATACACTGGTTTGGGTTCTTCAAAGAGGAGAATATATCTGAAGGCTCTCACATCTCTTAAGGGGGGTTAGGAATGCAATATCATCTTTTTTTGAAATACAAGATTTACTATACTGAAGCATGGAAGCACCATATACAATGCCCCCTCCCTGAATACAATGTGGCCGTATCCAATGGCCTAAGGAAAAGCTTCTTTCCTTCATTAAATGGCTTCAAATAAAAAGATAAACGCAAATGCCATCTACATTGATACCGTCTCACTAGTGGGCGCTGTAGCATATCCCACTTAGCCTGCAGCTTTGTGGGATGTGGTCCCAGCCCCTTCTCGTTAAATAATTATGTCAGGAATGGTATCAACGGGTTTTGGTTTGTTTTTCATTAAATAGCTTCAAATCAAAAAGTAAACGCAAATACCAACTACATTGATACCTCTGTGACATATTTCACATGTGGCTTCATGGGATATTGCCCCAGCCTCTAACAGTGAAAATCAACAGAGACAGTATCAATGGGCGTTGGCATTTGTGTATATATCATGAGGGGAACGTTAGGTATATATTTTGTATATAGATTCAGTGCATTTTAATTATTATGTTCCCCATTTTCCCTTTCCCCCGTTTATACATAAATACATATTTCATGGGTAGAATTACCAAACATGGCCCCTAATACACAATATAGGCAATAATCAGTTGATTGCATATGGCACAATATCGTGTTAAGCACACTTGTAGACTTGCAAGTTTTGCAAATGCTCTGTTCAGGGCGATATTGGGTGGCGCACCTGAATGCTCTGGGAGACGTTTAAACCAACACTACTATAGAACAAGTAAACACTAAGCCCAACACCTAGGGGATTCAATTGTCTTCGACCAAAGTCCCCAATAGGGATCAGGTTGACATTGAAACTAGGCCTCGGTAGCTGTTGACAGATCAATGTAGTCCTCGTTACTGATGGAAACAGCGCCACTAGATGGTGCAGAGTGGTTTGGGGGTCAGGGAAGGGTCCCTGGGGAGATTCACAAGCCTATTTCAATCGGGATAATTGATGCTTATTGAAGCGGGTGACTGGGCACTGGGGTACCGGGAAGACCATGTGACACATGGGTCTCACTATACCATGGTACAGCTTGACATGTTGACCACCTAGCTAAATACTTATTTTTCTTCAAAATAACGTTATTAACGCTATACGACGTTGGAAATAATTAGGAGCCATAGAGAAACGATCTGAAACATTGTATAATGTTTTTTTTTTGTTTACTGCCCAGTGGGCACAAAGTTCACTTCAACGTTGAATCAACATTGAATCAACATTGAATCAACATTGACAACCATTTATCAATGTTGATTCAATGTTGTGTGCCCGCTGGGTGGGAGGCTGCAGTTGCGTTATACCATTGAAATCAGTGTAACTGGCAGATGAGAACTTGGAGAGATAAACACTGTTATCTTGATGGGTGTGGTTCGGTTACGAATTTCTACCTGTGCCATACAATCAAATTGGTAGCATCGTCATGTATATAAGTTTAATGCATTCACCTACATAGCTACACACGGGTACATGCCTTTGAAAGGACATGTGATAATAGTATTGTCACGACAATGCGTTCATTGATCGTCGTCAGTGTACCATATTCCTTCTTAAAATATCTGGGGAAAACGCTAAAGCATACATTGTCATATATGCTGATTTATATCAACACAGGCCCGTTTAAAAACACCTGGATCTATCAAACCAGATTTAGTGGATTGAATAAATACGTTGATAAGATCTTGAGTTCATACAGGCTTCGTGTTTCACAGATTGTACAACATCTCGGGAGGGATGGCAATACAATACACTATTGCAGATATCTCTCAGAGAATCCATGATTTTTTTTCAAATGGGAGAAGGTAATTATTGCATAAACCCCCAGAATGATAATAAGGTACACAATAGAGAGGAATGTATGCCTATGTGTTACCAAACACAGTCACTGCTCACCATTTTAAATTTAGTTGTATAGATATAAATGTAGATCGATGTATAGATAATTATTCTGTTTAAAACTAAACTAAGAAAGGTTAGAGGTCACTGTGTTTGGTAATGTCACATACAAATAAACATGAGTGTGGCCTTCACGACGAACTGACATCCCGCTACTCCTGATGATGGGCAGAGGGGTGATTCTAAAACTATCAATAAAAGAATTGTCTTGACAGAATCGTCATACTAACTGCATTACAAGTAGGTCAAAGGAGTGCTCAAATGGTGACTTTATGTTGTCTCTTATAACGACCCAGTGGTAATTTAAAGCTGTTCAGCTCGACCTCGTTTTCTTTACAGCCTTAACATTCTCAGCGTATTACTTTCTTTTGTTTTTACTTTGAATATCGCAAAAGCCATTCATAAAATGGAGGATGTTACTTGAATTGCACGTAAACTTTAGACCATTAAAAATAATGAACAGGATTAGACTCCTGCAGTGTATTTTACTAAATAGTGTGAAGAATGACTGGGCATACTTTGAATTAACACATGGTGATTGGCTTAGGGAGTAATTATAAAATCATAACTTTCAGTTGGCATGTATTTAGAATTGGTCAGTAGTAACGACTAGAATTACGGTTTTCAGTGCATGGTCGTTGGACAGAGTCATATTCAGAATCACAAGCTCTTTGTAGTAGCTTACGATACAAAGCTTAGTAGTTTTTAATGCTATAGTCTATTGATCCCATATTCTGCCCTATGAATATGAAGTCCTATTTAGCTACTTGTGATGCGCTGTCATATCGCGAGGAACACAAGATACACCTTAAGGCGCTAGCTTAAAGAAAGAAACGCTGATCTAGTTATTTCCCATCCCTATCTCCACACCCTACCCATAGACTTAATTATAGGCACGTATATATAGGCATAATCTATTCCCGACTTCCTATCTCCTAAAGCAGTAGCAAGCCTGCCGAGTTAATGGAGAGTTGATTAGGTTGGGGTCAGTCAGTGTCTCCTTTTACAAGCCCATAGGAAATTGTCGGATAAAACATCCTTAATTGGTTCCAGTTGCAGTTGGCGCGCCATAACCATAAGGAGCGTAGCTTTAAGGCCGCCGACTACTGCTTGACCTTTGGTCATGCCAATCCATTAACCACCTGTGAGAAAAAAACGGTTTTAAAATACCTCTGCCATAAGCATGTCTGTAATCTGAAGAGGCGCAGATTAAAACTCCAGACAGTGCATATTAAGGTCAAAAGTACTCAATTTACAACCCAGTTTAGCTTACCTGTCAAATCATGTTCATTCCACTGTGTATTGGTAGAATGAATGGCTACTCCAGTAAGGTGCTATGTAAACAGATAGTCCTCCTATAAGTTATCAGCAGATGGTTGTATAGGAATATATAAATATGCTGGTGTTCTCCTTGTCGGGTAGGTAACCTGCTCCTCCAGGTGATCCCCTAGCCAAATACGGTGTTCCCGTTTTCCCCTTCCCACCAATAGACGCCACTGGTCGATGAAGCTTGTCCTTTTCCTTTTAATGGATCTTCAGCATCCTCCAGGGTGGGATTGGGACTCAGGTGAGACAAACGCCGACTATGTACTGCAGGCACGGCCCGCACACAGGTGGATATCGGCTTCTGGAGGAGGGAGGGCTGTAGTCCCCCAGACAGGAGCCTTGCAGGATGTCACAGCACCTCCACGGGTACACTGGTCACTTAAAGTAGTCGTCCTGCTGAGTTGCTCTCTTGTGAGCTGCTCTTCTGGGTGGGTAAACTTTCACAACGGCTGCTAATGAGCAGTGTGGTATATCCCAACTGGTTGTCTATAGATATCTCCACAGCAGGCCACCACGTGTTGGCTAACGCTGGAGTGGCTGCTTCCAAGTGGCACTGCTGAGACGTCCGATGGTTTGAGGCGGTACTAGTGGTGGTGGTGTTGGAACTGCTCAGCAGGTGTGAGGATAGTGGTGTCCACTAGGGTCTGACATTTGCACTACCAGCTCCGAGAGGCGCTCCGAGCTACTCGTCCGTTGTTGGCTACTAGAGGCAGGGTGCCTACCTAATAACCCGGCAGGTGGTTAAATGTTGTAGGTCGTTATGAGGTAGGTGAGGCATGAGTGGCTCCTCTGCCTGCTGTGGTGTGTTCAGACTACTGCACAGAGCAGCTCAGAGTAGCTCTATGTGAGGTAGCTAACTACCACAGGTCCCTATGTACGACGCGCCGCACCGTGTTACAAGCCTCCTGCCTCGACATGCTGCACGCCACGACTGCTGGACCCATCCTAACAGCTGAACGCGACGTGAAAGAGTAGCTTGGGGAGCAAGGGGGGAGAGGAGGGAGGGAGGGAGGGGAGGGGAGGGAGGAAGAGCTTGAGGAGTAGAGTTGGCGCTGTAGCAGGGGATGGACGTGAGAGCATTGCCTCCCCACCCACCCACCCACCCACCCACCCACCCAACTCCCCTCCCCACCCACCCAGCCGACAGCCACCACCGCCACCGTAGTGCAGTATGGCGCGGCGATCGCGTCGCTTAACTGTGGTTGCGGCACAGGAGGAGGCGGCGAGCTGCTCGGTGCGCTGTGGGAGCAGCTCGGCGGCTGGTAGCGGCTTGGGGGCCGGGCACCAAGACCGGGACACGGTCAGACAATGACCGGAACACCTCCCGCAGACCAGGGCGGCGGTCAGTGTATACAACAAAGGCTATCTATAAGCGCCGCCACCTCCGTGCCGAGCTGGTCCCAGTTCATGTCATGTATATGACCTAAAGAGTAGGTGTTGTTATCAATTGTGGACACAATGGCCGGACTTTGTGGTCTCAAATCCTGGTACATCCGCAATTAATAAGGTATGGCTTCAGCTGGTTCATGTCTTCTGCTGATTACCATAACGGGACATGTGTCAAAAATAGTGCCATTTACATTTAAATGGCGAAATCCTACGGCTGTTATTAATAATTGTTAACGATTCCATTACAACACCCATGCATTGCAGTATTGCCAATTATTGATAATCTAACAAAATTAATAGATACAAACTCCACCAGAGCCCATGGTGTATAACTATAAGGCTGGTACCCGGTGGAAGTCATGTATATACCCATAGTTCTTCAATAATAAGTTCTAGCCAGTATAAAGCCTGGAGATACCAGCTAAAGACGGCCTTAAACGAGGCGCCTCCCGTGGGAGCGCGGTGTAAGTAGTATAGTGAGATGACACATTGGTGGAGGCCACTGGTGGTGACGGCCCGGCCTGCCCTGTGCCACCCGCCACTCCCTGCCTATTATCTATGAGTTATAACGAGCAGCTCACACCGGCTGACATTTCCTGATGGCCACTCCTTAAGGTACCCGCAGTCACACCTCCTATAATAGGTCCTTTAGCTGTTGAGGGGAGGCTGACAGAGGCCGTCCTGAATAGCAGACACAGCAGAGGAAATCTGTTAAACCTCAGGCAGGAAAAGGTGTGTTTAACGTGGGAAAACGGTTAGCCTGTGATGGTTGTAAGTGAAAGTCTACAGCCAATGTTTGGCCCGTACTTACGCCCATCGATGGAAGACGTGCTGTATACAGGGAGACTGCGACAGGTCCTCCATTGGGTGCAATATTTTTAATGGATTGATTAGAGTATCATCACTTTGGCAGTGGGGTTCTTGAATAACACAGTCGTCGGGGGATAGGGTTACGTCCAATTTTGGAGGTGCCGACATCTATTAAATTGCCACTGGGTATACCCGCAACTGCCATTGATCAGATCCTCTCATGTAATAGGGACATATTCATTTTGACACATGTATACATCCAAGGTGATACAGTTTAGCATTATACTTTGTACTGGTAACGATAGAGGATCCTAGCCGCATGGCCAACGTCTACTAAGAATCCAACCTTGCTAGCACTATCCCAGTGGGCACTGAACATTGAATCAACATTGATAAAGAGTTGTCAATGTTGATTCACTGTTGATGCAATGTTGATTCAACATTAAACTGAATTTTGTGCCCACTGGGATACTCGTGTTATCACACGGCAATATGATTGTTATCACACTGCTGAATGGATGTGATCACACACTGATGTGTTATCATGCCTCTAAGCTGGGTGTGAGCACACAATGACAATGTCATAGTATCACACTCCCCCACAACCTGACAAATCGATTAGGCATCTAGCTGATAGTAGTATGGGTATTTGAAAATCTTTAGTCAATTGATCCATGTAAATCAGATAAATAGAATGAATTCATGGAAAATAATTAGTGTGCACATCTACATGTGAAGGTAATAAATTAAAAGATTGTTTTCCCCCAACTCACTCTTGATTTCCCTATAATCACTCATTTTAGCTATAGGGATATTGTAGCTCCGAAGAAATGTTAGCTTTAGGGATATTGTAGTTCCGAAGAAATTTTAGCTATATGGATATTGTAGTTCCGAAGAAATTTTACCTATAGGGATATTGTAGTTCCAAATTTTTTTTAGCTATAGGGATACTGTAGTTCCGAAGAAATATGATGTCACACATATCCTGACACCCCACTCCCGTGTCACTATTCGTCACTAAATCCAGAGACATACCCAACCAATAGCAGGTGACGTTATTTGTGAATGTTCCATTAAAAGTATGGTAAAAAGAGTAATATTCTAATGCAACCTACATTAATTAGATTGCTAACATAATATTTAGTTATAAACGACATAAAGTAACCCAAAACATGGTTTGGTCTGTTTTTCACATCTATCGCCATTATGGAATCTATGTTACAGTAGCTAAGACCGGTATAAAGATCCCGTGTGAAAACACTTTTGTTGATCCACAAGTATAATCCTAGCCAAAGCTATTTATTCAATGTACGCAGGTATAGTGTCAACGAATTACATCGTGAGCCGAACTGGGAGCCTCTCCACAAGCTACTCGGCCTAGATCTACGCTCCGGACATATTGCCTAAGCTTGCAATCCAGTTGCCTATGCAATATCTGCAATCATGGCTGACTTTGCCAGGCTTATGAGGCAGGTGTCAGCAAGGGAAAGGGGGCACACAATAGTAGCACAACGTATCTATCGGCTTCCGAATGAGCTACTTATGGACCTGCTCACATAATATATTATGTGACTCTTCCTTTCTTAACGATGGATTACATCACTTGAGGATTACAGCAGCATTCAGGCGAACTGCTATAGTTTGAGCCTTACCAGGAAATAATGCTGATTAATGACAACATTCCTGTTATGTGGCCATGCCCTAGTCCAAGTGCATAATGGTTGAGGACTTATTCTCGCTTATCACTTACTAAAAGAAAGTATGTTGACAATAATTATGTTCCTGAGAAAGAATCAAAATTATTAGAACAAGGTTTACATAAGTAGTGCGAATAAATATATTTAATATATGATACCAGGCGGGGGTCCATCTAATTACGAGGGCCAGAGATGACAAGGCGTGTTTGTCTATACTACACAAGGGCATGGAGTGTATTCCCCCAACCACCTGCCCGTGAGGTCCCCACCCAGCAAGACAGGGCGACCATATCAAAGCTAGCTCTATTGGATTGGCTTGGATATGCCCACGGCTAGCACAAGCTAGCACGAATTTACTGGGCAAGATCGCACAGCATTCTAGGGGGATAACCATGGTTCTGTCATAAATTAATATAATTTCATCACCTACCTATCTGGATACAAACTTGTGTGACAGTATGCCAAAACTTGCACCAGGTCAATTACAAAAACATGACCTTAACATGGTCTACGGAAGGGCTTCCCTCTCAAAGCACACTGGCGGTTCCACTTCTAAGTGGACATGGTGCAGTCTTGATATTCCATATTGCACAACAGCTATAGTGAGCCGCTCCAAGAACCTCTCATCAAGGCTCAATGTGGCGAGCAGCTCAGTGGAGTATCACTAATTGGCTGGGTAATGAGTAATATGGGCAATGAAGCATCACAAATTACTCCTAGAGTTTTAGGTCCAGCCTACAGAGTTACAGAGCCATAGCACAGAGGACAGCCATACTGACCATCAATAAAAAAAAGTGTCCAGCTCCATGCATGAAATAAGTGGGGTGGGGGGGGGGGGTGGGTGGGGAGGGAGTGAGATGGGTTGAGCTCTGGGAGCTACTCAGTGGAGAGCGGTAGGACAATAGGAGCTGTTAATGACAAAGGTCTAATTACCAGTGGGACGACTGTTAAAAACAGGGTGCCACATTGCTGGTGTAATGATCTGTGTCAGAGAGGTTGTCACTGGCTGCAAGGACCAACACTCAGTTAGACTCTTGACCCTGATCTACAGCGATACAGATCTCTCCTTAATGGATTTCGATGATTTGATGAATAATTATTATTTACATAACTACCATTACACATTAACTCGTTATCATTAATATTCATTCATCTATACATTATCATCATATCCAACCATTCATCTATAGATATAATATGTAGTATTCCTATTTCTTAGAAATAATAATTATCCATATTTTACCCTCCTGCAAAAGCTACTGCCCAATCTGAGCATATGACATAGATTAGCGGTATAACACAAATAAAGAGAGGCAAATATATAACATTTGAATTGCTCGCAGTCAACATTGAACCGAAATCAATTTCCAAGCGTTGGTGATGAACATACAGTAATCTAGGTTAGAGTACGATAGAAGGTGTATGTACATGGTGGACTAGAGTGTTTGCTGAAACCATTAATGGTCTGTGCTTCAAGTACTTCCTCTTTCCCCCGTTGTACTGTCCCTACCAATTCTTACAATTGCTTGCAGTCAAGGGAGTCGTAAATTGATTATATCTATAGGCTTCTATCAAATATGTGCCCACTAACCTGATTATCACTCTTGGTAAACCCAATTGTTACAAGTCCCATATGTATGTACCTATATAATTATAAATAGAGGTTTCCTTGATAACTGGTCGAAATACATGCCATCAAACGTGTGTTTTTTGAGTAGAATGTTCTGTGGTATTGTCTTACCATGGCTCAAACAATCTGTCTATACACACCTTTAATCTATAGGTAGGCCTATGGATGTGGATTGGTGTGTCTACAATTAACCAAATAATTCATGTGCATATATATAATATTCTATGCCTATATATGACCTGCTAATTCACACTTATATCTGCGTGTTTTGATTTGATCTGTACCTGTACTTTACTGTATCAAATAAACTTTTCATTTCAGCAATTATTAGATGACTACGACATGCCATGACTCGCATATGATGTATATATCATCAGTGATTATACATTATAAACAGCCTGCATATAACACAAAGCGCCCACTATAATGAGGAATGTTGGTGTGTAACCCGTCTATTCAGTATATTCTCAATTTGATGGTGTAATTGCCTAGGTGTGCATCAATGTACAAAGAACACTTTGTCTCTCATTTACTCCCATTCTTCTGTCGCATTCTACATTATAATCACACTAATTGCAAACACTGTCCTGACGGCCTCAGATACCCACACTTCAGACATGGTACAAATGAAAGAATAAAATCCACTCCAGTGGATTCCAATCCTTACAGGCGGGTTATTTTTGCTTTTGCGTGCTGAACAAAATTAAAGAATAAGAGGGGAACCTAGTGCATCTAATGTATTATCATTAAGCATATTCCTGGATTTAAAATCGATAAACCAATGTAACACCCTGGCACAAAAGTAATTGGAGCTATTACATAGTGTGGTGATGTTCCATGATGTTATTTGCCCAACATCAAACAGTGATCATAGTCAATAGTGCTATTGAAAAAGCTTCACAGTTTCAAACTAATCTGATATTCCACTTTACATCAGAGATGTCCCTCACTCCATAGAACAAAGTGGAATCTATTGTGATCCCATCGTACATTGCTGGCCGTCTGTGAATCACAATTGAATTGTCGTTGCTAATCAACATCAACATGCTTATGCTTCCCAGGCAATTGTTAAATGTTATCTATTCAATAGGTTAGCAGTTTGCATGCCAGCGGTGTATGCACATCGTGAACTATGGTGCCACATTATTTTGACATTAGCATTAACCAGCAAGATTAAAGATGACACCATCACAGCTTGAGACAATGCCTTGTTAAACATTGGTATTTAAAAAAAACAGAAAAATTGTTATTTGGGCTAACCCTGCAACAGACTTGTATCATGACAGGAACTGCTGCTCGCCAGTCGTCTGATTGCTGAAGGTTGAAACACAAAATAGACATCGCAAAATAATTGGAAAAGAATGGTGATATGCAAAGGTAACTTCATTTTTGAACTGATATACTAGTTTACCCACTGCAGTATGATTATGTGGGCTTGAGCATCGTCTCCTCCGAGAGAAGTATAACATCCTGGCATCTAGAGGAGAAATAAAATAAAGAAATAAGAGGAATAAATCAAGGGAAAGGTTATCCAAAAGTACTGGTATATTTTACCTTTTGTATAGAACTGCATGTACATCATTGATATGCATGAGAGGGATTGTCAAAATTCTATCATTATGTATTAGATTTCATATAATGGTAGCATGGTGGGGAGCAGAAAACGGATGCTCAGTCCGTGTTTTCTATAGCTAATGGCGACCGTCCACTGGGCTCTAATCGGCCGAAGCAAATGTATGGGCTTAATGGGCCTAAGTTCCCCAGTTGACAGTGGTGAACGGTGGCCATACACGCAATTGTCTGATATTAATAAGCTACAGCAGACCCTATGCATATATACTGGGATATATTCCCTTTAGATGTAAAGAATGTGATAAGCAGTTGTGCAGAGTGAGGCATATGCTACATAAACGCATGTTGTGAAATAGCTATAAAATGGTGGGTGATGATCCAAGCAAATTGAATCCAGACACTCAAACAAGTTTCCCATTGTGGATGGCTTTCTAACGGCGCAGTTAGTAAAATAAATGTGGTTAAGCAATAAAACACGAAAGTCGTCTACACATCAGTGATCGGGTGATGGGAGAAATGCAGCAGAATGGTCCCATCGTGTCCAAGGTCGACCACGTATTCGTGGTTCTTTCCATTTGTCGTAATTCTCCAGTCTAACATCCTGACAAGGCAATTGCATATTAATAGTTGGCCACACCTCTTGGCTGGCTGTGGACTATTCTCTCCTTTGTGATTCAACATGATTGAAGTAGCTATACATGGTGAATACGTTACACAGTATTGTGTCCTCCAAGGTCACGATTTTGTGACGTATTCACCATGATAAATGAGAAAGTACCCCCTCCTTAAAATCGTTGGGCCATTTGTTACATTATCTACCCACACAAGGGGACCATGGTGTATATGTATAGGAAATTGAAATTGTATAATTATGAATGCTCGGGTGAAAGGGGAGAAGTTTACATTAATCACCAAGGAATCAGATCATAATGTCTAACTCATCAACAAATAACAAATTGTCTACTTGCAAATTAATTCCCCAGTACATAGACTACCCAGCAGGGGGCACCATGAACAATGTCACTGTAACCTGGACCACTCGCCATGACAATCATATCAGTATTCCACAATGCATGTAACAATAGAAAATGGTAACTATAGCAACTAATCAGGTTAAAAATGGATCTTTTAATGCACCTCAGTAGCATTGAAACCCAAATGAACCATCTCGTAAAAGAAAAATCAACTTTCAACTACCATTCTAATACTTTTCCAACATCTGATGTATAAAGAAACCTTTCTGTGTTCAATACATTTTTAACCTTACTTGACTGTGTCTGGTTTTGCTATCACAGTGATTCACAGAGAAAAGAAACAGTGTGAAAAGGGAGTCCAGGTTGCCTCCAGAATGACTCCCCAGGCTGCCTAAAGGAGCCTAGGTGACTCCCTGGCTGACCTATAAGGGAGTTACCTGGCGGATTCACATAGCTCCCTGGCTCACCTAGTCACATAAAGGCCAGGGCTCCCCTAGAGAGTCAATCTGGACTCCCTTTTGACGCTGTTTCTTTTTTCTGTGCACATAATACCGATGTCTATAGCCCAATCAACTCTTTTACCCGTTATTCATTGCCAACATATAGATACGTACAATAGTGTCTCAGAATGTTACTACTATATTATGTGCAACCAAAGGCCACAGGATGAAGAGATTGCCAACCTATAAGGAGATCCAGTGACAGTCAAGCAGCACCATCTGTCTTTGATCTGAGACTGAAAGCCCCAATGCTATGTTACTGATAAGGCCATGATAACTGTGATCTGACATTCAGTGACCTACCCTAGAGGGACTTGATAAGGCCATAACATCCAGTAGCATAATGAAATCGGAATGATGGCTTCTACCAATCTTCTTTGATGCTAGGAGGTCACAATTTTATGTGACATGTGCGAGGTGATATATTGGCTGGATGTGGGGTCACAGTGGGGAATATGGGCATTGGGATAGGACATTGGTATTGGAATGATATACGTGCAACTTTCTTTTCATCGAGGAATGCAGTAGAATGTCGAGGGTACACACACATTCTCTTTTTTGTTGTTGTTGATATTTTTATTTTGGCAAAGTAATCTTAGTACATGTGAGGTTTCTAAATAAAATGCCAAGAAATAATGGAAGCAAAGATGTTGATAGAATATTTGCTGGATATATACACACTAACATACGAGTCTCCAATACAGCTATATTTATCAGACTCCTTCATGAAGGGTGTAGTGATATTATCAGCAGAGCCCACAGATTTATTATCATTTGGCATCCCAAAATCAATGTTAGATTATTATAGTTACATCGATGCATGGAACTACTTCTCCAAGCCCACTAACCAAGTGCAAATTCAGTATGTATACAGGTATGGCTCTGGTACCTCATGGGGCTAGGTGTACTGCCAGCCCTAGCACTAATTACCCCCAGCCTAATTATATAACTCCAACAATACTCTAGTACTACACATGGCCATAAGGAATTGTTTTTCACACCTGTGGTTACAAGTGTTGCCACTTCTGATACAATTAACTATGAGGTCAAACACATTATGGAGTGGTCATTTTTAACTGAAAGAGGGTAGATGTGAGGGGTGGGTTAAAAGGTTGTGGCCCCTTTACAGGGGAGGGAGGAGCAAACGAAACTGTTTTCAATGTAAAACCCTGGGTGTTAGTAATGGGGGGGGGGGGGGGTTAAGGGATTTCAAGCCCTCTAGAGGAGGGGGGGGGGCGATAAAACTCCTAGTTGTTATAAAATGGTCACTGCGTTGGTTGGTCAAGTATATATGTGAGTGTCCCCTCCTCTGGTTTGCTGATAATTAGGGCGGACTACTTTCCTGCAGGTGGACTAGGTAAATACAAAAATATTTATCAGCATAGTGTGCGAGGCCCTCTTTGTTTCAATGTATCAACCTCGCCAAATGATGATAAATAAATAAATAAATCGTCACATTGTTCAAGTGTGAGTCCATGTCCAGCGCCATGCATTGTCTTTATTTCAGGGACTCATGCAGCGACGCACAGTTGAGTAACTTGCACCAGGTTGCTTATCTTTCTAAGAGTCGGGGTCATGGTCATGTCCACGACAGCTCCCAAGTAGTTGAATGTATCCACCACTTATAATTCTACCCCGTTACATGGAATAGAATTTTTTTAATAAGTTGTACATAAACTGAGACAGAGGGAGGGTCATAAAAGAGACAATGAAGAAAGAAAACTATTAAAAGGGCCAATATTGGGAGAGAAATAGAGATAAGGAGACCAACCAGACAACCAACCAGCAATTCAAATATATATGTTACCAGACTAATGTAGATGCAGAGGACCACAAATCTTATATTAAAAACGTTAAATGCCCTTGCTCGGTGGAACCTTCAACCTGGTAAAGATGGTGAATACCCCTATTGCTACTGGGTGGCTTCCTTTAACACAATGCTGACCCTACCCCAAGTGCTCCATCACTCAACCCTTCTCCAGTGGACTAACACCAAGAGTTGGCTAATGGTAGGGGTGGCTTCTGAAGGTGATAATCACTTTATTATGGGTGATTGCACAGCTGGGCCTTCAAGAAAAACATCATTGCTGCCCAGTTATTATAGTAGTATCAATATACATTGGCGCTATCACATTACCTGGCCTCTTTGTTGCAACCAAAGGTCATAATATTAGGGTTGGTGTGGAAGCGTATGCCATGGGAGGACAAAGATTTGGGGAGGGGTTTATAGGGGGTAGTATTTCCCATAGTCCCTGGCCAGATTTGATTACATTTGTACAATGACAGCAATAGCATGAGATGTGATGCTGTTTGTTCTGTCCCTTCCTATGGGATTACCTGGGAGTTTGTCTATTGGTCCTTGGAATGAACCTTACAAAATGCTGACCTATAGGCAGGACCCGTGAACAAATAGTCAATAATACTCCCCACACTCCCTACCCTCTTATAGGGAGGGACCCCTATTGCTGCAGCTCACCCCTTTCCCGTCTGTCCAAGTATTAGAACCCATCCCCCTCCTCCACAACAAACAATAGTCCTTGTGGTCATCTGGGACCTACGGTCTCCACGCTCCTATTGTGTACACTTAACTTCCACATCTCACCCTCTCTCTGACCAGTTTGATCCTCATATTTGCCCACCTCTCTGAATGTTCTCTATATTATTATATTCGCCTCTTGCTATAAAGACAGTTTCATGTCAGTATCATCTTTTGACTGCTACAACATTCCATGTAGAATTTTAAAAATAAACCTCTTATAAGAGCTAGAGCACCTTTATATAGACGGCCAAACTTAATGACCAGCACATTGAGTAAGACAGCATGATTGATGAGCAATATGACTATACATTGTCCAAATCCAAAGTACAAGACATTTCTCTATCCCTTCTTGTTATAGCTAGACTATGAGCTTAGGTTATGTGTTCCCTATGTTCCTTTCAGTCGCTGGTAGATAGCACCGGTAGTTTCCATTTTGCTTTGGTTCATAGGTAATAGGATTGAGGGATAAAGATGGTGTTTACCTAAGTGTCTATGGCGGGCATCGTTAGAAATGGGCGCGTCCCAATATATTTTAGACTAAAATGAGTACTCAAGGTTGTCTCGATCCCCACCAACCTATCCCATCCCATCGGTCCCACCCCTTGGGGAAGGATATTAGGCAGATTTGCATGACCACAAAGTAAAAACTTTCCATATACTTTCTTTCAGACAGTTCCTACTTTTTCAAGCAACTCCCCAGGCCATAAAGCAGTGGAAAAATTGGCTTTGAAGAGTAGGAAAATAGAAATCGGTATGTATACATACACTGAGCTACCACTGAGAATACATTCATGACGATGGTAAATCAGTAGTCCTATACAAACAATCCGGGACTAACAAGCAAGCATCAATATAAAAATCGTTCTGATACTGTATAATACGCATCAAAACACGTATACTGTGTTAGACATGTGAGTATAATGTCTCTTCATGCATACAGGCAAAGTGAATCCCACAGCCAAGTCTATTGACACATTGAGATATATCTCAAATATATGTACCTTACTTACCTACTATAATAGCTAACCTTTAAAATTAACTACATTTAAATGCGTCCACAGTGGTCCTGGGTGTTCAATGTATTGTATTTCTATATAATATGCTCCCTGTGTCCTTGTGCTGGACCGCCTTCTCTAACTGTCGGAAGTTTATGTATCTAGGAAGCCAAATATAACGAGGCCACGCGAATTATGATGGCCCTGAGAAATAAGTATTTAATTGGTATACTTCCGATGTGACACTTCCACGCACGCTGTGGACTATAGTACACATTCAGTCTTGAAGATAGTTCAAGTGAGGTTATCAGCTATATCAGTGGGTAATATGTAGCCTACAGATTAAAAACACCTTTTAAAATGATTATAGAAGACAGCGAATTCCCGCATATGAGCACTATAAAATGGGGAATATTATAATGTTAGGATATAACTTTCCATCAAACTGGACTGATTATATTATGGGATATAAAGTTCTGTTTAGTAACCTTTTAAGTATGATGATCAGCATGCCAATAACAAGCTATGACCTTTAGTGGGAGAGCAGGATTCTAATAGCACATAATCTGAATAAAATGTAAGAGCTTGAAACATCTTGAATGTCCAAGTAGTAAAGCTGGGTGAAACTTCAAAGCAACATTAAGCAATATGTGGTCAAGTGATGCCATTACCACTTCCCGAATTCGTCGACTAGAGTGTGATGAAGGAGGTACGGCAGTAAGCCAGTACTGGCCCTGTCGGTATCCAAGGTTGACCAAGTATTCATGATTCTTAATCTTTCCATTTTCTGTGATTCCCCTATCCCAAATTCTTCACAAGGCAATCGGTTCTGGGCAGTTGGCCAAATCTCTTGGTTGGCAGTAAAGACAGATCAGTCTCTCGTGGTGGTTAAACATGATTGAAGTCTCTACTCCCTTGACAACACAGTATTTTTGTGGCGTCCATCATTAATAATCTTATATAATAATATGATATTGAAAAGAGGAAAATCCACATTTGACTTATATCAAAATGAGTCCTCTTCCAAATATGAATTCGGACATCTGATACTTCATGACTTCATGCAGCAAATGAAAAAAACATACTTAAATAACAAGCCCATTATTGGAAATTGAAAGTTGGATACACATTGAAATGTGTATTAATAACTAGATGAGCTACTGTGATAGTAATCATATTATGATAATAACGATTGCCATCTTTTTTTCCAATCTGTATTGGTAAATAAGGCAGGACAGTGATAGAAAATTGCAAGCTTCAACCTCTGCCTTTGATCTGAGGCAGAAAGCACTACTGCTATGTTAGTGATAAGGCCATAATGACTTTGAACTGACATTCACTGACTTAGGGGTTTATCTGTGAGAGAGAATATAGTGGTGGGATATGGTGGTGGGATTTGGTGTTGGAATATTGGTGTTGGGCTAGGGTATGGTGTGGGTATGAAAATGAATGGTTAGTTTATGGAAGGGATGCAGTGAGGCAGGTGGCAGGGGTATGGTGGTATTAGGGCTCGCACATATTTTCTATGGGCTGGACTGGTGTTGGTAAGTATGTTTGCAGCTCACGTTTGCTGCTTGGTGCCTGAGGGGTGAGAAGGATTGATAAATACCTCTGAAGTATAGATAGTGGTGGATAATGACCGTCTAATTATGATTGGATGGATGCCTGGATGAGAAGGAATGGAGGGAGAGGAATATGATGGATATGAGAAAGACTGACAGCTTAGCAGCTTTGACACAATAATAATTATATGCAATGATACAATACCTATGTGGAGACTGATCGAGCAAAAATGACATATCATTTGATGGCCATTTTATAACATACTGTTCATCCTGGTAAGGTCCTGTGCATGTGCAATATTTATATTGCTCCAGGGTGACTTCTCCCAACACAATGCTGACCCTACCCCTAGGCACTCCCCTCTGCCCTTCCTCCAGTGGTGGGCTAACACCAACAGTCGGCTGTCGACTGAGGGGGCTTCTGAGGGTGATAATCACTTTATTACGGGCGATTGCACCTCCGGGCCATCAGACAAGCATCGCCGTTCTGTATCCCCTGCAGTAGTATCAATATCCGTTGCTGCTACCAGTGTCTCCAGCCTCTTTGCTGGAGCTTAACATCCTATGTCCGCCTTGGATGGAGAGGGTTGTAGAGAGAAAGAGGGGTATATATAGAAGGAAGTGTTTCGCAGAGTTTAAGGTGGGACACATTTACAATCAGTGCAATATAGTCTGTTGCTGTGGGTTATGTTGCTGTGTTTTTCCCAAATTCCCAATTATTTTCTTTTACTCGGTGACAGCCTAGTTCTCATGACGCACAACGTGATATTTGAAAAACGTTACGTCTGCCAATGCATATAGGTTAACCATGCATGTTTGGTTCCCATCAGGGATATTTTCAACTGCGCAATTCAACCTGTATGGTACCAGGCTTATGAACATATGTATCCCAGGCGCAGATTTAGGGGGTTGGGCGGACCCTGCGTGCACCCCTCCCTCCCCTCCCATTGGCCTAGAATTTGAGTTCTTGTTTATGTAAATATTTTTCTGGGGATTTTAAAGAATATTGATAGCCATCCCCCCCCCCTTCAAAACCATGTATCCTATATAAGGTAGACCAATAAGTTTAGAACCTCAATCCTCATGTAAGTCACTGGATAGACAGACACGCTCTGGAACCCAGGAACACCGATATCCGCACACCCAGCAGTATCTATGGAGATGGCTTAACACTCATGAAACAAGGAAGAAAGGCCCTCGTCCTCGTCCCTTCAGAAAAAAGACCCGATTCAGCCCGTCTCTTGAATTTGTGCACCAATGAAAGAACAGCTACCTACTAGGGTTTTCCTAGGAAAGAAATCAGTGCATAATTTAGTAGCGTCGACGTCGAAAGTAAATGATGAATGCAACCGAAAAGGAAGTATGAATAAAAAAAAAACTACTATTGTTAAGCAACGGCTACAGGCTCCATTATGTACCGTTCCTCTATCGACATCATGGCTAAACACCTTCCCCTTATCACTCCCTGTTTACTAGACTATAAACTTTGATTATGGGTTGCCCAGGTTCCCATCAGGCCCTGATGACTGGTGGATCAAGGGTGTATTTCCGGATGGTTGAGGTTCATTAGGGGTATGTGGGATGGGAGGGAGAGGTGGTGTTTATCGATGTCTATGGCTGGGCTAGTTCTTCCTGATACATCACATGGTCACGTCCACTGGAGGAGCTACTTTCCTCCAGGGTATCCTCCACCTTCTTGCCATGTACCCACCCACCCCCACCCCCAACCACATGCACCCACCCATCAGCTCTTACACACCGCTTTACAATTACAGCAGACGCACTGGGAGAGTCGGTCTGTGATATTAGGCAGATTCACATGCCCACAAAGGAAATGGATTCCACACAATTTCCCCCAGACAGTACCCATTTGGCCCTCCTCATCTGGATACTAAATCACGGTCACAGTTTGCTGGTGTAGTGAACCATTTCAAAATACAGACTTCTACTCACTGTTCGCTAACTCATCTAAGAACGCCCAATAGCATCATAACAGACAATTTATTGATTTTCTACAAGCCACAGTGAAGTGAGTATTAACGCAACGTCACACAAATCACACAATTTCTTGTAATTAAGTTTTCTTTCTTTTCGTTATGATCACATTCACCTATGGTTTTAACTTAATTAAGAGCACCATTGGCATAGTTATTCCATTGGCTTGCCTGTCTATACCTTGTTTCAGTAGCTTGACAAAACACGTTTCTTTTATACTATCAGGATGTGTTTTTCCAATGACAAACAGAGGTTCCATCGTTCAAAATAATGGACAGTAAGTAATTCTTATATTGCTATGCATCTCCTAGAGCTATCGTCATCACTACTCCAGCTATACAGTACCTTATCTCTCTCCCTGCGACCTACAGAGTGACTCTTGTGTCCCCCATCTTAGACCTAGGTGGATGCAGAGCAGGCAGGGCCATTTACCACGGGTCGGAGGAGGACTGAGCAAAAGGATGGCAGCTGGTCGGCCCCGCGCAGGTATGCATACTGGACGGGGTGTAATGAATAGGCGTAGTATATATAATATGGAAACTTTCTATAATACTTTTCAAAAAGGTTAGTGTTTAAGACACAGCATAAAATCTTAATGGCGCAATTGTAGTGTGTTTTAAGAATGATAAGTTCACAAGTTATAATATACTGTTGGGGAAACCCACTTTTCATCACAGGAAAACGATATGGGCATGATCTGGGTTGCCTATGCTGAATTTGGGTGCAGCTTGGGCTGCCCAAATCGTGCTCAGATTGTATTCAAAAGAGGTGGGCCAATTTGGCACCAGGCCACGCACCATCTCCGATACCAAAGACGCAATTGTGATACATGTATATTGGGTTTAGTAGAGATCAATTTCGTACATATTAGGGTAGATTCACCACTTTCGGACGCTCGTTGTCACGGCTAATGCGACCCTTTTCCCATTGAGTATAGGCAAGACACTATTTCACCTACAATTGGTTATATCATACCTATGGGTAGGGGAGTGTTCGAACTTCAAGACCTATGTATAAAATTGAGATATTAAAGTATTTTTCACCCAAACATTGTCACTCAAAAATTGAAAATTAGAAAGGCTAATTTCACCTGAAGTCGGACACTTTAGTTTTATTTTGTTTTTGTAAGAAAATAAAAGGTAGAGCACCTGACTAATTGGACAGGGATGATCTAATAGTTGCAGGGTACGATTCTCATTAAAGATATGTAAATAATTTCCATAGGAAATATGTGCTTGACTACCTTGAACTTAACTTATACCAGAAAAGTATATTTTCTCACTTTACAAAATAATGGATCAGTAAATTTTCATATTTTCATGGTAGAATGCCAGATAAGATAAGTATTTTCTTTTATGTATTGTATTATAGTCATAAATAGCATTGCTCTATTATCTGTAGGATGAAGAAACCCAATTGGAAATTGGTGTCCGACTTTGGGTGAAATTGGAGCACCTCTTTTAAAGGGTCTCACATAGTTATTTCTGGTAGTTATCCTATCTATTTTCTATCATAGAATGCTGAATATATATGCCTAATTGCCTATGTCTTATATAGGCAGCTTATGTGTCCATACTCCTCATAATATTGTAGCGGAGGGGGTCTCCGCCACGGGGAGTCGCGGGGAGTCTCGCGGGGAGTATAGTGCGTCACCGTCCCGCAGGGGGGCGCCCCGCGTCGGAGTGCTATATAAGCGAGCACGACGGCGCGGGCCGCCAGTCTTGCTTGGCTCTCGTTCGGGACGGACGTGCTGTGCTCCCTGAGAGACTCCCCGCCGAGCTTGACTCCCCGCCTTTCTCAAGGCGAGTTCTAATAGACCTTAAGTCGTTATTGTGATATCCAGCAGCATTGGCCATAAAGGCTCCGGTAGCTCTTATCCTGTATCATCATTCCGTCAATAGAGAACTATCTTATATCACAACTCCTCCTCTCCTCGTTTTCCTTCTTAGTAATAAGCCAACATCTAATACCGTTACAGTGGTGACAGTCGGGTTTATTTTAGAGACGAACAACACGCCCGGTAGAAGATGGATGGTTTATCCTTAGATACAGGTCTGGAAGCAGTAGAAAGAAGGATGGCAGACCTGGCAGTGGGGAGAAGGAGGGAAGTGCCGGCAGGAGATGGCATCTACTTGAGGTTGCCGGAGGTGGAGGCACCGCCGGGGTTCGAAAATCCTATAGAGGGGCGCCCAACAGAGGACGTGGTGGCTGCCGGCGATGCAGGGGAAACTGAGAAACAGAGACAGTGGGTGATAGACTGGCGCACCGGCGAGGAAGAGCGTATTCGGAAGCTGGAGGAAGAAAGGAGGGTCCAAGAGGAGAGATGGCAGTTGCTCGCGGGTAATTTGGGCGGTCTGGGGGCCGTCGGTGAGGGGAGGCCTACCTCCGGCGCCAGTCTCGGGTCCAGCCAGGCCGATACCATCCCATGGGGAGCGGGGGGAGGTCAGCGAGAGACGGAAGGGGCCAGCCGGCCACCTCGAGAGGAAACCCCCCGAGAAGACTCACCCAGATTAGCGTTGGCGACTCCCCGGGGCGGGGAGTCCGCTCGGGGCAGTCTAACCGGAGAGACAGCAACTCCCCCCGGCGGGGAGGCAACTCCCCGGGGCGGGGAGTCAGGGATAAGGGCCGGTAGTGCCCCCACCACGCCGGCTACCGAGGCAGGGGTGGATCCCGCTGTGCTAGAAGTGATCCGTCGACAGGTGAGGGAGTCGGCGGCCCGCCGGGAAGCTGAGAGGGTGGAGCAGGTTAACCAGCTTGAAGTAGCCAGGAGGGAAGTAGAGCGGAAGGCGGCGGAGAACAGTCTGAGAATGGCAGCCGAGACCGCGGCCAGGGAGGAAGAACGGATGCTCCGGGAAGCAGAGGAGGATAGAAGGGAGATGGCTGAGGAGGTGGCGCTCCGCGCCGACTCAGGACAGAGGGAGATCGTGGCCGTGGAGGCAGCTCGAGCGGAGGTGACCCGCCGGGAAGGGGCGTATAGGGAGGCCATCCGCAGCGAGGTGCAGAGGGGTGAGAAGGAGGCTTGGGGCGCATACCCCATACCGTCACCCCAGGGGGAGCTTCCCCGGCCACTCCCTTCTTAAGCAGTTCAGAGCCGTAATAATAGAGGGGAAGTACCAACTAGGGAGAGTGGGGAACGTTACCCTTTTGGGCAGGGGGCTACGCCCACTCTACCGGCAGCAGCAACCGTGGCCATGCGCAATCCGGAGTCCCGGCAAATGGGGGGAAGCTTCGGGGGGTACGGCCCCGTCGGGCCCTCCATCTGGTCTCCGCACCCCCCGGTGGGGCTTCCGGTGCAACCCAGTACACTGCACCTGGGGAGAACTCCACCAGCCCTCCTGGGTAGGCCGAAGGAGGAGAAGGCGGGAACACCCACTGTGGCGGGGGAGACGGGTAAGGAATGGTCTAACGCGGAGCGCAAGGCCAAGCCGGTCTACACCCCGGCTAAGTTCGATGGAACAGGCTCCCTAACGGAATACCTCGCCCACTTTGAACTCTGCGCGGAAGTGAACGGCTGGGATGAGAGCACGGCAGGCCTCTTCCTGGGTCTGAGCCTAACGGGGATGGCACGCCGCCTGCTAGCAGGTATCCAGCCCAACTCCGAGAAGGGGTATCTCCGCCTGAAGGAGGCCCTCGTAGCACGCTTCCAGCCACCGAACCAAAGCGCGATGTACAAGGCCCTACTCCGCTCTAAGGAGAGGGGAAAAGGGGAGTGTTTGCAGTCGTACGCGGAGGATATCGCTCGGGTGACTCGTCTTGCCTACCCGCAAGCTGACCTGGCCACCATCGATTGTATGGCTAAAGATCGCTTCGTGGATAGCCTCAGAGATCACCAGCTCCAACTGTGGATACACCAGAGCACGGCCGCTACACTGTTGGAGGCCGTGCAAATAGCGTTACATGCAGAGGCCTGTATGCGGCCACACGGGCAGCCTTCTCAGACGGTGAGAGCAACGGCTCAAACCATGGGAGAAGAGGTTCGAGTTCTGCGGGAAGACGCAGCGAAAGAGAGGGAAGCCGCTGCTCGATTCCGGGAGACGGTTACCAACGCTCTAGCCAACCCCTCTCACTCCTCGGCCGGGCGAGGGGGGGAGAGAAGGGGCGGAGGGGACCGTTCCGACCGGCCCCGCAATCCTTCCAGGACTCCCTTATCCGAGATGCGGTGCTACCATTGTGCTGCTTTGGGCCACCAGCGATCAGGTTGTCCGGTATGGAGGGACCAGATGGCAGCAGCTGACGCAAGAGCAGCGGGTCAGACCGGAACCGTGCGGGCCGCAGGACAAATGTGACACAACGTGGGAAAACGTACCATTACGGGGATTAGTGTCATTTTTAGCCACCAGGGGGCACCACCAGTGCAGAACCTTGACATTGCAATAGGGAACTTTCTGTCATTTCTACTCATCTGATTTTGATCATTTATATACCAAAATGTTCCCCATGGCCTCCTCTTCTCAGGACAAGTAGTCACATCTTCATGAAATGTTTTATACCAACCTAAGCAACTGCTTACCTAATTAGGTTAGATGTACCTAAAATAAGGATAATCTCTGTTCCTGTTCAGACACACAGGAACTGTAAGTGATTGGTGTGATGACATGTTTATTATTGTTCACTCAAGAGACCTACGACCATTCATTTGGGGCTATGGTCATGAAAATAGAACAAGGGGATGCCGCATAAGGTTCCCTGAGAAGTTATCACTAAAATACCCTGTTGCTACATTTGATGGTGCCAACTAGTATTAGTGTAAGGCTCTAAATCCCCATAATGTTACGTTTTTCCACGTTTTGTCACAAATGATGGCCATGCCCTCCGCGCCGCCGGCGCCGATACCATTCACACCCGTGGGTCCCGAGGCGGGGCAGTTCGGCTACTCCGCGGCACCTCCATCCGCGCAGTTCGCGCCCACAATGACAGAGGGGGCGGGAAACTAGAAACGACCCTACAGGATAGCCACTGTAGGGTCGGCGATGGGATGAGGCAGAGAACAGAGATAGTGGTGGGCCGCCTGGAAAGGGGAGGGTCCGGCCTCCTGGTGGAGGGCAAGATAGAAGGGAGTGTTGCGGTGTGCTTGGTCGACACCGGGGCTTCCGTCAATCTGTTGGCCCTATCATGGTGGCGGACCCACGGGGAGCCAGGCCGCCTGGAGGACACCACGCAAGCTGTCTACTCGGTGGAGGGGCGGCCAATGAAGCTGCACGGGCGTGTACGGACGGCGGTGGTTATCGGAGACCGGCCGTGGCCTGTGATTTTTGAACTAACAGAGATTCCAACTGACGTCATATTGGGAACTAGCTTCCTATTACAATCTCGCTTCCTGGTGGACCTCGCTCGAGAACGGTTGGTCCTAGACGATCCTCCCGAGGAGGAGGAGGGCATCCGAGTGTGCCGAGTCATCAGCTGCGGGACGGCGGTGATCGAAGCAGGGGAGGAAGCGGTTATCAACGCGTACTTGGTAGGAGACTGGCAAGGCGAGGAGGAGGGCCTCGTGGAGGGGCTCCGGGAGGTGGAGGAGAAGCGGGGGTTCCTGGTAGGGCGGGGCCTGGTCGACGTCCGAGACGAGGGCTCCACATCCTTACGCATCTTCAACCCGGGGCAAGACTCCGTGATCATTTATAAAGATATGACGGTGGCCTCACTGGAGCCAGTAACGCTGCCACCTCCACCCGGGGGAGTGGAGACGGGAGAGAGCTGCCGGATGGTAGGAGATAAACCCCTACCCACGACAGAGGAAACCGAGGGAGTAATCCGACTTCTGACAGAAGGGGTGGAGGCGGAATGTCAGCAGCCCCTCAGTGAGCTGCTGAGGAGGCACAAGGGGGCATTCCAGCTGAATCCCGGGGATACCGGGAGGGCCACCGCCGTGCAGCACAAGATTGACACCGGGCATAGTCCCCCACTGCGGATGCCACCGAGGAGGCTGGCCCCCCATCGGCGGGCCGTGGTTGACATGGAGGTGGATAAAATGTTGGAGTCCGGGACCATCGAGCCAGGGGAGGGACCGTGGGCCTCCCCGGTAGTCCTGGTGAAGAAGAAGGATGGTAGCATGCGATTCTGCCGGCTCAACCATGTGACGAGGAAGGATGCGTACCCCTTACCCCGGATCGACGACTCCCTGGATACGCTGGCTGGATCCCGCTGGTTTAGCACCATGGATCTGGTCAGCGGCTACTGGCAGGTCGCCATGGCTCCTGAGGATAAGGAAAAGACAGCCTTCTCGACGCACCGGGGCCTCTTCCAGTTTACCGTAATGCCTTTCGGCTTATGCAATGCCCCGGGGACGTTCGAGCGGTTGATGGAGGTAGCCATGCGCGGCCTGCAGTGGACATCCTGTCTGGTTTACCTGGACGACATAGTGGTGTTTTCCAGGGACTTCGAGGGGCACTTAAAACGACTGGGGGAGGTGCTGAACCGGCTGGCGTCGGCTGGACTCAAGGTGAAGCCCTCAAAGTGTCACCTAGCAAGAAGAGAGGTGGCCTTCCTGGGTCACGTCGTGAACAAGAGGGGTATCTCCACCGATCCCGCCAAAATAGAGGCGGTGCAAAACTGGCCGATCCCTAACAGTCTGACGGAGGTGAGAAGCTTCATCGGCTTGGCGGGGTATTACCGCTCGCTCGTCCCCGAATTTGCCACCCTGGCCAAGCCACTCACCTCCTTAGCAGAGAAAGGACGGATGTTCCAGTGGCATGAAGGGTGCCAACAGTCCTTCGAGGAGCTGAGGAAGAGGCTGATCGAAGCACCCATCCTCGGGTACCCCCGGGAGGAGGGGCAAATCATCCTCGACACCGACGCTTCAGACAGTGGACTGGGTGCGGTACTCTCCCAAGATCAAGACGGGTCGGAGATCGTTCTCTCGTACGGTAGCAGGACGCTGAACCCAGCGGAGCGCAATTATTGCGTCACCCGACGGGAGCTCCTGGCAGTTATCTTCGGACTAAAAAAGTTCAGGCATTACTTGCTGGGCCGTAATGTGCGTGTACGTACCGACCACGCTGCGTTGAAGTGGGTAACCTCGTTCAAGGAGCCGGAGGGCCAGGTGGCACGGTGGATCTCAATCCTCGACACCTACGATTATACCATCGAGCACAGACCCGGTCGCTTGCACGGGAACGCAGACGGCCTCTCCCGTATACCGTGCCGGCAGTGCGGACGCACGAATGGGGAGGATGACGAAATGCCACCCTCCGTGAGGGCAGTCACCAGGCAGGGGGCTGCAGATCCAGAGGTATCGTCGGAAATCCGGGACGACTGGATCCGCGACCAGAGGGACGACCCAGTATTGGGGAGGGTTTTCCAGTGGGTGGAGACCGGCTCCACCCCCCCTCCCGCAGAACTGGCGGAAGGATCATACGCCTTGAAATCGTTGGCCAGCCAGCTAGGCCGTATCGAACTTCGCAAGGGTCTTCTGGGGAGATGGTGGTTTGTACCAGGGACGGTGCGGGCATTCCAGATCCTCGTGCCAGATAAACGGAGGGAGGAGGCATGGGAGTCGTCCCACGGAGGCGGAATGATAGGCCATTTCGGTCGGGACCGGACTATAAGGAAGGTTCAGGAGAAATGGTACTGGCCGGAATTTCGTCGGGACGTCACCTACTGGACAGCCACCTGCCAGAAGTGTCTGCAGAGGAAGCCCCCTCCCCACCCACGGCGCGCCCCCATGGGACATATAGGGGTGGGTCTTCCGATGGAAAGACTGGCCATCGACGTAATGGGTCCGTTACCCATAACCCCACGAGACAACCGCTATGTGGTTGTCATCATCGACTACTTCACGAAGTGGGGGGAAGCCCTAGCCATACCAAACCAAGAGGCGGCGACCGTAGCAAAAGTGCTTGTGGAGAGCGTGGTTTGCCGCTTCGGAGCCCCCACCAGCCTCCACTCGGACCAGGGACGAAATTTTCAGTCGCACCTCTTCCGCAGGGTGGTGGAGCTTTTGGGGGTGAAGCAGTCTAGGACTTGTGCCTTCAATCCCCGCTCGGACGGACTGGTGGAGAGGGCCAACCGGACGATAGAAGCCCTCCTATCGGCGGTGGTGGCGGAGGACCAGAAGGATTGGGACGAGCATCTGCCCATGGTTATGTCCGCCTATCGATCCTCTGTCCACTCCACCACCGGCGTTACCCCCAATATGATGATGTTGGGGCGGGAGACTAATACCCCCCTCTCCTTGCTGTACCCCGATCCCGAAGAGAGGGTAGGAGAGGGCGAGGTGGGGTATGTGGCCCGACTCCAGAGGCAGACGGCCAAGGCACACGCCTTGGCTCGGGAGCACATCGGCACTTCGGTGGAGCGGCAGAGGCGCAATTATGACGGACGGGCCGTACTACGGGAGATACCAGTGGGGGCGGTGGTGTATTACCACCACCCTGGAAAGAAGGTTGGGCGGAGCCCCAAGTTCCAGTGTCTGTGGACCGGCCCTTGGCGAGTTACACACCAAGTGGCCGGATCCATTTACGAAATAAAACGGGACCGCACTACCAAGATAGTCCCCTTTGACCAGCTGAAGGTGGTCCCCGAGGCACCTTTGGGGGTGCCCGAAAGGGAGGGAGAAGCGTTAGCACACGTAAGGCTGGTGTGGAGCCATGGCAGCACCGCCAAACTAACTCCCCGTCACGGGGAGGTTGGAGCGGTGGCGCCACCTGGTAGGAGGAGGCATAACTCCCCGCCGACTCCCCGGCTACATACGGGCACTCACCAGCAAACTACTTCACTGATGAGCGTCTGGCAGCGTCTCGGCCAGAAAATGACTAAGAAAAGGAGCAAGGCGGGGTTTACCATCCCCAAGGTACGGGGGGAAGCTAGAAGGAGCCCCATAGCACCCCGGCGGTCACCATTGGAGGAGCGGGAGCCAGCCGAAACTCCCCGGGGAGGGGAAAAGAGTGGGGGGAGTCGCGCAGACGATCGCGACTCCTCTCGCCACCTCTCGCGGAAGAACGAGAAGCCGCGAGAGGGGAGTGAGCGGGCCGCCATCTTGAAAAAAAACGAAAACAAGGACTCCCCGCATAGAAGCCGGTCCAAGGAAAGGCGTCCAAGTACCAAGCGGAGGTCGGACACCCCTCCCCGGCGAGACAGACATCGAAGAGAGGACAAGGGCGCTTCGGAGGTGAGAAGGCACGCGGGAGAATCCCGTACTATTACGAAAGGAGGACACGTGGGCAGAGCTGGCAGCCCGAACTCCCCGCGGTGGGGAGTCAGCGAAGCTGTTATGGCCTCAGCGAGTACCAGCAGTGCGGGTGGAGGGGGAGGAGACGGCCCCTGGAGGCCCCCGGGGTTGAAAGAGAAGCCACAGGACGCCCCCCCAGACTCCCCGCAAAAGGAGGATACGGAGGAGGACGCCCGAGGGAGGAAAAGTAAGTCGCCAGTAGGGCAGTTCCCTTGCCCCCACTGCGCCACCACCTTTACCAAAACGTGTAATCTGTTAAGGCACATCAAAACCATCCATGAGGAATACCCGCAGGGCTGGCTGTGCCCCTTACTCAAATGCAAGGAGGGGGACAGCGGCTCCCGCTTTGCGAGCGTGCGGAAGTACGGGATACAGAGACACTTGAAGGAGGCGCATGGCATGGATCAGCATCCATGGGTGGGGGACAGTAGCCTCTTCCCCAAGAAGCGGAGCATAACCCCTACCTGCCGGGCGCGAAGCCGGAGCCGGTCCTCCTCATCGGACTCACGGGACGGGTCCGCGGATGGCTCCTCCATCATCACCCCCACTCCCTCCGGATCGCGGCCCCTACCGGAAGCGTCGGCTGCCGCCTCCAAGGCGCCTCCGCCCGACAAGAGAGTTGTGGTGCTGCACCAAACACCGCGCCGATCGCCCCGCATCGCGCAGGAAGGGCAGCAAGCCGGGGAGGAGCTGCAGCCCCCACCACCTAAAAAGTGCCGGGTGGCAACAAAAGCTGAGAGGAAGGTGCCGCCCTCCCCCTTACCCGGTCCAGAGCCGAGAGTACGGCTGGAGAGGCTACCACTGCACCGGTCGCCCACCCCATCTGGCTCCACCCACGATACCCCCCCCTCCTTAGGAGCCTCGCCGGCCTTTAGTTTGGGTACCCCATCCTTGCTGGAGGTGCAGCAGCTCGGAGTGAGTGAGGAGGACGCCCAGCAGGCAGTGCAGCTCCTCCTCATGTCACCCCAAGAGGGGCAGGAGACACCCTCCATCCCCCACACTCCGGAGGAAACCGGGAGGCAGCACCAAGATACGGCGTCCGGGGAGCAGATACTCCGCCAGCCTCCGATAGAGCCGACGCTGGGGAGAGAGGAACCGTTCCAGGAAACGGTAACCCGGGCAACCCCTAGCAGGCCAGTGGCCCCACAGAGAGCGGGGGAGGAGACCGCAGCCCCTGCCCCCGTGAGCGGTGCGCTCCAGGTGGCTCGCGACCAAGCGGACAATATTAGCACCCTGAGCCGGGTGCTGGAGGCGATGGATTGTACGGTGGCCAGCGTACCGGCAGCAGACGGCAGGGAAGACATCGTGGCGATAGTACGGAAGTCCGCCCTACCCCCCCCCCCACCCGGCACACCCTCCTTCCTCGTCACCATCGAGGAGACGGTCGAGGAAGAGGAGCTCCCTGCTGAAACGGCGGCCGGAGACGCAACCCAAAGGGATGAGGCAGCCCTTCCTCCTCACTCTACCTCAGCTACCCCGGGGAGTAGCGGGGAGTTCGCCACGAAGGCCTCCAGCGGGGAGTCAACCCGGAGGGGTGAGGTAGCCCTTCTCCCGCACCCTACCTCAGCCACCCCGGGGAGTGGCGGGGAGTTCGCCACCAAGGCCTCCAGCAGCGGGTGTGTGGAGCCTCCCCCCAATCCGGCCGTGGCCGCCACGGGGAGTGTCGGGGAGTCAGGCCCACCTACCTCTGCCGAAGCCACCCGATACCTACCCCTCTCCTTCGACGACGCTACGGAGTCGGACACAGATCCGGACAGTAAGGGGGTGGTCATCGACTTGCTGAGTGAGGAGGAGGAGACCAGCACGGAGGCCATACCTCCCCATGACCTCCCCACGTACGTACAGGCCCAGGAGAGGCGCCGGGGTCCCACCCCTTGGACTCTGCCAGCCGGGGTGCTGCAGCACATGTTAGCGGACCACGATGGGTCCTCTGCTGTGGTGGTGACACCGGGGTGCACCGAGACTGGCGAGTGGGACCGGTCCTTCTCGGTTCTGCTACCCCCCCCACGACCCCCAGAGGGAAGTCACCTTCTACCCTTACGAGGAGTCCCGGGGAGTCGAAGTCACGCGGTTAGCTGAGCATTCAGCCACCGTTTCTCAGAGTGACACACGACGACCCGAGGGGTTAGACTCCTTCGTATCCGACGAAGTGCCCCCCACCGTGCTACCCGAGGAATGGAGGTCCCCGGAGCATCCCCCGCCCCCTCCCACCAAGCCCCGCGCGGCGCGAGCCGCCTGTGCGCAGGCATCAGCAACGGAACCGCCGCCAACCGACGCCGGACCGGCAGCACCAAATCACCCTGGGACATGGGGAAGACTACAGCCGCGACGAAAGTATGCGGAGAAGGCGGCCGCGGAGAACCGGTCCCCGCAGATCACCACAGCAAGCCAGCCCGGACGGGTCTCTGCTCCAGCCGCCTCTGGGGGGCCGCCCTTCTTCCGGGGGACACCTCCGGCGTCGCGGGGTCCGGGCACCTCCTTCCGCCGTACCCCACCCAGTGCGCGGAGGAGTACGCGGAGGCCCCGGTCGACCGGCGCAGCTACCCTCTTGGGTTCCCCCAGCCTGAGGACCCCACCGGTTCCTCCTCACCCAGCAGCCCCCCGCCCCCGATACCCCTGCCGCCTGGATGCCCTGGTGGCTGGTGTCCGGACGGGACCCCACGCGGCTGGAACGGTGGGCAGCCTTCCTGCTCCCTCCCTTGTCCATGGGGGAGGACTACGACGCTACGGGGGGAGAGGTCAACTCCCGGTTGGTCGCCCTCGGAGACGACACCTTCGACGTCGTGGCGTCCGTCCGGACCCGGTATAGACTGCGGAGACGAGCAGCCACCGCAGCACCCCCACCCCCACCGGTGAGTTAAAAAGAGAGCTACCACTAGGGGTACGCGGGCAAGCATCATGACGGGAGGGGTCAATTTAACGGGAGGAGGGAAGTATACGATGCTGGTACATCATACACGTAAGCAGAGATGCGGGGTCCAGTACAGGACCGAGCCGGGCCAGAGAGGGAGATCGGTAAGGGGACGTAGGGAGAGGCGACCAAGTGCGCCGCGGGAGGACCTAAAAGGGAGATGACTTACCTGGCTCTTTGTGTTGCAGAAGAAGCAGTAGGCAGGGGCCTCGTCGCGGGGTTGGCGCCTACGCGTCACCCCCCTCCGGTTAGGAGCCTGGCTCGCCGGTACCCTGTGTGGCCGTCACACCACACAGGGGGTCATAGCATCATCTTCATCCATCGATCCGGTCACCTATTCAAGTTCTGTTGCCCGCCGTCGGGCCTACCTGTGCCGTCCATGAGTTAGAGACAGGGATCCTTGTTCGTCGCCGACAGTGCCTTGTTCGTCGCCGACAGTACCAGGGGCGTCAACGGTCACCAGCCAGCCCAGAGGGCCCTCTCATATTAGTTTAAAGTGCATGATGTTAATGATTGTTAATTGTTATGATGTATCTCCGACTACGGAGTAGTCCAGACTGTGTAATCATATTAAGGATATATTTACGACACCTTGTGCCATAGGCGTTCAGATAATAATAACTAAACTCAGGTTTGGTAAACAGCTTGTTTATTATAAGTCAGTTATCCGGGGAAACACTAAGAGTAGGGGTGGGAATAATCTAAGCAGGGGAGGGTGTAGCGGAGGGGGTCTCCGCCACGGGGAGTCGCGGGGAGTCTCGCGGGGAGTATAGTGCGTCACCGTCCCGCAGGGGGGCGCCCCGCGTCGGAGTGCTATATAAGCGAGCACGACGGCGCGGGCCGCCAGTCTTGCTTGGCTCTCGTTCGGGACGGACGTGCTGTGCTCCCTGAGAGACTCCCCGCCGAGCTTGACTCCCCGCCTTTCTCAAGGCGAGTTCTAATAGACCTTAAGTCGTTATTGTGATATCCAGCAGCATTGGCCATAAAGGCTCCGGTAGCTCTTATCCTGTATCATCATTCCGTCAATAGAGAACTATCTTATATCACAACTCCTCCTCTCCTCGTTTTCCTTCTTAGTAATAAGCCAACATCTAATACCGTTACAATATAACATGATAACAATGATGACCGACATGTGGTACGATAGAAATCTAAAGATTGCCTACCAGCTACTCAATGCAAAACAGGGTCAGTTTAAGGTAACTTTACATATGCATTATATAAAATCTGTGGCTGCTTGATTTTACTTTTATCCTCAAGCAAAACACTTGAATTGTCCCTCCTTATTCAGACACATACATTGACAGATAAATATGTGCATTGTTATGATGATATAGGCCCGAAAGTGTCCGACTCAGGGCGTGTGTCCGTCTTTGGGTGAATCTACCCTATTCCTAGCCAAGAAAAACGACACTTCATGGGGCATTGTTTCTTTGTCTCGACAAGTCTGTCCCTTTGCTTATCTTTTCAGTTATAATATTCTCTCTTTTTCATTTAACGTTTAACATTTAACCCGCGTGTACGGTGGCAAGCCTTAATGCATTGTATTGCTGAGAACATTGTAACGAAAACACTCTGACCCTGAGGACAGCTCATTAAAGTTATCAAACAGTAATAAGGTGTCCACTGTACAGATGCACTTGACACGTCCATCGTGGTTCATTGTGGTATTCATAATGACGGTATTACTAATGAACAATGAGCAATTAGGACCTGCTGTTAAATATTCACAGTAGGGTTTACACCGTATTCTGATAGGTTCATTATCCAAGGAGTCTCCCCCCCCCCTTTTTTTCCATCCCTTCTTAAGTCCCTGCTCCTTTTCTCAAATTTCTGATCTTCCACGTGCGTTTGCTGGTTTATATGTTTCATCATAAATCACAGCATGAGTGCCATTTCTCTCACTGCGGTCGTTCCCTATATCTGACTCATAACTTCAGGCTTTCTCTCAGACTGTTAATTAGCAGAACTGTTATGCAATAGTCCGCAGTATATGAAGCTGTGGTTGATGAAGTACCTAGTGCACTTCAATAACATTATCAAATAGGGACCACGTGTGGTCCTGCCATGCAGATGCAGTTGACACATCCATTATTTACTATATTGATAGAGCATCAAGGGCCCCAAGGGCAATTTATAGCATTATGCTCTGGGCACCAATGCGCCCAGGTCACCATATTAATATTAATCCCGTTTGTATGTTGAAGCTGGGGAGTTAGGTGATCATTGAATCCTATTGAACCATGCAGTTTGGGTTGTACCACCTCGAAGCCCTGACAGTTCTAGTTCAATTTCCTGGACATTCATGGACATTATGACACATACCGGAAACATTGTTTTATTAAAATTATGTTATTCTATTTTGATCTCGCTGCTGTTCTTGTCGTGGGAAGTATTGTACAAAATAATAACGTCACGGCCTAGGGGCCGGTATACCTTAACAATGCAACAGGGGCAAACTTGCCAAGTGACTAGACGCCACCCATTTTGCCTGTAATCTTAAAAAAAACATTTTCCCGGTAATCTTAATGATTCCCCCTTCTGCTCAAGACGGCACCACTGTATCGTCCCATCCTGTAGATGTAAATGGATGCAGTTATAGTTCTAAAACAGTATTCAAGAAAAAAGAAGAGAGAAAGAAGAGCAGAAATAAGAGAGAAAGAAAAAGGTATAGATTACAGGTAAAATTGGTAACGCCTAGGCACTAGGCAAGTTCGTCCCCGTGTGCCTCAAGAATACAACCTCTGTTAAAGAAGCCAAGAAAGTTCTTACTTCTTAGATCATAAAAAGGATAAAACTACGATGGCAATTTTAAGATGCCATATTCATTAATTTAAGATATCACTTTCTTTATTCAGGACATTTTGACCCAGAGAATTGTCAGTTGAGTTGATGCATTTATGTTTGTATCATAATGGGGGCTGTACATAGGTTGAATAATCTGTCTGGGGTTTGTTATAGGCTGTGTCTCACGACCTTGGGCCAATGTTTTTGTCTCTGACTGGGTGCCAGCTCTGACCAGGTGCCATCTCTGACCGGGTGCCAGCTCTGACCGGCCTGAATAAAAACGGGTTATTTAGGGCAGATGATGATAAAAATGGACAACTAATGACTAGTTTAGAGAGTTATAACATCCATTAACCTTTTCAGCCAAATTCTATCTCCATCTGCCCTAAATAACCCGATTTTATTCAGGCCGGTCAGAGCTGGCACCCAGTCAGAGCTGGCACCCGGTCAGAGCTGGCACCCGGTCAGAGACAAAAACATTGGCCCAAGGTCGTGAGACACAGCCTATATATATGGCCGTGTAAAATAGAAGTCCCCTATAGGAGCCCTTTAGCTGTGGGGAAAGCAGTGCCGTAAACCTTAATCAACCTCCCGCAAGAAGGGTGGGATTAATTGTCCCTAATGACGCAATCTAGCCCCATCTTAACTACACATTACGTGCGGTTACACACTAGGAAGCCATCTTATTTCAGCCTTCCCATCAGCTCAAGTGAATGATGTCATTCATCTGTATTGTAACTGAATGAGGTTCTGTTACTTACCCAGAAAATGGGATTTAAACATGTAGAGAAGGTGTTCCATTTGTTAAGGTAAGATATCCTTGTCTTATATAACAATGGCAGTATAGGACTAGAAGCATGGCGACATCAGGTCCGTATGATTGTTTTAAAATGAATGCTTTAACCTGTGTCACATCTACACAGCAGGGCACAGTCACCTTTGCATATCGCAGTGGAGAGGCATCGATCTCACCACTCATAACCTGAGCCATATCTGCTCCAATCAATAACGACCTTATCTACAGGGCTGGTATTGACATGAAGGGAATCAGGCCAAGGCAGTACACCACTATTTTAGACTTCATGTGGGTACATGTCATCATACATTGATCTCTGAAGGGACTGGGCAACTTCCTCTATGAAATAGAGCGTAGGCGTGGGCGTAATACGTGCTCAGCTGGGTTTGTATCTGATATCTACAAGTGCTTTTATAGGCCAGGACGTTTGTACCGACGGAACAGCTTTACAGAATTACGTGCGCAACTGAATCTTTGGATTATGCTTGTAGGCCTACATGTATCATGAATCAGGATTAGGTCCTTTTCACAGTATATACCATGTATTAAGCGGGATATATAAGCTGGTACACAGTCAACTGCAAATCTGAACTGGAACTACCTGTTATATATAGATGCAATATGTACACGAGAAGTTTAATTAGATATTATATTGCGAGATGTATGTGACAGTTTAATCATCCTCCCTGGTACTGGGGCAGCTGATGGCGATATCACATTTAAGCTGCTGGGCTGGGTATGCTGACAAGCCATTGTTGATTACTTAAGCATGAAGTGTCCTGTTACAGACTCGTATCGCAATATTATATCTAACATTAACACATATTTAAAATTATATAAATTGGGCGCCTGACCCGTGTATACATTACAGTACATGTATTGATAAAAGGATGCACAGGAGAAGGGATATTGGATCATAAAATAATATGATCACAGTTAGCAGTGGTTAGGATCTGAATATCATTGACATTATTACCAGGAACCATGCAGTGTTGCAATGAGCATTATGCCAATGCATTAAGGTACATAAAACAGCATAATTGATCTATAACATTAAATGTAGCTGATAGAGATTATAGATCATGATGACAACGTGACATTATATCCCTCTCCAAAACACCAACTTAACATAAACTCAAATACCAATAAACCTGCATCTAATTCATATCGATTCTCCCCATAATATACGCTTCAATGGGTCTTTAATCGCAAACATAAAAATTACAGACAATATCATAGATAAATCACAGCTAAACGCTACCTTCGGTTCTAACACTCCCGGAAGTTGATTTTGACCACGTGATCGGAATATGACACTGTTTGGTCGGACATGGGCGCCGCCATCTTCGACTATCAGAAGAGAATGCACTGTAGAACTGGAAGTGAGTTTAACGTCTTTGTTTTTGTCCGTATTTTACTAAATATATTTAGTATTTGCAAATATTTTCGTGTTAGAATGATAATAATAACCTCATTCTCACTCTGACCTTTTCGGTATCCGAGGTAGCCGAGGCCCGAGGATTGGGCAAGATCAATCAGTGATCAAGCCCAACCCGAGGGCCAAGGATAGGAGTTCGCGTTCGGTGCATTATTTTCACGACAATGAATTCAAATTTAAAGTTGCATTACCAGCAATAATCCACACGTAGGCTGTCCAATGCTGTTCTAGTCAAATAGCGAGTGACATTGTGGTCGTGCTTCAGGGAACATTTCCCCTTTTGGAATGTTGAAAGAGAAGTTTTCCCCAATACAATGTTTTGGGTCGACATTATAGTGCCTCTACATGGGTAAAAAACGACAAGTGCGACACAGCGACACAGGGGTTTTAAGAATCGACGGACACAGACATTTTTATAACCCCCAGTACATTCTATACATATAAAATTCGACGCAGCGACACGGCCCTTTTAGCTAAAATTCGACACTGCGACACGGTCAATACTGTGGGTACCCATGTAGAGGCACATTATTTTTAAACGATTTTCTCGTTGTAAAAGATTATAATCTTGAGTTATTACCAATTCATGAATTAATTTTCAAGAATCTAACTCTGAAAACATCAGAAAATATTATAGTTTAAAATTTTGAAATTATTTTATAATGATTGTAATTTGAGGTAGGACTCGTTTTATCTTACGAATTCTCTAGCGGTGTTGAAGTTCTGGGATGTAAAATTGCTCATTTCTTATGTACAACCTATTTGGACTGACTGAACATGTCATATGGCAATAAGGATAAGGATATAAAGTGTTATCTCAAATACACTTATTACAGTCAATTCTGGGTATACTTAAAACTGCTATCTCCAACTATTCTACATTAGTCATGAATGTACCAGCATATATATCTCATTGCCATTCAGACAATTATCTCTAAACAATGCACCAACAGCCAAGGGACATGTAGTGGTAGGGTTTACCGTGACTGGTGTTATTATTCACACTGACGGTGGTAAATAAATACTGCATGGGCCCCACAAACCAAATTACAAGCACAGGGTATTCTGACACGTCCTTCCTACATATAGCTGTCTTCGCCTCATACTTATAACATGTAGGACTATACTTTGGTAGTTGGTATCATTGCTCTTGCATGGTAACAAGCTGCATTTGTGCTTTAATATCAAGTATCTAGACTGTCACCGATCTGGTTCAGACTGTGTTGTGGAGCTAGGATCAGGTAAACATGCACGTTCTAGGGGAAGGTGCTATTGAATTGAATAGCTCATAGGCGCCATGCATGTGAAGTAATTTACACGCCAGCAAAACTGAGAAACACGCAATGCTAGTGTTGCTACAGCCCAGGCAGACCCCATAGTCCCCAGTGACGCAACATGAATTATCTCAATCTATTACTATGTCATACCACAATCTCCAGTGCAGAGGTAATCACAACAAACCCTCAAAAGTACTACCTCTGCCATAGGCCAAGTACGTCATAGAAGTAGTTCTGTAGTCACACTTGCTGACCCCAGGGGGAGGGGCACTCCCTTAGCATTGGTAACACATACACCTAGCTTTTCTCAACATATTGTTTTATAGTGAGAAATATTAGGGTGAGGTTCAGCCTATCCTTTGTGGGTCATTATCCATATTATTATTATTCACCCCTGATACTGGTATTTCTTCCTGGTAAACCTGTTTTTTTCCTCTTAATTCCTTGTGAAAATGGTGTAATTCTGTTTATTTGCATGCCATGATATGGGTCCTGATAAGGGTGACGTTCTCACATAGTTTCTATAATTATAAACGATAGACAGTGCCCCCTATCCTCTGGATTACAGTGGTCACTCCACATGGTTGGTGTACTGGCCGGGGTACTGACCCTGGACTATTTCCTTGGGGAAACACACTCTTAGAAACATTGTACTGTAAATATACATGTCTCTGAGATAACATATGGTAGCAACAAATAGAAATACATGGGCTAAGAGAGAAAATGATTATTAATAGGACACATTTACTGAGGTAAACATGAGTATGAATATGGATGAATTTGGTTGTAATCTGGTGGCTGGGGCAGAGAGTAATCATCTTTGAGTGTTTGTTGTGATTACCCGCTGCACAGGAGAATGTGTCATACCAGTCTATGATGCGAATGGAGCATAGCAATAGGGTAACATACCCCTATTGATCGAGGGTTGTAATGAATTTGCATTTTTCTTTTAGATTATAGAGTGGAAATAATGAAGTTTCAATAGAGGAAAGGACATCGTGCACAGAAAATGTAGCTCCACAACAGTTCCATAACAGTCGCCTGTGGGACTCGACATGGACCTATATGCAAATATGAGGGTATACAATTATATATCACGCCATGTTGTCATTAATTTGTCACAAGTTCTACAAGGTCAATACCCTGTAGTCAAAAGCCCGGCTTTTTCTCATCATCTTCGACTCTTTTTGCCCACCCACCCCCGGCCACGCCTCCCCTTGTTGGCTCCTGGAGAATCCTTCATTTATAAGTTCAAGTTCTTCTAATTTTGGCTTAGGTTGTAAATGACATTGAATGCATGTCTGGGTTGGGCTTTGAAATATGACTGCTTGGCATGTTGCGAAGTTACCTGGGCCTGTGTGCTAAACAATACCACTGTTTATAGGAGGTTCTATTCAATATGTCCTTCTTCGAAATTTGGAGGTATTGCATTTAGTGTTGCATTTTTGGAAAAGTGTAAATAGATGGATTCAGGAAATATTTGAATAGCGCTAACCTCTTTGTACACTGAATCTATATAGGGCTGTGTCTCACGAACTTGGGCCAATGTTTTTGTCTATGACTGGGTGCCGTCTATGACCGAGGGCCGTCTATGACCGGGTGCCGTCTATGACCGGCTATCTTAAAAAGTTGTTTGGAGGGATAAACATTTTAAAAAAAATTAACAATTTATATTTATGAAAGTTGTAAAATAAAAATTTAAATGTTTTTTTTTATTCCTCCAAACAACTTTTTTAGATAGCCGGTCATAGACGGCACCCGGTCATAGACGGCCCCCGGTCATAGACGGCACCCGGTCATAGACAAAAACATTGGCCCAAGTTCGTGAGACACAGCCCTAGACAGACCATCCATACTTCTACAATTTGATCCTATAACAAAACCACTACTGACCAAGGTTAACACGTCTGTTGGAAGTGTTGCCGATGGGGAGAAGGGGTTATATTGTCAAAGCAAAGACCAATCTTATAGCACTAGCCCTAGCCTCTATCTATTGGTCCATATGCTGAGACCCTGGCTTACATGGAGAGGATCATGAATGGCAACAGTCGTCATGGGGACGAGCAGTGGCCAGTATTTCAGGCACATTGTCACGTAGAGATGAGATGTAGGGAAGACCGGGTGCCGGTATCAGGGTAGGTGGCACTGAGGGTTAATATGACATCAGAAAGTGACGAGTGGACGACAAGCCTTCCCAGAAAGTGTCCTACATTATGTTCATTGGTTTCCATCTCAGGATGACAGCACATTATACCGTAAGGGCAACCTATGACACCATCAGACTAGGCAGTGTTCTGCATGTTAGTCCCCATACTGATGTTGTCTATCGCTAGCTTATATAAAAGGCACTTCAAACATCTTAGGAGTTATGCTGTCCCTATATACTTAAAGTGAGCCTCTAGTTATCAGTGACGGACATGTATAAATATTGAATACCATTAAGCGGGACACAGTTAGGGTAGGTTCTCCTCTTTCAACCGGTCCAGTGCACACTCCTTTAAACATGAAGTAGGTTCAGAGCTGAATGGGAGTATTTATTTCACAATTTATCTGGGCAATTGTGTTACAAATAATACTTATCATGATTTGCAAACATATGTATACTGTATTTTATCTAGATTCCATGATTTTTTGGAACCTTTCATCTAGTGTACATGTGTTTTCACCCCCAAGTCAACCAAAGTGTGCCTTAAGTCAGTCACCTTATATTGTATGTACCATACTGGGAGGAGAGAATGCGCTAATTGATAGGAATCAATTTGTAAAAGTGTCTTACCAGGGATTATTTTTCTACTTAAAACACTTTAACATACAAACTTTCAATTCAGTCATCGGATTTAAGATAAATTGGGAATTTGAGATCAACTTCAGGTGGCTGACTCACAGTATGTGTTTGACTTAGGGTGAACCTACCTACAAAGGGTCCTTACTCTGATTTGAAGTGTGCTTTCAAAACATAAACCTCTCAAAGTATGACGGATGGGGGGAATTTAAATTTCATTCATGAGAAAAATGACAAGTAACATACATCAGTCAAATCTGATGTTTTCATAGGGCAATTATAGCAGGTGTTTGCCTCCCATAGACATGGTCAGGTCATGCATGTTGGATACTAGAGCAGGATAAGGTACAGATGTTGTGCATGGGGTGTGTGACTTTTGTTTTTGCAATAACAATGTACAGTCACACATTAGCCCTGAAGTTGCATAACACCCAAAGATAAAAGGAAGTAATCAGTAGTACATAATAAGTAGTTCAAATCAGGCATACTGCTGACATGGTCCTGCTGTACAATGGCTGCGTGCCTCAGTGCTACATCAGGTTCTACAAGTGCATCATTAGTGATCTGAGTTACATAAATCATAATGTGCATCAGTACCATCTCTAACATCAAGATTACACTCTATTGTTAACCTTATATCCTCAGCTAGCAGATCAAATGGACATGATGAACAGCTTCATGCAGGAGGGGTTGCCAGAGCTGCAAAAGGCATATTTGTGGCCAGTTTTTTCTTTGTTCTATGAGATGACATGTGGGATGGGGTGGCCTTAGTGTGGCATGGCATGATATAAATGTGTATGCGGAGGCATGTTTATCATATATTATGTTCTTTGTGTGAGTATATATATGTATACAGAAAAGGTCTGGTCATGAATACAGCTCTCCACCTGATTTAGTTCTGGGGAAGTACAGAGGAAGCACTAGCTCTATTTAAATATAGAAATCTGGCTGCTTGATTGCTTTAGAAAGTTGTCAAGGACAAAACAACAGTCGGTAAAGCGATAACACCAACGGCAATGTTTTGTGTATCAACGTTACAATGTTCATCTGCTTTTGCTGATGGGCATTAGTGCTATGAACTGAAAACCTTTTAAAAACCTGACTTTCTGTCCAAGAGAATGTACTGCTTGGACTGACGCACAATATCCTAATCATTTAAGAAAGCACACTGGTTTCTAACTAATTATATAACAAACTTTGAAAAACAACAAAACTAATTTTATTTGTCTGGGGAAGAGTGCATCATGATATTAAGAATGTGCATTTGCTTTTGATCACATTACTTAATGCTTGGCGGGTGCTAGTTTTTTCTAAGTGAAGCGTCAAGCAAGAGATAAGTTAATTATTTTTATTCAGGAAAGTTCCATAAGAATAATAATCAATCCCAAAGAAGTGCACGAATGGCCAGATCTGTCGATACAGAGACATAAATAACCCTATTTCTCGCAGGTGCAATGGTTTCTTGTCCTAACGAGAGGGTCCTAAACACATTTCATACAGATTCTGAGAAGACTGTGTCTCAAAACCTCAGAACTGATTTTTATGAAACTTTATTGATGTGTCTCCCATGATTACAATGATTTAACAAGTCCCATGATAACAATGTTTTATCAAGTCCCAAGTGTTGGTCAAATAATAGGTAATTCTTCCATCATCTTACACTACTTAAAATAGTGATTGCCTTCCAAAATATTAAATGTGATCGCCTTATTTTTAATCATAGATTATCCTAAAAGTTTGTTAAAATCCCATACTTGTCATAATTTTCTGCATTCTATCGTACTCTACAATGCGACCTGTTCTTCGCAAGTACATAAACCTATCCGATTTGGTCCTGAGATACAGGCCAGGTTCCCATCCATAGAGAAAGCCACTAACAAGGGAATTAAATCGATCAAGGGACGGTGGTTATTCTGCCAGGCACTGTGCTATTGTTGTTTGCATTATAATTTATATTGTATCATTTTATTGGCCAAATAATGGTATGCATGTGAGGCCTTTTAGCATAAAGCCAGGCGGTGAATCACTCAAGTAAGTGCCCTGACAGAATAGAAAAAGTATAGAAAAAGAAGGTTCTCTCAGCAACAGTTCATTAGTGTCAAAAGTGAAGTCAATAATCGAAATTAGGCAATGTAACTCACTGGGCTTAAGAATTGAATCATTCACTTCAAACAATATGTAAGCACATTTCTAGTATACTTTTCAATAGAGGAAGCACACTGATTGGATAGGATAGCAAATTGTTTAAAGATTATCTATGGTTAGTGATGTGGGGAGGATCTCAGCCTGTTTTGAGTATTATTTTTCCTCTATACATGATTTCACCAAAACAGCCGACTTTAAGAACCACCAAGATCAGACATATCTGTGTCAGAATATTATGGCATAACTATAGGCTATAATTATATTATTCTATTATTTAGTACATTTCACTAGGTAGGGAGAAACATACCTCCAGTGGTATCTTTAGTATCCTGCAATGTATGAATTTACTATAACTGATAACAGACCATGTAAATCTTTCGTGTATATTAGTAGTTAAGGTATGTGGCAGCTTGTGAGACCCTGTGGAACCTTTAAGAATGCGACTTATGTAGTCGGCGAGCGTAGCTGTTATGAGAGGTACGATCAGATAGATAATAGGCTTAGTTAAGGAACCCATAAACTTCATCACAATAGAGTCCCTAGAACCACGAAGGTGATAAAACTAAGCTGAAATCTCTAAAGAGAACCTTTTAATTATTCAAGGTTATTGTTTTCTCAGTAGGGGTTGTGTCAAAACAAGTTGATTGATATATATTAATGGGGCCAATGTCCTTTGTCGATTTTAAGAAGTAGGTCCCCAGTCAGCATTCGTCCCTGGGGCCCATATGTGTTTTACTTGGGTTAGCTGGGCTTGCCCATATCTGGGTTATGGTCCTTTTTGTCCAGAGCTACCAGTAGGTGCCCTGATGTGTCAGTCCATGGAAACTTTATTTTCCATAAATACATTGTAAATATTTTGAAACATACTGACATTTGATTTCACTCCAGAAATGACCATTTATTGTACATGTTTATAGTGTGCTAAATCTGGGCTAGGGCTGGGCACTTTGAATCTGAGATGACCCATCTGGGTACCCACTGGTAGCCTTGGACAAAAAAGACCCAAAACCCAGGGTGGGCAAATCAGCTTGCCCAGGTAAAAAAACATATGGGCCCTATTCAGCAATGTTGACTGGGGATCTTGTCCTTTGTCGCTAACCTCCAACATCTCCCTGTCCTTTGCCGCAAGGGTTAAAACAGTGGCTTGTCACCTCGTTGATTTTATCCGTCTGGAGTCTTATAGAATGTTGGTAATATTTAGTATCTGTACATAAATTGCATAATTTAACTAAATCTGTCTGGTTAATATGGTCGATGATATGTGGCCATGTAAACTACAGCAGCTTCTGTGCCTTATTGGGGCCTTTAGTAGAGGCTGAACAAAGCCGTGCCATAAACCTTGATGAACCCCCACAGGCAGGGTGGGATTAATTGTCTGTAATGGCTCTATATTACTCCATATTTACTGCATGCTAAGAATGACTACCCATTAGGGAGAAATCCTATCTTAGCCATCTCGTTACCCTAGGCTAATTAGGTCATTCATCTGTTTATAAGTAGAATGGCTTTTTGTTACTTAGCAAAGAAAGGGGAGGTCTAGTAGAGTAACAAGATGTTACTTTTTTTTAAAGAGATGCATTTCCTTCTGTCTTTCACTTGAAGGAACACACCCTCTTAGATGCAACAAGGGATGAACTGGCCAAGTGACTAGATGCCGCCCATATTTACCTGTAATCCTAAAAAGACCCTTTAGAATGCACACAAAGGTTAAACTAAAAGGGTTCGTTTATACATGTGTTATCAGTTTCAAAAAAAGAAAAGGAAAAAGGAAAGAAATAGCCCCCGATAGATACAGCAATGCTACCAACTGACAGTGTCGCCATCTAGAACTGATTGAGACTACAGGAAATAATTATGGTCTTTTTAAGATTACAGGTATAAAACTGATCTATAGCCAATAACGGAAAAATATATGGAGGAGGGGGAAATATGTGGAAATATACTAAAAATCTAAACCCATATAAAAGTCGGCAAACGGCAAAATGGTCAGCGTGCCTTGATGAGGACCTAATAGAGTCATTCAATAGTTTAATTTTAAATTAGTGCCAGGACTAACCTCTTCGTATAACTCATTAAGGGACAGAAATTTTCTAGATAAATGCTAAATTAAGTGTATATATAGACTGTCCTGTGTGCAAAGGAAAATGAAGAAGGGCAATTAAACTATAGGTAGTCATATTGACTATCCAGGTATGGCTACAGGTGAACATAATTATATGTAATAGATACCCAACGAGTAACTAGGCGTATGTAAACGAAACCATGACAGACTATATGAGACCACCAGCCTCTCTATACCACTATTGAACTATCATTACATAACTCCGTTACGAGGGGATTATCTAACTTAACCTTCGGTTACGTGCAGGTATAAGATAAGTATAACCAAGGTGTGAAGTCTTTTGTCTTAGCCCTGCACGGTGGGTTAATGATTGTATTTAAATATTATGTACACAAAAAGGCGTGACAGATAGTTAAAGTCCTCATGTATGATTATATCAGGCAGTATTAGCGATGTATAAGTAGAACTAATAGTAGCAATCACAGTATAAGAGTAGTAATAGTAAAGCCAGAAATAGCCAAGCAGCATTAGTGTAACATTCAGGGATGATGACTATGCCCCTATGTGTCAACTCTGCACAGCAGGACGCTGTCACCGTTGCCTATCACAGCGGACAGGTATTGATCTCAACAGTCATAACCTCAGACATAACTCCTCCGTTCAATAACAAGCCTAATCTACAGGTCTGATATTGACACGGATAAAACCAGGCCAAGTCAGGATGCTGCAATTTTTGGACTTCTATAGACAGCCAGTATAGATTTACATAATATCATCTAGAGACTAGTCAACTTCCTACTCTGAATATTACACAGTGGCCATGCTACGAGTTGTGTTACATATAGATCCATGCACTTTTGGTGAATGTCTCAGCTAATTCTCCTTCACTATATTGTTAAAGTTCCTAAAAACTGCTGTGAGTGCTGAAATTCGCACATTTGCCATTGGTTAAACCTAATTTTAACGATGGAGGGGCTGTGTGGGAAATTGTATTATCCTTGTGGCACCTTTCCTATCATTTTAGTCATTTCAACTTAGTAAGCACCACAGAGATATTCTACAGGAATTATGCCTATGTGATTCGTCTTTGATAGAACAGTAAAATGATACACTGGAGTTATATTACACATTTCATGATGAGTTGTATATGGAGGTTTAATCATCCCCCGAAGGTCTAGTTCCAATATAACATTCATGTTGCTGGAACTTGTTGATTAATTAGACAAAGTATGCCTCGTCCACACAATACCATTGATATAATACTAACATACACTGGCTACTGACCTACGTATGCTTAAATATTTACATTACGACATTGATAAGGGGAGCAGATGCACACTGGGGAAATATATATTGTGTAAATACATTGTATAGCCAGAGGTAGACTGTCAATATGGTTGGCATTAATGCTAGAAACCTACAGTACATGAAGACAGAGAATTATATATGGATGGCAAGGAAGTCCTGGTGTTCGGACCTTTTTACATTTTCCTAATGCTCAGCCTGCTTATTTACAACTGGGCTTTAAAATGAATGGTCCCTCAAGTGAAAAATTCTAAATTACTAGCTGAATGCAGTGGAAAGAGATATATTGTATTCAGCATCAGTTAAAAGCTGATACCATGTTAAAGGCTTTTATTTTAGATTGATGTACATTGCCTGATAATATTTCCGGGTAATGTTTTACCTATAGTATATACATCATGGATCCAATGTACCACCTATCATTCCATAGTGGCCTAACAGGTCATGAATGTGCCAGCATATCTCACTCACATGTTGATAATTATTTCTAAACAATTCACTACCAACCTAGGGACACGTAGTGGATAGGGTGTCCAGTGACTGGTGTTATTACTCACACTGACGGTGGTAAATAAATACTGCATGGACCCCACGTACTATATGACAAACATAGCATATCTTGACGCCCCCTACCCTTACATTGTATATATAGTGGCCTTGGTCTTATGCTTGATATTTTACGCACAGGCAATGTTATAGTCTTGTTCAGGTATCGTGATGGTCTGCACTTAACTTATTTTTTGGTCCTGGGTGTCCAGACTGTCATATTTAAAATGTGTTCAGGAGGATCAAGTAAAACGGCAGTAAATATGCACATATTCAGAAATAGGATGTCAAAATAGTCCATCGCTGGTGGGATAATGGGCACACACGTAAAACTGAAGCACATCTTTACCCCCTCCCCCCGAGAGTGCCCCCCCCCCCATCACTGCAGCAGGACTCTCAAAAGCGATGGCGGTCAAATTCTATTTCAACCTAAAGAGGGGGAGGTCAGATATCATTCAAATCCTGACAAGTAGGGCGGTTATACCAGAGTCTTAAATCTAGTGAGGTATTTTGCTGAAAAAAGTGAATTTGTATGAAACTAATGAAAGGCCTAGGTTTGCAATAGCATATCCAGTGGTTGGGCAGGTCATGCACAGCTTAAATCCAAATGCATAGGGCGGTCAAATTTCTCAGAGGGGCGGTAGGGCGGTAGCTGTTATCTACCCTGAAAGAGTCAGTGAGCCCCCCCCCCCCCGGGCTATAAATCTAATCAGCCCTGTTGCTACAGCTCAGGCAGACCCGCCGCCGAACATCATAGTAGGTGCCCTATTATACCATAGTATGTCACCCATGGCCATGTAATAGGAATTATCCCAACCCATTACTGTGTCACACCAGTGTTTGATATAATGGAACACACCAATATCGGCTGTATGCCACCAGGGATCAACAGCTGATCAACAAGTAATGGAACAGGGGAAAGCAATTCATATTTACAACAGAAACTCCCTCTATATTTAGATATGGTATTGTGTATTAATTGAGGAGTCAATACAATAAATAACATATAAACGACTGGTAGTAAACATATAAACTAATGCCTTGTTTTCAGCTTGTTTGATTTGTTCCGAACCATGCTCACATAATCTACATAGACATGTTAAGCGATTGGAGAATCTACAAAGGATTTAAATCAAATTCCATTCCAATTTACCGTTATGAAAGCATATGGCATTTTTAAAGGAAGAGTATAATTTTAACAGATTTTCCTTTATTTCGGCATAATATTTTCATCATGATACTCTCAATAGGCCTGTCTGCATCATAAATAGACCAACCTTATCTTGTTTGATCATGGGACAATACAGTCCCTGCAGGGCTGACATGTCTCCCCACAGTTTACACTTTGCAATGGAGCAAAACAGAGTTGCTGCCCAATGTTGTTTCTGGGTGAGATGACAGGCTGCTGATAGAGTAGGTACTGGCCAAGACTGACAGCCATACCATCATACAGAGACTGACGTTATAAGATCAACCCTAGACCCCTACTATATTTAGCCCCTAGACGCTGGAGAGCTTTATGGGGTTGGCAGTCGTCATCGTCATGAGCAGTAGCCAGTACTTCAGACACATGGAGCTAGAATGAATGGGGACTGGTGGCTCTGATGGTTAATATAACACCAGAAAGTGGATGGCAGGACCTCTCAGAGGGTGGCACGCATTGTGTCCATTGGTCTCCACCTCAGGATGACAGCACATCATACCATAAAGGCAATTTATGATGGCATCAGATTGGGCTTTGTATTGTGCCATACTTCTCATACTGTTGTTGCCTATATGTAAAATGTTAACTGAGGGAATCGATGGGACCGTTGAAAGGTTACTGAGCTTCCAGAACTTCCATGTAGTTTTCAGAACATAAACTCAGGGATGTCTAAAATTTTAAATTCATGAAGGAAAAAAACAACATGTCCTATCAATTACCCCAGCTAACAAAAAAGACACGTTATTTTACTTCAAAATAACGTTTTAAACGTTTTATAACGTTTTGCCATAGTAAGGAGCCACAGAGAAACGTTATAAAACGTTATATAACGTCATAAAAATGTTGTATAGCGTTTTTGTTTACGGGAATCACTGTTTCCCGTCTAGCTCATACTTTTAATCATTTCCCCTCTCAGGAAGTTGTGGTACATATCTAAATTAAGTGTCTCTATTAATTGCACTGTCCTTACTAATGATATGGATCTACTTACATATACCCAGGCCGGAAGGAATCACGAGACTTCCTATTAGAGACTCTCTAATTGGAGATAAATGCGCATCATGCTGTGCTGCCGGAACCTGATATGTAGTTATGGGGAGTTACAGTTACCAAAGGCAGTTCGTTATCATATATCAAGAAGAAACTATTCATACAATACCATGAACTATCATTATAGCATCAGTGCAGTTCCCTTTGCATTTAAACCATCATAAACCTTTGTGAACCCTGCAGCAATTCTGAGTTTGACAGAGCAGTCACATCAGCCAGAATCTACAGGCCCTAAGGTCCATATTCTCAGTACATGTCACACGCATGCTTTTCTTCTAAAGTGGATGAACAGCAGGTTATGGAGACGTTCGTTCATTTTGGCAATGGAGAAGTACAGACTAAATAAAATTACGCTTTTTTAAATATGGAAATCCTGGCACGAATTACAATATTATTGTAATTTGTGCCAGGATTTCCATAACAGCGTAGCTGTTTTATTGTAGCAGGCTATCCCTTTCTATCTGAGTCACATGCGTCATAGCAGCCTTCTTTTTGATAACGTTATCAACTATGGTAATTTTTGTTAACTTTATAAACATCATAAGGTCTCAAATTAGATAGAAATGAGCAAACATCCCTCCTGTTTCAGGGCTAAGATTGCACATAACTTTCAAATGTATATTTTAGCCAGCTTTCATTTTGGTCTACGGAGTGATGATGGGATGGGGAGGTGATAGTATAGCTTAGCATGATATGAAAATTACAGATTATGTTCACCCAGTATAAATGCATTGGATTAGATTCTTCTGTTAGCGAATATACAGCTATCCACCTGAGAAAAGTATGTGAATCATGTATTATTCTGGTAAAATGAAATGAAAGGGCCCCTCAGACCTTTTCATTAACATTTCATCTGGAGTACTAAGCAAAACTGTGCTCTTTGCAGACAGATTTAACCTTTTTCAAACAAATCTTACTGTTTCATCGCTACATGCAGACAGTTCTAATGACAGACCAAGAGTTGACGATGGTGTAATGCCAACAGCAAGGATCCACTGTCAGAACTTTGATCTGTTTTTTGATAATGGATACTGTAGTGGTGCTGTAAACATGAACAGAAGTCCGTGTAAGAGTAGCATAACATTCTGTTATGGGCACCTAGTGCACTAATGATACTGACTGCAGATTGCCTAGAGGATCTCCAGTATAAAATGAACGCTGTAACTGGGGGGTCTGGTACTAAATGTCAAATAGAATAGAAAAAGTCCTACCTAAACGACTCCTATCTAAAGGACTCTCTGCTTGATGTGTGCTGCTGTTGCCTCAGGTCTAGAGAAAAGCAATAGTTAAGACATCCTTCGTCATATTCCAGACAATTTCAGAGTTCGGCCTAAAATGCAAATGACCAACGCTTTAAAGGTGATAATAACAATGGTTTCGGTGGAATGTTTTCATTCAGATGACATGGCATTCTACTCCCCATGGGACGGTATGACTGAGGTATATAGTAGAAGTAATTTGGAGATATGAGAGAAGTAAACCAGGCTACTGATAGGGGGGGGGTTCAATCATAAACCCAACCTCATTCTAGAATTTCAGAAAATATAATAAAATGCTAATAGTTCAATTTGAACGATGTGATCAACCAAAACCTGTCATATATAGCTAGTTATATTTAAGGATATTATGAACCTGACTTCAGTTACATATAAAACGAGGCTGGACGATCACATGTATGCCACACATTGTAAATATCAGACAATAAAGCTTTAATAACATTATCAAAATATGTCTTGGAGGGAAGGGCTAATAGCCTAGGCTGTGCAATGTCCGGTAGTGGGTTAATGACAGGGGCTAATGTCGGGGGGGGGGTGCTAATAGTGTAGGGGGAGGGTAATGTCCTAGAGTTGGTGTGCGAGGCAAGTAGCTAATTGCTTCTCCCCGGCGCAATTTAAATCAGACACCACGTAATTACCTTGCAGCTAGGGCTGATTCAGTGATGTCTGGGGTTTGATGAGCCTGGTATCAAAGATCTACAATCGAAACCTATACAGTGAGCATACTAAAAGAAAAGGTACATGCTCTATCTTTTTCCATTCTAAAATGAAACGTGAAGGATTATGCTGTTTAGATAAAAGGAAATTCATACCGAAAGTCTATATCTATTAAAACTCTGTCCTGTTAGGTAGCCTCCAAACAGAACTCAGGGATGAAACAAGTTAGAAAGGTGTATTTCCAGGGGAAACACACAAGCTGTATACACAAGATAGACACAGGAGATTCCTGAGAACAGTGAATGTTCTTAGTGACATGTTCAACACTGTTCAATGGTGATATGTATTTCCAGAGTTTTACTCGGACAGATAACCAGAAATTCCACAAGTAGAAAGAAAATGTCTATTTCCCGAGTTTCACTACAAGAAATGACAGGGAATATGACACAAGAAAATTCTTTAAGCACTTTGTGCTAAAATGTATTCATCAGCTGTTCATTATATTCTTCAGAAATTGGCATTCGGCACCATAGCACAAAAGGCATGTTGCACTTACTTCTGATGCTTGCATGCTCTTTCAACCAACCAGGTTCCTATTATCGCTTATTTAGTTCTCGGTAAACCATTTTCTATATTCTATCAGTGTGCTGCAATGGAGCTTCCTTCAGCACCCATCAATTCAAAGAATACCTTCATTGATTCACTGTAAGGTTTTAGGCTAATACAATGCTAGCTTTAAAATGTGGAAATCAACTATTGATGAGTGGTGGATTCACACTTTTAAGAAAATGTACCATTATCTAATTAACGATCAGAATTCTAGTCATCTTATCTTAAAACAGGGTAGTTTGAATGGCGTGCCGTACAGGTAAGGGTTTGTCTGCAATGCTGAACAATATTTGACTACATTCTTACACATTTCTTCAGCATTCTAACCAGTGTACTTAACATTGCACCACAAACTAAATAACACCTGTACACTGTATCCATATTTTTCATTTCTGGAGTTCAATGTATGAAACTTTCAAATGTGTCAAGTTAAATACATAGAGTATTGAAATCACAAGATGAACTTGACAGATGTGTGCGGTGATCGTGTTTACAGGGGGGATGTCTTAAGCACAGGAGAGTAGTTCACTTTAGACTGGGTTCTTTGATGTGCCATAATTGATCTGCTAATTACCAGTCAACTGCACGCCATAGAGACAGACAGACAGACACCCACTGGGAAAGGCTTGAGGTTGGCTGTCTCCTTCTTTAATCGGAGAGCGAACTGCTATTGCTTCTTTTAATGTCAGAAACGCATTGAGAATCCAAGTAAACATGTTCAACTCATACCACACCCAAGAGTCTTTTCATAAGGTGATTTACGATATTGTTAACTAAGGGCTGTGTCTCACGACTTCTGACCAATATGAACGTCTTTGACTGGGTGCCAGCTTTGACCGGGTGCCATAAGAAATTATTTATTTAGGGGAGATGAAGATATAAATGGGCTGAAAGGGTTAATGGATATTATAACACTTTAAATTAGTAATTATTGGCCCATTTATACCTGCATCTCCCTTAGGTAAACAGTTTTCCATCAAAAATGTGTTCACTCTTATTGAACAGGGAAATTCAGTGTATTTCATAAAGAATAAGGAGAGGCTTTAGTGAAGAATAAAAGAAAACAGCCATTAAACACATACAAAACAATCAATGTATTTGGTAGTGGTTTAAGCCATTTGAACCACACAGCCATAGCATTGCATTCAGTATATTGAAACACATGGTCAAGGCTGAGTATACTCGTCTGCGACTTGTAACCAGCCTTGACCAAGCACACCAATATACTGAATACAGAGCCTTGGCTATGTTATAACTACTACATACATCATGTATAGATATGCTATAATGAAAAGTTTGCAGAAATTGGATTTGAAGCAAGGTCGACAGAAAATCTGGCTGAGATAATATTGAGGAAGTCACATAGGAATAATAAAGGATAAATCTTAAACACACATCTTTTCAGCTCCTATTCACAGTTCATCAGGCATGTAATCACAGAGAAAGGAAACAATGTCAAAAGGGAGTCCAGGCTGCCTCCAGAATAACTCCCCTCTCTAGGGGAGTCCAAGTCGCCTAAGGGAGCCTAGGTGACTCTGGCTGACCTAAGGAAGTCACCTGGGGAAGTCATATAACTCTCTGCGTCATATGACTCCCCACTCAGTGCATGGACGTAAAACCCATATAATTAAATAGGGCCCAATTGGGATTGCTTTTTGTTATTGGGAACAAATACATCATATCACTAGAGCTAAGGGATCAATTAGGTGACATCCATCTTCATTTACAAAAATTCCCCAAAGACTATGCTGGTCAATCAAGGTTGGATAGACTTTGCCCCTATGGATGCTGATGCGGGCGACACTCCTAATTAATGTTAATATGAATATAATGTTATACCTGTCAGTCTATATTTTTAAGGTTAAAAACAGTCATGTGCATTCATTTAGCTTAGTGACATCTTGGTCTTCAGATCGGATTCCGGAATGTGTACCCTGCACCACTGCTGTTTCTTGATATTGATTGACATACCATGACACTGTGCTCATTAAAACAATCATTGACACACTGACACACCATGACATGTGTATTCACACAGGATGATGCCATATGCTTTAACATGTTTAAAATACCGTTTAGTTTGTATTCAAAGGCACAATATTCTTGGTTAATTGAGTAACAGAATGCTAGTTATCTTAACTAAAATCAGGGTAGTTTGGATGGAGTACAGTGCTATGCTGAGGGTTGAGACAGTGTCTGCAATGCTGCGCAATAGTTACATACATTTTTTACATTCTTCAGTGTTTAAACCTGGATGCCGAACACTGCAGTGACTTGACAGCTGTGATCCTGTTTACAGAAGTAATGTTTTAAGTGCAGGAGTGTATAGTTCACTTTAGACTGCGCCATAATTGATCTGCTAATTACCAGTCAACAGCGTCACAGACATCCATTGCATGAGGCCGGGTGTCTCTATCTTTGATAGGAGAGTAAACAGCCATTGGCTTTTTTAATTTCAAAGACAAAGACAATCCTAGTAAACATGTTCAACGTTTGTCATGACATAAGGTAAGAGGTCTAATGGACGTCAAACTGGAATAATAAAGGATGCATCTTTAACGGGCATATCCTGCACAATCTCAACATCCTTCCTGTTTTGTTTATCTGCCAGATGTGGAATGTCAGAATGCACTAGTTAAAAGTCTACCTCACATTACTTTAGAAGCAGATCCAACATAATTGTTAAATGTAAGAGTTTAAGATCATTTACCATAGCTAGTACATGGGCATAAGCACCAATATTAGTAATGGGAGTTATATCCTAAAAACAGATCTATCTCTATGTCCTCTGCAACTTCTGCAACTAGACCATTTCTACCCAGCTCAAGCTGTGTTTTTATCGGCGGGTACAGGATACAGGCAAAGCATATGAATTATGATAGGGCATGTCAAGAGTCAGTGTCTGGTCAGGGTAAAGGTATGATGGTGGGTTGAAATAATCAACTTTCCAGATGATTTGGATGTCGCTATTTACAGATTCATCTGGAATAATAATATGATAACATTAGTGTATAATTATGCATGGACTTTAAAAAGCTTTCTTGACTTGTCCTTTTGGGAACAAACATAATTGTTACATCACTAGAGTTGAGGGATCAATTAGGTGACATCCACATTTATTAACAATTCCTCATAGACTACATCTCGATTACTTTGCCCCAATGTAAGTTGACGTGGACGACAAGATTCCACTCCTAATTGATATCAATATACTGCATGTTACAGTAAACTTTTTGTTGTCTTGGCCTGTCTGTCAACTTCTGTTTCTTTTCAAGTGAAGACAGCTTCAAGAGCTTGCTAGAATGGAACCCATATCGGTTTTATACTGGCCAGCAGATGTGTGTTTTGGTACCACCAGTCAATATTGTCATGGGCTAGCAGTGAATGGGCTTAGTGCACCTACTCAATTTCTATATAATACATTGTAAATACTTCAAAGCGTACTCATTTGAGATGATTTTCGGAAATTTTAATGACCTCTGATTATAATGGTAAGCCTCTAGACACTTTTTTGATAATGTGATGGAGAAACTCTACAAATTCCATCCAATACATTATTCCTAACAGTATAAATATCCCTATAGCCAGTGCTATCTTTTAATTTGTACTGTGCAAAGCACTAATAAAGAGTCTAAAAAATAAATTGATCACATCTGGAATCTGCAAGGGTTCTCAGCATACCAGATGGGAGCAGGCTCTCAATTCGCAACAGATCCCCAATTCGCAGAGAGTTTCCAGCATAGATCGCCCTGTGGGATTTGACCTATTGTGATTTTACTGAGGCAAGGAGCGGGGGTAGATGAAGTGACGATATGATACCTAGTACGATATATGTGACCCAACAAGCAAAAAGACCCATCCGCGGTTAATTTTTTGTGTAGAATACAATAGACTTTTTATAACTGTTCTATGTTTACTGCAAACATTCCATATTTGGAATGCAAAAAGAACCTTTTCTATCGAAAATTAGCATATAAGACATTTTTTGGTTGCCATGGAAACCATTCCATTACACAAAATGGGAGATAATCGTCCCAGTTACTTAAGTATCACATCAGTTACTCAAAACTGAAAACAGACTGTAAAAATTCCTTCTAGAACCAAATTTAGTCTGAAAAATACCATTTTTTTGGTTATTCGTCAATAAAACTGATTTTTCATGATTATCGCTATCTATTATGGGATGCGATGCTTTTAGAGCTTATCTACCATTTTTAGTTATTGACATGTACCAATCTTTTAAAATCGATTCCCACAAAACTACCAGGAATTTTTAGCTCACAATATCTCATTTTAAAGGGTGTGACACCAACTTTACATACTAATTCCTCCCCGGATGGGTCTTTTCCCTAGCCTGGTCACATATGTCATTGCAATATATTTACAACATTTTAATGGAAAATTGATGATTCACCTCGATAACAAAATAAATGTATCTAAAGGTTGGAGACCTGGAGATCGTACCTCCATACTTGGAACCTCAAATTGCTTTTTAACGCTGGCTTGTACCCTGGGTTTGAAAACAGAGTAAGTATCAATTCAAACTACATTGAGTCCATTCAGTGAACTTTTATAGCAAAGGCACTAAAACTGCTGAAGTCACATGAGACCACCTGTATTTACCTAAATTACAATGGAGTACCATATACCAGCATACTGCAGAAACTATACGATATGTATTGTATTGATAACATATGGGGCAGGTCCATGGCATAGCCACAGGTCACCTTCTCCAGTTCTGCTGCGAATTGGAAACATATGTTATACCAAAGCGTTACAGAAGGCTATAGGAGGCATGCTGTCGTTGCAAATACCCACTAGTTCTGTCAAACCCTGGTAGTATATGATACACATAACAACTAAACCATCATATTATACCCAACACTAATATGTCTTCCTTACTCTACCTTATAGCCAAACTCCACAGTACAATTTCTGGGTCTGAAATATCTGCGGTTTAGTACAATTATAATGTAGCATTGTTGTTGATATTCGAAATTGCAAGGGTTCTCAGCATACTATTACATATTCCAAACTCCACTGTTACGATTTATTGACAGAAAACCTCTGCGTTCTAGACTGAATTTTGCATTTTGTAGATAGTGGGGTGTTGAAAATTGCAAATTGGAGTTTGGATCCCAATTTGCCCACTTCAAATGTCTTGCAATTCAAGAGAAACCATGCCAAGTGTGTAAACCCCAGAGATTTCAGGCCATTGCAGGGGAAAATATATAATTATCTTGATACTGGGCACTGACCAAATCGCAATACTAAGGGTAGCTCTCCTAGCCGATAATGTCTTGCAATATAGCCTAGCAGTAAACCCTTTCACATCGCCGAATTGTCTTTAAAATGTCAAACATGAGTTTTTCGTACCTAAATCGTACTGAGTTTGGCTATTATAACCTGAACCAACGTTGACTTCTGGCTTCCATGTATCGGTAACCATTCCCCTCGCATCACCGGCCGATGAAAAGCTTCATTCTCTTCATTTCGAATTGGTCCAGGGCGAAGTGTAAAAACGAATGGCAACATTTTGCTTTTGCTTTCACGAAAGCTGAAAATGTCTTGCAAATTGATGGGCTAAGGTCTGTACATATGACTGTTTGTGAAAGCTGCTAGTCATATCTGTCCACAGTAGCTATCTATTGCAAGTATTCTTTCTCTCTGTATTCTCTACTCTTGTGATTAAATGGCTAGTTTGTTATATGCAGTTATTATTCACACTTTTCGCTTGTGACAAGATTTGATTTAATCCTGAGAAGGCTGGATATAATGACAAATTGGGACACACTAGCCTCCAATGGGAGACTGATGTGCATAATATTATGTGATCCGTCAGTGTACTCTTCTGTACTTTTCTGTCGGAGGTCTATCCTCAGCAACATTTATGATAATCTTGAGTTGACTTTTTGAAACTACAAAACATGACGCATGTGCTATACTTCTGTAGTACAGTCGGAATAGTGTACGTGACCTGTGTATCATGTACACATGGACACCCTGAGCGCCTAAGCCTCTCTTTTTTTGTGAATCAAATATCTCTAAATGTATCCTCGCAGGAGGAGAACCTCCTTTGATAGGATGGGCTAAGAGAACTTTCAGCCCTTGTGACAGTGCTGCTTTTTGTTATTCACTGGCCTTATCATTGGTCAGTTGGCAGTGGCTTGCTCCGCATGGGGAGGGGAACCTGGCGTGTAAGGGTCAGTCACCTCAGTGTAGCCCTTAAGTATAGGCTGGAGGAGGCTCAACAATCCATCCCATTTGCACAGGACATAGGGAGGGTACTTATATATGCTGTTGAAGTAGTATGGAGATGGCCTTTCGGACTGCATGGCGAAAGAAGAAGGGGAAATGGGGCCTATTTGGAGAAATTTGAAATCAAAATAGAAAGTATGCCACAGCATCGCTCACCTAAAAGGTGCAACACGAGATGACTTTTTTACCTTCATTAAGATTAAATAATGAAATGAATACAGCAGGGAAAACAATAATTTATTGTTGCCAATTGCGAGAGACAAATAGATAACAGAACGTTGATGATGCAGATATGTTTCTTTGGTATAGTTTAAGTCTTTTCATTCTAATGCTTCACATTTTTTCTGAGTCGAAATCGTGTATAAGATGACCTATCTGCCAAAACGAAACCCTACAACAAAAGCAGAACGGGGTGAACTGCGTATGGACATTTATGAGTCAAAATGTCGCCAGTAGAATGCTTACTATTTAAGACCCTATATGCAATATACCGCTTGCACCACTGTGCACCGGCTGATATTCCCTCAAGTATTTCCAGTATGATATGCATTCTGAAAAGGATGGGGGGCTCTGCTAGTAAATGTCAAATGGAATAGAACTTAGACAAATTCAAAGGTCGACATCTTCCTACTTAAAGAGACTCTGATTTGTTTGTTGTCTTTATTCTAGAGGAGCTGAGAGGTTTTACACAGATGGATTGAAATGGCAACGTACCCCGATACACTGTCAATGGGAACAGCAAGGAATACCAGATGACAATACGATTCAGACTCGCCTGTCAAAATCAGTTTGTAAGGCATGTTCACTGTGCCCTTTTGACTTCAGGCATTATATAACAACATCCAGTCTTAAGTTCCACCAGCAATACAATACGAACTGACCCAGGAAACGGTATGTGACAGGTCCCATTGTGTTTTAACATATTTCTAGAACATCCCTGGTGCAAGGAGGGTGATGATGGAAGATGCGTTGAATCCATGTTTCCACTGTGGTTAAGGCGATGAGGCAAGAGTTAAGTATGTGTATCTCCTGGGAGCCATCTCCTACTGTCTGTCCACTCCAATATCCAAAATCCTTCATCTCCCTCTCCTGGGAGTGCCCATTACTGGAGTAGAGACGGCAGAGGTGATAGTAGGGCTGGAGGCGTGAGTATGGGTCTAAAGAAGCGCAAAGATTGAAGGTGTATACCTGATAGTGGGTTTGCGCATATCTTTACCTTAAACTACATTGTACATGTATCTTAATTTATACAAAGATTGCTGATAATATGATGTAGTGTTGTTAGAACTTTGCTAGTCCAATACCAATAGATGCAATTCTTTCCCAAATGGACTAAGACACAATTTGGCATGGCATGTGATCCCGGGCATGTGATGGGAAGCTCCAGTTGAAATGCAAGACACGTCTAGTTGTTTTCCTGTTAACCAAAAAGTGATGATCTCTTCCCTCAATTAGGACAAATCCCAGTAGTAGGTTATTAGTGTATTGATGAGGCCATTTGTTTGGCCAAGCTGATTGTTAATGAATTTGCCATACTAAATACGGGAAAAGATTAATAATGTTGCATTGGTAGAACTACCACTCCTAAAATAATAGTGTCATTTGTCTTCCTTCAGACTGTCAGCTTGACAAAACCTAATTTAAAGTTATCTGATCTGGACTGGAACAATTTATGTTTCTCATCTGCTGTCTGGGCCAATAGAAATATTATGCCGTGATGGCATGTTAATTGATGTGGCATTTTTGTTTAACTTCTTTCCCATCATACAAAACTAATGTACGTAATGTATTAAAATAATGTCCAAAGTGTTAATGCACTGGTACAAAATGATACCACCTTAATCAGCATATACAAAAATGGGAAGCTGCCAACATTTAAGCCACAACAGTAGAGTGCTGTCAATGTAAGATAATTAATGTTGACAATTAATGAATTGTTCAAACTCCCTTTTAACCCATGATTAATTAGTTTGTGAACAATGGGTATAGTGATTGTGGAGGTGCATACGGGATGTTTGTCTCAATCTAGACCTTTTGTGACATCAGCCGATTTAATGGTTTTGACAAAATGTCAATCCAAAATGAGTGAATGTAATACGGCCATTTGCTACAGGCCATGGCACTGGGACACAGACTTGTAATAATTTAGGATTTCGTAATAGTATGGACATCATTCACTCCAGCTTTTCAGCATTCACCTTAGAGGTGATTGGCAACCAAATTCTATTTCCCTAATATTATGTAAATACAGTGAGTCAAGATCCTTAACTAACCCTCACAACCTACTGCATCATTGGGACACCTATCCTCATCAAAGGTGTTCTGTCGTATATCTAAGAGGAATGAGGTCGACAGGGGCTCCCACATAGTAAATATTCATATATATGACCCAGACACCATACTTTATCATATAACATTGTCTGATAGGATATAGGCACAAGCTCATTTATGATTATGCATTATGTCATACATCCCTTCTTAAGCCAATCAACCTTGCAGTCTGAGACTGGCGTTCATACCTGTGGTGTCTCATGGTAAGCCAATCATCATTTCTACATAGGATGTAATTTGATTTAGGTTTCTCTCTACTGAGCCTCTCGTGGTCATGCTGGGTCAGCAGTCTTTCTGGGGTGTTAGCGCTGCTCAATGAGCTACTCGGTGAGCTACTTAATAAGTATATTGTGTGGCCATTCTGCTCAACATGGTGTTAAATGTGACCCAATGGGTCATGTTGGCTGAAATCTTTCTCACAGAAAAAAGCTGCCGAAAAGGAAAAAACATTTTGTCTTCTTGCTTTATTAATTCTAATTAACGTTTTTCTTCTTTAACCCGATTTCGCTGTTGTGTGTTTATGCCAATGGCATTTGACTTTTTTTTTTGAGAACAATTTAACTTTATTTGGCGTTTGTAATTATACAGTTACATATAATTCCTACGATATAATAAATCGGGTATCCATACAAAATCATTTAAGTACACAAATTCATACTGATGTATCGATTAGCGGCTGCATAATGACAGTAGTTGTTGTAGATTTAGGAAATTAGATTACATTGTATGAGTACCGGTAAGTGTTTCTGATTGTTTATAATACACTGTTAGATACATTTTATCTAATACTTCGCCAAACAAGTAAGGACAGAATTTCAGCATGGCTGATGTTATATTCTACCCTTTATTAGTAATGAAAACACATAAATTATCCAAAGTTTTAGTAACAAGTTAAATCAGATATAAGTACCTTTGTAGAATACTTTCACATTAATATACTTATTTAAGCTTACATACCGTACCACCAAACGTATAGTGATCGATTATATTTGTAATCTGGTTTTATACATTTTCAAATAACCCTTTTCAGGTCACCTTCATGTCATACATCTAGAAACGAACATTTTCAAATATATTCAGCTGGTTTCTTGGGATGGAGTCCACCAGCAACTTTTTCATCTTTGCCTTAAATTTAGCAATACTTTCAATATCTTTGTATTGATTATCCAGATCGTTCCAGGATTTGGCTACAAATACAGATAGAGATTTTTCATAAGCAGTTGATTTAATATCATTATAATACAACTCCGGATATTGGCTTTGCCTAGTATGACGAGATTTCTTCCTACAGAATTTATCTATTTCAGATCTTTGGAAGCCCAAAATTCTGGCGTGAAAAATGCGTCCCTCCCCGAGCATGGGTAGTTTGGCCTCCTGATGTACATATGTAGTGGAACTTAAAATTGACAACTTGAGACAGTGCTTTAAGCATCTATTTTGAATACGTTGGAGTTCTGACAACAAATCAGCGTTGGCTCCATTATAGATTACGTCAGCATAGTCAACAACTGGTAATGCATAAGTTTTGTAGATTAATAACAAGAGACTCGTAGGAACAAACCCTTTTAGCCTACCTAATAAACATGATTTAAAACCTAATTGTTTTTTCATTTCTTTAACATGGTTATTAAAAGTTAATTCGTAGTCGAGAGTAATCCCTAAATACTTAAAGGTAGGCACATATTTCAGGTTTTTACCATTAACAGACATTTCATGATTCACTAAATCTACCCTTTTATATTTAATCTTACTACAGAAATACACTGACTTGGTTTTGGCTTCGTTCATTGTCAATTTGTTTTTTGAAGACCACTTAGCGTATGCACGAAGACCAACCTCCAGCCTTGGTATAATGTCTTGTACAGTCTTCCCATGTGAATATAGTACCGTATCATCGGCATAAAGTAAACAACCAACTCCATTTTGATTTTGAGGAATGTCGTTAACATATAAGAGAAATAATAGCGGGCCACATATACTCCCCTGTGGAACGCCACAGGTGATAGCCAGGGGGTCAGAAACCATGTCATTTGCTGTAACACATTGTGTTCTTTGACTGAAATAATTTTTTATTAATTTTAAATTATTTTTTCTGATACCGTAATGTTCTAATTTCTTCATAAGAATAGAGTGATTAACACAATCAAACGCTTTTTTGGTATCGATGAAGGTAGCCACAGTGACACGTCCTGCATTTCTATTTTCCAATATATCTGATGTAAGTTTACTAATAGTGTCTGAAGTTGAGCACGATTTTCGGTACCCCCCCTGAATTTCTGTAAGAATTTTATTATTTTCTAGGTGGGCCGTAATTTGTGTATGTATAATTCGTTCTAGTACTTTACCTGGGATTGGGAGTTGACTTATTGGTCTAAAATTAGAAACATTATTTAAATCGCCCGATTTAGGTAGGGGGGTCACTTTGGCTACCTTCCATACTACCGGTATATATTGCTTTTGAACAACCATTGATAAAATTCTTGTAAACCGCCCCAGCATACATATAGTAGCATCACGAAAAACTCTGGAGGAAACATTTTCCAAACATGAAGACTTAGCAATATTAAGTTCAATTAAAACCTTTTTTACAATATCCTCTGTGATTTGAAAATCACTCATACTCTCGTCACACCTTTGACCATCAAAATTCCAATCACTTACATGTGATTCAGCCAATTTAGGCCCTATGTTTGCAAAAAAATTGTTGATGTACATTGGAACCTCTTCCTTTTCAATCTGAACATTCGCATCATTTTTCAAAATAATATTTTGCTTCTTTTTACCTTTACCAGGTATTAGTCTCCTCATGGCGGACCAAAACTTCTTGGCATCTTTGGCATTAACATCGATTTGTTCAACCACTTTTTACCTCTGTACAACATGAGTTCTTCAGGGTTGAAGCTAATTCCCAATCTAGGACGCTGTTGGACCTCTTTGCTTGCTTTATTGCATTATTTTTTTCTATTATTTTGGCAATTAATTCTGGTGTAAGCCAAGGCTCATTTCTGAATTTAATTTTAAAGTTTTTTACAGGGCAAATGATATCTAAAATTTTATTTATGTTATCACTAAAGATCTTCCAACAGCGTTCCACATCAGGACAATTGTCAAACTCTTCCCAAGCGAGACTCCTAAACCTATCACAAAAAATATCCTTATTATAATTCTTATACGATCGACCCACAAAGTGCTTTGGGTTAACTTTACAGTTAGGATGGTTTGTCACCATATACACTGGAAAATGGTCGCTCAGATTAGCAAACAAAACACCAGAGTCTTCAACTCTATCCATATTAGTGAATATTAAGTCAATGCAGGCTTTACCACCTTTAGTTTTTGATGGTTCGTTAATAAGTTGGCGAAGACCATAATCAGCTAAGTCCAAAGTCAACTTATCTCTAGCTGAGGAATCACTTAAATAATCTATATTGAAATCACCAATCACAATCACGTCTAGCCGATCAATATTATCAATTTTTGACAGCATATCGGTTATACAAGTTATACATTTATTTTTATCACCTTCAGGTGGACGGTACACATTTCCAATCAGCTTTAATCTTGATTTGCCTTTAGAGACCACCAACCACTGTATTTCTATGTCAATCGAACTTACATTATAAGGCGCGTATTTTTGTGAATCACAAATTAAGTTATCATTGATGAAAGCACATAGACCACCACCATTCATGTCTCTCACTCTGTCCCATCTGAATAAGTTGTAGTTCTCCATATCATAATCGTTGCTATATTCTTTTTCAGTAAGCCACGTTTCAGAGAAAAGCATAATGTCGATCTCTTGTTTTGACAATTCTTTTTCCAAAATTTCATACTTATTTCTCATACTTTGTGTATTTAAGTGCATGACACTTTGACCCTTACATTTAATTAACTTAGGCACAGAGCCTTAAATAGAATAGTACAACTTCACAAACCAGAATACACTTGTAACACGGTACATGTATCGTCTTATACAAGCCATCTTTGGCCAGAAAAGTTAATTCAGGTGATGAACTTCTGCTCTTATGGCAGTCCATACCTACTGTTCGTTTACAACAGGCTGTGGGAGGTTCTGCTCCTTTACACCTATCTTTATAATCAAGCAATACATTAAAAATAATGAGATTTAAAATTCAAAAAGTACCGGTAATATGTGACTTGTGTCGTTAGATTTTCATAACATTCTTCTACTTTTTTTTTGAGATTTTTGATTAATTTTAGATACCTTTTATAATTTAAAACCCTTATATGCGTCATAGCAAAATATCACAGATCAAGTATACAAATATACGTATGACTAGGAATACAGTCCAGATAAGTTCAGCTAGGAGGTAAGATCAGCTGATCTGTTGGAGACTATCTCTGCCAGCGATGACTTGTTCCCTGTGGATTCAGAGGTGGAAATGGAGGTGGAAATGGACTTGGAAGTGGACTTGTTTTTATCATCGTCATCGTCATCGTCAACCTTCTTATCATCATCACCATCATCATCGCCATCATCACCGACGTTTTCAGGTGGTTGTTCATCAGTGAATTCTTCTAGCAGCTTTATGATGGGGTCATCATCCTCTTCATCTCGTGCAGGTGTGGAGTGGTGCTTGGGTTGTTCTACCGGTACAGGGGTCTTACCAGCAGCGGCTGCTATGACCATCTCCCGTTCCTTTTGAATGAGTTCGTCACGCACCTTTTCCAACATTCTGCCTAACATGTTTCCACCTTTGACCGTGTCAAAAGTGAGAGATTTGACGTTTCCCATATGTCGCCCTACCCCGAACACAGGGTGGAGTGTACATTCGTATAGGTGCTTTCCTTGAGTCCTTTTGAGAGTTTTTGCCCTGTTTTCATCTTGGAATTTTATCTGTAGGAGTTCATACACCACCTTGGTAGTGCCTTTATTCCAATCTGCTGCTGGTGTTGCCTGCTTGCCCAGAGCCATAATCTCATATGGATCAGTCTCCTTCATAATTCTTTCAGCAATTTTCTTGTTGTTACCACTTAAGGCTTTGTTGTGTTGTAGAGCTTGCTCAAGGGAGTTGTAGGTGATCTCTTTGTACACAAGTTGGCATGGCGACAGGTTCGAGTACAGACTGTGTTCTGATTTGAACGCTATGCCATCCAGGGTCTTGACCATGCTGGCTGCTTTCAGTGTAAGTCCATGTGGGAGGCTGGGTATGTCTTTGTGCGCGTAGGTTTTGTTGTCGACTATAAGAGCCCTCTGCTTCAGTTTAACTGAGAGTTTGTAGCGTTTCCCTAGGTGATAGAGAGACCGTAGCTCGACGAATTCCTTCATCTCACGCTTGCTGAGTTCATCTTGAAGAGATACTCCCAACCAGGAAGCTTTACCCTTCAGATTGCTGATCTTTCTGTACACCTCCCCCTTAATTCCTCTCTGTGCCAGCTTTAGGACGATGGTTCGAGGCCTTTCCTGTTCGGGGTTAAATTTTCCCAACCGGTATATGGAATCCACCCTCTCATTGCCATAATGTAGGCCAAGATCCTCAAACAAGCAGTCACACACCTTGCGGAGGTCTTCCCTGGCGTTCTCGAGAAAGCCATTCATTAAGAGAGTTTTTCTCCTGTCGTCGTCTTCAAAAGTTTGCATTCGTTCGACCATTTTCTCTGCTACACCTTGGTTGCGTAGATTGAAGTCATTGAGGGACTGCAGTTCCTGATCCATACGCTTGATATCATCTGCGTTTTGTTTACTTTTGGGCTCAGTCTTGTCATATCGGTCGGTAAGCTTTTTCAGCAGGAGTGCTGTCGAGTTGACTAGTACGTCACTGTCACTGATCCTCTGGTCTCATCTACTCACATCTTTTTGAAGCTTGCTGGTTGTTAGGCACGCCTCGTCATGGTCGCTCTCAAGCTGTACCAGCCTTTTCTCTAGTATATGCATCGCTTCCGTGAGTTCCTTTGTCGTGGCTTTTGCCGGCAATGTTTTGAATTTGGCTCGTCTGGGCGCCGCCATCTTTGATTTAGCTGGTTGCCGGTCGGTCTGTTTACACGTACCCGGATGTAGGCGCTCTACGCCAACTCGCCTGATTTAAAACACAAAATATGTCTAAAATAACCTTTTACAAGCTTCTCCACTGCTCTCTGCAGATTAACTGTGCCTTCATGTACGTCACTGCCCGGTAAGTTTTCTGCACAATTGCATGTGACGTTAAGAAATTCCCGAAAATTGTCGGAGCCTCTCGCTTGCCGCGTCTAGCTGGTGGCCGCCATGTTGCAGTTACATTTCAAAGGGTGGTCTTAATTCTGTTCACTGCTGAGCTCTTATGGTGTGTATTTACTCACGTTTATAGACACAATAAACAAATGCTAACTTATGAAAAGTGGTTGTTATACCATGCAGAGTATAGCCACATAAGGATCTTTTGTCTCCTGAGCCAAATTAGGGACCATGGTCACAATTATTCTGGGTGGATGCCAGTCACATTAATGGAATTACCTTGGAGCTGGTACTGTACCTCCTAATGACTGGGTGTGTCCTATACAAGTTTGATGTACACAGCACATGAGATAATCCAATAGCTCGATTATGATTAGTGTGCATATTTTAGTTCAGTTCATGTTAAATCGGTGTCCTAGGCCCTGAGGAAGATAGGCCCCCTGACATTCCACTAGCTGATGATCAGCCCCCTGAGCTTCAACCATCCGGACTTTCAGCCCCCTGACGATCGGCCCTCCTGATCCCATGACCTCTGACTTTAGGCAAATTCCCGATCAATCAAGGGAACAGTGCTTTTATCAAATAACATCTATAGTGCATGGGCGTGCTCTGAAATCAGACAAAATCATACCCACGCTGTTCAGACTAACATTCTGCCAATAAAATCATAACATATATCTAGCTTTACCTCTCATCAAACATCTTGCAGTATTCCTAAATGATGAGTAGCTGTTGTTATTATTGCAAAGAGACGATATTTTAGCATAGCCTCCCAAAGATTATCAATGTTTTTTACCATCCACAAGGGAGTGCATCTAATAACACGAATATGATGGCAAGTTTCATAACCTAGGAGTGAGAGCAAATGGGGGTTTGCCATATTCCCATTATTCTATGCCAGCCAAATGGTGAGACAATGGCCTAAAACCGCCAACACATTAGGGCTACCATTATGTGGCTGCTCAGATCATTATGGGGTTATATCGAGGCCTAACGAAGGGAAACATATTGGCTACCACAGGTGAACGACCGGTTGGTGTATGGAGATCTGTTTGGGGACTGCATGACATATACAGTGAAAAGATATAAAATCAACACCGTTATGTAGAAACTGAGACTGGCAAAATACTGGGTTCGCAGTAACTGAATCAATTTATCAAAAGAAATCTAGGTTTCGCTTCTGCTGGTGATGGTGCATACACATCTGAATGAAGATGTATTGAACGACTTATATTTGACGCTCATAGTTGAGAAAATGAAGATAAAATGAAATAATACGGCCCCGATCTGATTTTTGATTCATCCTGAATTACTTGCATTGAGTCTCATATGAGTAATCGAAATACTCTAAGGCAGGGATGGATAATTCAGATTCGGCAATACAGGGGCCTGGTGATCAATTATTGCCTAGGTGGATATGTTATCTTTTCGGAACCTTCTTAACTTCATTTCTCCAAAAGATTCCGGGAAATGTCTTAAGTTGTATTTTCTCCAGTTAGTTTTAATCAGTATCTATGTCCCTCATAATACTTATACTTATCGTCTATCATAAGTCCTAAGTTTTCAATCAAAGGTTTGATTAACACTGCACACAATAGCACAACGCCTGTAACTAACTGTGATACTGCAATACAGAGAACTGTATTGGCAAACTTTAATGTATCATAAAAGTTTCCAAATGTATTCTAATACCTTCTTACTTATTCGTCATTTTTCTATTACCATAGAGTTTCAAGTTCCCTCATACATGTTTTATACTACTAGGACTTATCCTCCCTGTGGTGTAATTAATCTGGACAGGGTCCTCCAGTCAGTAGTGAAGGGCTACACCTGGGGGTCTGACCCCTACAGGCCAGGTTACCAACCCCATGGTATGTTCCCACTGAAGGAACTAACCCTTGCCAAGGCCACTGAATGGCAAAAAGGTAGCAGTGACAGGGGGTGATGGCCCGGCTGCTGGCTACAGGAGGTGATACTCCCGGGAGGCTACTTCTATAGATGTAACTACTATAGTAGAGACATGTAATGGGAAAAGGAATCTCAGTACAAGCTCCCTTTTCATAGATCGCATCACCTTATATTTTGGCCCATTTTTGTATGCTCTCCCCTCCCCCTTCCCGCGCGCACCCACGTTAATCAAGACGCCCCCAGTCCCTTCCCCACCAAGCCCCCCGCCCTCTCACGCCCATATGGCAAACATGCCTCGTTCGTAAAGGATGGTGTCGGCATCGTCTAGGGTAGCCATAACTGGAGATCCGGGGCCTCAATGAGAGTAGTGAGCTGTGGTGCCCAGCCTGATCTACATGTACAAGCAAAATCCTCCCGACCTGATGTACTAAACATGTCACTTCCAACTCCCCAGTGATCCTGTTTCCACAGCACCATCACCACAGCCCTAACCTGCAGAGAGGGAAACCTGACTAGGATAACAAAATAATTATAAACATCACAAATTACACTGTGTTTGTCCTGCTGATATGATCTTCCAGTTTGCAGGTTAGTAATCGTGACACAAACATGTCTTAACTTTTCAATTTGAAAATGAGTGTTGACAGTTAATGTTGTGTCCTCGGGCTTGATTGATTAATGTTGAACTATACACCTGTTATCTTGTGTTTGAAGACTAATTTTTCTTTTTTTATGACACTTGTATTAGCTATTAAACATCAAAATATGTGTTACGTTAGCAATACAGTATAAGTAAGCAAGAACATAGTCAAGGATTATAATGAGCTCATGCTTCACATGATTTGGATTAATAGTAGCATCCTGTGACGGATGTACGTCTGTTAAAAGGGTTATCTAAGTCAGTTATAAATGCTGCTTAGACTTTAGTTACATGCAAGAAAGAACAAATACAATAGTCGATTTCACGATTCATAGCGTAAGAACTGACCCAGGAAAAGGGGGTTTTCATCGGCATCGGCCTTCTGAACCAATTCTGCTGCAGAGAAGGAAACAGTGCCAGACAAGTGGAAGAGACACACAGTCAAACACAGTTTACATTATCTGTCTACTGCTCAGATGCGTTCCCTTTCGCTCTTTCCGTCTCTGTATCTCAGGGTATGGATACAAGAGGTGGAGAGATGGGTGATGGGTATTATTTGATCGTTATCTGTGTCACTTTTGGCGTAGGTGTTATTCGCTGTTAAAGTATAATATATCCTACAGCACCCCTTGACATTCCCAGCTGACAATTAAATGTGCCTGGTCATTGTACCATTGGATCATGGTTGTGATAACTGCGGGTTGCCTGTTTCAAATGTTGTGCAAAGAATAATTGTAACCAAGAGGTCAAAGGGCAGGTTGGGGGGAGGGGGCTATTTACTCTATACATGCCTAGTACTAAGTAATTATACTTCCAGCTGATAAACTTCATCTAAAATCCTAATGTTACCGTCACAAATTCGCAATTCATTTCATGTCATTATAAATGTATTGTTATTGTCAGTATTTCTTTAAGCTGCTATACGTCCTCCCACTCTCAAACCTACATTTTCCTCATTTGATTCTCAGATGATTGTATGATCCTTTCCCTCTTATAAGCTGTCATTTATTCTGACAAGAAAGCCTTAACATTATGTTAGACAAGACTCCAATCTCAACTACTGATTATATTCTGGAGGGGCTTGGATATTTAGTGTTGACCAAAGCCATCAAGTGGCAGTAGGGAGTGGAGGGGAGCATGATGGTTTTCCATTGCTCAAGGTCAAATCCCACAACGCGAAAATTGGGTCTAAAACTGTTGCCTATTGAGCTTCTGACAGGAGGGAAAGGCTGCCGATTTTGTAAATCACAACACCTCTGCCACATAACTAGTGTACTCCAAATCCCACTGTGGTCAATAATAAGCAAGCAGATGTTGCCTAAAGGACTGGTTAATGGATCTACTTGAGGGGAGTTACTCCATGGTATGATTTGTCTTGATTATTCCCTCTCAACTAGCCTAAAGATATCTGGAGTGCCCCCCCTGTATAAACCAAACCGTTGGCCTATTCTAATAAGCAACATATTTGAGCAGAATCAGAGCAAAATATCTAAATGTTTTGATATCTCATTTATCATAATCACAAGACTTAGACAAGGGTTATGACCAACATTGGGCTTGTTTTAGCAGATATGACCAACCAATATTGGCTAAGTGATCAGGATTTCACAATAAACTACATTTTTCAGCCCTCATTCACGTTGTGGGATTTGACCTTCAGCTCACAAACCCAGTCTACTAGTACAGGTGTATCCCTGTAGATGGCACTCCCTTGTTGATATGATTAAGGGCTGAACTGCTGAATAGAATGCTGGAAGCATTTTATTTTTCCTCATCTATTTCCTTAAATCTAGCATGGTTAAAAGACACAACATGTATTGGGATGCTAACAGTACACTCCAACAAGCAGACTCTTAACAACTATGCAGAAATTGAACTATCTATACATCTGAGGTAGTACAGCAGCTTTAACTGTTAAACATAATTGTTTCTACCTCCTTGCCTTTAGCCTGTTCCGGCGGCTGGACATCCATGAATGATAGTTATTCGGATCACATTATCTGACTATGTCCTTAAGGTGCAGAATATAAGTAATACAACTATTGCACAGTTCTACAGCCTGATTTAGAGTTTAAATCCTGACCAACCAGCCAACATTGCACTAGGGCCTGTGTCAACCTTGTGAAGCTCGATATGTACACAGTCATTGCGGTGAACCCTTTTGCACTTGTGCAAATGTCCAGGCCGGATACCCCTAACACTGAGGAAATTGATATACTGTGTACATACCACTGCAACTGCTATTTAACTTGACTTTCCACTAAGCCATGGTGATAGAGCATTACCACCGCATTTCACAGCCTTTGATGTCAAGAGCCTTCTGAAATAGCTTTTAGCATGTCTCAGCTTCTGAGGCAGTAGTTATAACACATCGACCGTTCAGCCGTTATCAGTAAGGCCTACATAAGTCTAGTCCATTTCTAATTTGATACTTGATATTAACTATAGGTTTCTATTACAGTAATTACAATAAGGTAATTATGAGTACACAGACGATAATTCTTGACTGGAGAATAAATGACAATTTTTATTTCAATTGATAATTAAGACAATATACACACGCCAATACAAGTATTAAGCCTCAAGGGACGGTGGGTGGGTAGAAACTGCTTGGTCTGTCGTTTGAAAGCGAGTGGCGGGTGACGTCACTCCGCCTATATATATACACCGAACCAGGGGGCGCTGCGCACTCAGTAAATTAGGCACGATGAGACATCATGTATAATTATGAGTACACAGACGATAATTCTTGACTGGAGAATAAATGACAATTTTTATTTCAATTGATAATTAAGACAATATACACGCCAACCTTGGTTGGATTAATTATCAAGGAGCCGAGCCACTGCATTTGGTACTTGAGTGAATACCGTCTTGGGGACATAGGTATAGACTGCACTTGAATTCCAAGTGCCATGCGCTTTAATTTGTCCCTCGTCAATACCGAGGGCGGCGCAAGCTTGGGCAGCAGATCTCCTGAGGGAGTGCAAGGAGATCCCTGTAGCAAGGGGGTGTTTTAAGGCAGTGGCTACTGCCCTGATCAACATGTTGACCTTAGTGGCCTGTAGGGGTGAATGAGATGATGGGTCAACAAAGATATAGGGACCCAGGTAATGTGGTACGAGTGAAATTGCGTCAAAGTATGCTGAGGAGGGAGAGTAGATACCGGTAACCTTTTTTATGGGGAGTATAATCCCCGAGGAGTTTTGTAATGATTTTGTGGATCGTACAGTGACCCAAATATGATTGGTTGAGAATTGAATGTCAGACCTCTTAAGCATATGCTGATACCCATCCGGGGTGAAGGTGACATTGGATTGTCTGAGAAAGGTAGCATAGGTGAACAATATGAGATTAGCTGTCATTTTGCCTAGATTGCCTAGGTACCTGAGTTTATCACACATGCGTTTTATAAATCTAGTTGAGAGGCACGGGGCCTGGGAAACCTGATGGGTGGAGAGGCGATCCACACCCTTAAGCATATTCTTTACAAGGTTAGATAGGAATTGGGAGTGGTCCCATCCCGACTCAAGGACAAAGTTCTTCGCCCCCGAGGTATAGTTCTTCACAGTCTGGGGTGATTTGTATGAGTTGGATAAGAACTGAATGAAAAGTAAAACATCGGCCAGTGCCGGTTGCTTATAGTCTAGGCCATAGGCCAACATAAAAGTAAGGTAGGCCTTAGCTTGGTTCCTCTTGTTGACTTTAGTTTTAGCCGCGAAGGCCGAGTCATACGTCTGTCCTGCCTGGGCAGCCAACTGGCATCTGCGGAGATCTGTAACACATCAAATTCAGAAATCAAAGTCAATTGCGTCCAGAACCTTGATTGGCTCTTCCCAGGTGAGGCCCAGTCTACTGACCTCCCTGTGGGTGGTGTCTTTGTATGATGTACCCAGGTTGTACCGGGATAAGGCATCCGCCAGCACCAGGTCTCTGCCAGGGACATGAATGACCTCCACCTCTAGCTGCTGCATGGAGGCGTACATGGCTAGCTCGCGTGAGCATGAGGCCATCATTAGGTCATGTGTCCTCCCTGACATGAGCACATGGGCACTGGCAGAATTGTCAGTCTTTACTACCACCCGCACACACTCAATGGTCTTGGTCACAAGGGTTTTTACGCATATAACAATGTTCAGCGCCTCCAGACGGGATATGTGGTCCTTGTCTTGGAGAATTGGGTCAAAGTCAATACGGTAGTAGTGGGACGGGGACCAGCCACCCCCCGCCTCCAGGCAGGCGTCACATTCTAGGACGAGCCGGGGGAGGTCTATGGGGATGATGAGTTTGCCATTGAAGTCTCTGGCAAATTTACAGAACCACATCACATCTTTCTTCATTTGCTTTGACACCTTTATGACACCACTTTTCCCTGCGGCCCTGAGGCATGCTAGTATACGAGACATGAATTTGCGGGAATGGAGGACACAATGGGATATGTGGGTGAGCTTCCCCACGAGACTTTGGAGCTGCTTCTTTGTGCTGTAGTCAAGGAGGAGCCACTCCTGGGCTTCCTTAATGATCTCAGCCATTTTGGTTTCAGGAATGCATACAGTGAGGTCATTTGAATCAATCTGGAAACCCAACCACTCCATAACTGTAGAAGGTGGGGCCGCCTTGTTTTCAGCCAACACCATCCCCAGCTGGGCGCAGAGGGTACCAAACCTAGTGTAGCTCTCTAGAGCAACGGCGTAGCTGCTAGCTACGCCGCAGAAGTCATCTACGTACGCGTACACCTTAAAACCTTCGTCTTTCATAAAGGTACAGAGACTCTCAGAAACTCTTTGTTGAGAGAAACCTGATGTTCTACAACCAAATGACGGACACACATCAATGTAGTACATACCCTCATGTTTGATGCCCAGGAGGGGGTAGGAGAGAGGGTCCGTACGGAGCTGGCGATAGGCGCGTTCTAAATCGTGTTTCCACATGTAGCTTCCGGTTCCTCTCTCCCCCACCTCCTTTGCAAGGTCCATGACTGAGGGGAGGGAGTACTTGTACTCCTCCCCCTCGTAGACATGTTTTGCTATACCATCATTGACCCCTCTTCCCCTGGGGTATGAGAGATCAATTATGACACGTCTACTCGCCGAGTCCTTCTTGGGTTGGGTAAGGAGAGGGCTAGTCTGGGTCCAAGGGACAAACGGGGGGTCACTAAAGGGGCCAATCATAGCGTTAAGATTGATCTCCTTTTTTATGAAATCCCCAATTTGGTCATTGTAGTCTGTGGCTGTAGAGTGGTTCTTGTCAGTAGCTAAGGGCAGCTCATCAGCAGCGTAGGAGGTGGGCCAACCATATTTCATAAAGTTGCCCACTCTCACATCCGCCCCGCGAGTCTGCGCCAGCATGCAGTCCCATTCAGCTGTGTTGACAGCGGAGGGAACAGTGACCTTGGCCCCCATGTAATTGGGTACACAGCGGCCTCTGACAGCCGTGTATATCTCCATGTACTGGGGGGCCTTAGCCAGAGCCTCCGCTGAAGGCCAGGGCCAGTTAGCTGCGACGTATCCCGCGTAGTCGGTGGTGGTCGGGTCGGTACGGCCTAGGCCGCGCGGTGCAGGCGCTGTGGTGGGGCGCGCGGCGGCGTCCAAGCCGCGCGCAGGCCGGGGAGCCGACTGGGTATGCACGCTTTCGGTAAGCATACCCCTCGTCTGCATCCCGCGACCCGCGCCAGCTGGCCCGTCGCCTGAGTGCGCCCCTGACCCAACGTGTGCGTCCCGCTCCCCCGCCCCGCCGGCTTGTGGTAATACGGCTTTCTCTGTAACTACCATCCCCGCACCCTCCCCACCCCCAGGACCGGGGCGGGGAGCGGGGGCGATAGGTGTGTGGTGATTTCGCGGTCCAGTGAGCCCCACTCCAAGGCTAGCCGGCTCACTAGAGCGCTTGTCATCGCACAACAAAATACAATCAGTTTGTACATTCTTAACACTAGACAGTAAAATGGGATCTAAAAATCCCGAGCTTTGTCCTGGGTTTTGGGTTGACCCTGGGACTGACCTTGACCTTGGGGTTGGTTTTGTTGGTACTGTTTCCTCCTGTCGTCTTTCCCCTGTTTGTGTTTACAGTCCGCCTCTCTATGACGGTTCAATTCAACCTTTGAGTAGACACAATAGGAACAGTAATGGAGGTGTCTAAAACCTCGTTGGACATGATCACCTGTGCTGTGGCATTGATTGAAATTATACGCCCTACAGCATGGGGCCGGCCTGGCCGCCTCCACCTCGGCCGACATCTGGAGGACCCAACCGCCGTCCCCTCCCCTGTCAACCACGCGTCTACCCTTCCTCTCTTGTTGTGACAGTTGTAGCCGGAGGTGATCTATGGGACCGAAATCTGTCCACCTGAATCTACCATTGTAGATTCTGTCACACACCTCCTCCGACCACTCCCGCACGTTCTCATCCGGGTATTTTATCGCGTCTTCTACGACCTCTTCAATATGGTTATATATAGCGGTATACACAAGTTTATCAGATCTATGAAATTCCGCCATCTGCATCAAACCCCACACCAATTCCGCCAGACTGACCTGACCGGCAGTGACCTTGACCTTTGATTGACCACGAGTGATATGTGCGAATGGAAAGTAAGCCTTACCCGGTCTTGTGCCCTTTGTCGGGTTGATTGTCGCGGTGAGGATGCTGACGACCCTTCTCTGTAGCTCGTCATCCTCCGATGCCTCCCTGAGTGAGAGGGGGAGGTCGTCGTCGCCGGCCCAGCCGCGGCGTCGGTCCGTGCTTGCATACCTCGCCGGGCCGCGCGGGGAGGGACGGCCCTTCCCGGGCGGCGCCGACCCGCCTCGTGGGTCGGTGGGAGACCGGGGGGACCGCGCTGTTGGCCGCTGTCTGCCCTGTTTCCCTGCCGTCGGCGTGGTGGGGGCCGGGCGGGCCGCCTCGTCCTCCGTCCCGCTGCTAGACGCCTCGGACGAGCTGTCCGCGCTCGGATCCTCCTGCCTCTGCGCCTGCTTCTGCCTCTGCTTCAGCCGCCTTTTCTTTCCCTTCGACTTTTTCGGTCTACCGGGTTTCTTCGGGGGCTGCTTCTCGGGCTGCTTCTCGGGCTGCTTCTCGGGCTCCCTTACGGGCTCCTCCGTGGGGGTTTTCTCTGGGGCCTTCTCGGGCTCCTTCCCCTTGGCTTCCAAGAGCTGACGTAATAGCTCGTTGGTCTCCTCCATCTTGGATTGGACCTCTTCGTTCTTAGAATGAAACAGTTCTTTGAGGGCCGATATTTCTTCGGCATTCTGCTTTACCGTGCTTTTGCTCGGCATGATGCTGTCTCTATATATTCCCACAGTAAATACTACCAACCACGAGGGTGGATGGCAATAATTACGCCTTGATTCAGGCGGATTGTGTGAAGTAGAAACTGCTTGGTCTGTCGTTTGAAAGCGAGTGGCGGGTGACGTCACTCCGCCTATATATATACACCGAACCAGGGGGCGCTGCGCACTCAGTAAATTAGGCACGATGAGACATCATGTATAATTACTTCCCAGCATCTCCATTTAAATAAAATGCCATGTAATAACCTTGCAGCTGATGCGATGATGACCTAGCCCTAATTAATGGTACCTGGATTTTGATTAATATGGTATCATCTAACACCTACCACGTTATGCTTTATTTTATTTTGACATTTAGGATTTTACTTCAAATATGCTAAATATTCTCCTTGGCTTGATAGGCCACCATATTATGAAGGCAAATGAAGACAAGGGACAAAACATTTTCAGGTATCCCTTCTAATAACTAAAGTGTGCTCTTAATCGGCTAAAAATCTGCGATTCGCTCACAAATAATGTGCATATATGGTTTTAGGGAGATGTAATGTCCCTTGAATGAGCATGACCCTATGAATAATGATATCATCTCCATAGTAAGACAACCTGATATGACAAACATTCTAGCTGGTGAGCATTACCAGGCAGCTTGCTTTTGCCTTGAAGTATAAAGTGGCCTTTCCTACAGTACCTACAGAAACGAGCCCTTTATTTGCCCTGTGTTGGAATTAATCTTGACAGGGTCCACCATCCCCTAGAGAAGGATTACATCTGGGTGTTTGACCCTACAGGCCAGGTTACTAACCCTGGCACACGCTGCTACCAAGGGAATGACCATTGACAAGACCAGTGAATGCCAAAAAGAAATCAGCACCCAGAAAGTGAAAGTGTGCACAGTTACAGGGGTGATACGCCGGGTGGTACTTCTAGACCTTCTGCTTCTAAATCTTACAAGATAGTTATTATATCTAAAGAAAGGTACATTTTGCATTCTCTAACAGCTCATTCAGTAGCTATAAACAGCAGATAATGATTCTACAATTTTGATACTATTCTCGCTTATATTATGTCCCAAACATATCATGTCCTCAACATTAATTGTAGTAGACCGAATCAGCAACTTTCTACGTGATGACCAAGGGGCTGCCCTACGCTGTTAAATTGTGAATGGAAAGGTATATATGTTTACCAGGGATAATGTAATCACATGGAATTTCTTTTAAATATTTTTCATTTTCTAAGACGTCGCATGGAGGTTCTCCTAATTATAGAAGCAGTTTGTAGAAAAGCTTTCTAGAAATGTAACTAAATGGAAAGTTTATGATGCTTAAAATTATAATCAAGTTTTGGTATTTAAACCATGATCTAGCGATGTAATACATTCGTTATACCCATACATCCTGCAGGTCTGGTATAGCTTAAACTAGATCTCTTCTATACCAGACCTAGAGTATGATTTGCCTGCTTCCCTATATGGCTGGTGTCTGGTCTGTGCTGCTATCTAGCTCTAATGCCCGGTCAGATGCACACTAAAGGCCTGATGTTATAAACATGTCACTCCTCTCACCCAGGCTCCCGCAGTGGTGTCGTTTTCACATTCCTCTTTCCACCGCCCTCCAGTTATGAAAGGTGGCACAACAGACAAAAACACAGCCCAATGGACACTGTGTTTATTTATTATCATGGCAGTATTACATTTTATCAGCACTAAGGTGTGTATGGCATAAACATGTCTCAGGTCTGCAGATGAACAGGCTATGGTATGGCTTAAAAGGGTTTGTTTTTATTGACGTAATTTTTCATCCAATACTTCTACACTGATAATAAATCCTATAGTCAGTACTGACTATACCACCATATTTTGACCCCCGTAGTCAGATGATTACATATGTTAGTCACATATTAGTCATAAAGATAGTCAGTAGTGACTATATGTGGATCACACAAATTGATGATGTCACAGGAATGTGTGCACAGGAAACAGTTAGGATTCAAAATTGAATGCTCAACTGACTTCAGGTAGGCACATCTTATTCTATCTAAACCACTCTTTACACATGTCCCTGTGCGTTAGCTCTTGTGTTAATGTTGAGTATGTTTACTTAAGGCATCATAGGACACATGCATTCATGATTTTGATTGAAGTATCATGTGGTTTTGTTCAAATTCTGATCATGTTACTGTGAATCTCTAGGCTTCCAGACTAGAATATACAGAAGTTGACTGTGTCAAGGGTTATAGTGTGCCAGGCATATGGCCCATACCCATCTACTTCATCCAATGGTGCTAGAGCAGGTACCCCCGGACATCTACCCCCAGACATCTACCACCAGACATCTACCCCTGGACATCTACTACCTGAGTATCTACCCCCTAGGACATAAAAGTCCAGGGGATATATGTCCTGGTGGTAGAAGTCGTAAAGGGGTAAAAGTCCAGGGGATGGATGTCCAAGGGGTAGATGTCCTAATCATGCTAAACAATACCACAACATTAACACCCAGACTTCTACCCCTGGAAATCTACCCGCTAGGACTTCTCCCCCCAAGACTTTAATCCCCTTAGACATCTATCCCCTAGACTTTTACCTCCTTACAACTTCTACTCCCTAGGACATCAATCCCCTTGGACATCTACCCCCTTTACCCTCTAGGACTTCTACCCCTGGGGACATCAACCCCTAGCTCCAAATGCCCATAATAAGTCATGTCATGTGGAAGGGGTAGATTTCTCCAGGGACATCCAACATCTATCTCTGGACATCTACCCCTTGGGAATCTACCACCTAGGGCATCTACCCCCAGGACTTTTATCCCCTTCGGCACCTCCCCCCTTAGGACTCTACTCCCTAGGACATCCACCCACTTGGATACCTACCCCCGGATATCTACCCCCTCAACATCTACCCCCTATGACATCTAACCCTATACTTGGACATCTACCCTCCCAGACTTTTACCCCTTAAAACTTCTACCCCCTAGGACATCCACCCGCTTGGACACCTACCCCCGGACATCTACTCCCTGGACATCTACCCCCTGGACATTTACCCCCTGGGACATCTAACCCTATACTTGAACATCTACCCCCAGACTTTTCTCAAGAAGATTTCTCAAGGGACATTGGGCATCTTCCCCTGGACATCTACCCCTGGAAGTCTTCCCCTTAAGACTTTTATCCCCTTGGACATTGATTCCCTGGACTTATACCCCCCTAGGACTTTTACCCCAGGACATCTACCCCCTAGACATTTAGCCCCTGGGACATCTACCTCTAGGACATCTACCCCCTAGGACTTCTACCCCTGGAGAAATCTACCCCATCCACATATGACTCAACCATATGGGCATGTCTAGGAGGTTGATGTCCCCAGGGTAGAAGTACTAGAGGGTAAAGGTAGTAGACATCCAAGGGGACAGATGTCCAGGGGGTAGATGTCCTGAGGTAGGTGTCCAAGGGGGTGGATGTCCTACGGGGTAGAGTCCTAAGGGGACAAAAGTCCAGGGAAAAGATTTCCAAGGGGATAAAATCCTAGGGTGTAGATGTCCAAGGGGGTAGATTCCCAGGGGGTAGATGTCCAGGGGTAGATGTCTGATGTCCCTGGAGAAATCTACCCCCTCCACATGATATGACTCAACCATATGGGTATGTGGGGGGGTTGACGTTCCCAGGGGTAGAAGTCCTAGAGTAAAGGGGGTAGATGTCACAGGGCGTAGATGTCGCGGGGGGTAGATGTCCAGGGGGTAGATGTCTAGGGGCAGGTTCCAAGTCAGGGGATATCCTAAGGGGTAGAAGTCCTAGGGGGTAAAATCCCAATGGGTAGATGCCCATAGGGGTAAAAGTCCCAGGGGGTAGATGTCCTAGGTAGGGGTAGTTGACCTGGGGTAGATGTCCTAGGGGGTAGATAATAGGCCCTAGGGTGGATGACTTCGGGGTAGATGCCAGGGGGGTACTTGTCCTGACCTATTGTCCTGTCATCTCATGATGGACTATATCTAATAGTCAGTGTGACTACTTTAGAGCATTAAAGCATTAAATTCATAGTCACTTGACTATATATCCCAAATCAGCTCTTTTAATGCTTGACTATAGGTTGACTATATGACTAACTTACCATAGACATAGGTGACTAACTTGGTATAGTCGTTTTTGCTACATTCACGTGACTATAGAAGTGTAGTCAGTAGTGACTAACATTTCCAGGGCCATTATTATCAGTGTATTATCTTAGACTATGGACCATAATCTCTGATTTGACTGTCTTTGATACTATCTTGGCAAAAGCATTAAATAAGCCACATAAGCAATAACAAAATGCATCCATTCCGGTCAAAACTTAAATAATCTCATGATCTATTGCGTTTGAACTAACCTAGGAAAAATTATTATGACAGGCTTCATACCCTTTTATAAGGCTTCTGGGTGAAATGAAAATCTTACTTATTGGCTCATTCTACTTTCAGAGAACTGTCCCTACTGCCTGTCCATAAATCCCCCCCATTTCTTATCTGAGATAGCTCCTTACTGGAGCACCTGAATCAATAAATATATACTCCCAGACTTCATCAGATAAATATGCCTGTAACATATTGCCTCAAAGTATTGTGGCAAATATTATGGGAGATTCGACGTGGATGTTAAAAGCGCAAACGCACTACATATTGGAGTATTGTGACTCACTTAGAAAGTCACAAGTCTGGCTCACTCAAGGTAACCGGGTGACTCTCTAAAGGAGCCAGGGAGTCACATAACCCCAATAAGGGAGTTAGTAAAGGGAGATATTCTTGAGGCAACCAGGTCTGCCTTTTATTGACTCTGCTTCTTTTCTCTGTGTGGTTTAATGTGCACCAGCAGCATCATTAGGTGGTGTAGCAACATTTGCCTGCAACATTCTACGGACCTTCTCTGTCCAACCTGAATTGTAAATTTACGAAAATAATGTAGTTCTGCAATATGGCTAGCAATATGTGGCTGGATTAGATACTCCATTATTTATTAGTGGTCACTTCATCTACATCAGTCTCTGATTATATATACTATCTAGGCAAGTATGATAAAAGCATAGCCTGTTTAGCATGTTTATAATCAATAATGTTGGGGAGATTTGCACTACCTGTCATGTCTTGTTAGAGGCTCTTGTCATGTGTGAAGCACGACACCACCTCAGCAGGAGTATGTACAATGAAGTTGACTATTGTTTAAAGGTGACGCTTCCTGACAAGCATTAGTAGTAATTCTGATAGTTATGCCATGAATCTAAATAATGTATATTGACGTCCATGTTTATGCAGAGGGAAGATATATAATTATATATGTCACGTTCAATATCGGAAGGTGCACAAAGGTGGACTTTCTGATGAGAATAATTATTCCTAAATTGCGAAACTGTTTCGGAATTGCTCTACCTTGTTCATTCGCGGAAACGGAAGTTGCGCATTTTAGGAACAACCATGAGGTGCATATAGCTATCCCTCTCCATATCTCTCCCTCACCCTACATATCACTGTGTCTGTCTCTTCCCTCCCCTTCCTATCTGTTTACCTATACCTCTTTGCCATCAGCTAGTGTTTGTTATAATAGAGTTTGTTATAACGAAGTTTAACAATCTTTTGATATTTGACCCCATATCTTCTCTTGGTAGTTTGGACGTCAGGCCAGTGGAAGACAGGTGACAGACTTTTTTTTATACCAGCTGATGCTTCAATTAGTTTGAAAAATTATGGCTTGACAAGCAGGTATACATCGATGCCTTGAGATACAGCAATCACTATTAGCACTTACGACAAACGACAATCCATTATCCTCAACACCAACACTACAACTGTAACATCCCATCAATAAGCTAATTTACATTGACAATTGATAAATTGGACTGTCCGATGTTCCCTTTAATCTAGCATCAGCCTGTTTACTATGGTATACTCCATCATATGGAGGTGTGTACAGCAAGTATCTGTGTCCGTAGAGGGTTGCTTGTCGCTTGCTGCTTCAGATATGCTGGTCTCTAAAAGCGCTAATGTGGTTTGGTAATTTGTTACAGAGCAGTGGCACACAGCTAAATTAGGGGATTCCAATAACACAAGGTCATCAATCACTCTATCCTTCCTGCAATTCCTTTTAGTAGTGTCTGGTCGTGAATCTTATGCATCATAGATAATCCACAGGATACTTCCATTACCGTATTGAATGTAATTAGCACACAGTGATTTTGAATAATCATTTTTAGTCGGTAAGAGTTTAATTGAACGCCAGAATGGTAATATTTCTAATCTAAATGTTGCCTAATGGAGGGCTGCCCGCAAATTAGGATGTGACCGACACTTTATACGTGGTAAGATTTTAAAATGTAATCGGTAATCGTAGCCGCCAAGCGGCTAACTAAAAACACAGGATCCTCTCAGGGATTTCGCTCAAGATCCCCAGGAAACACTTTATACGTGCTTATTACACAGAATACAGTACTGGCATGTTGTTGGCTTTGCAGCCACTGGGCAGTTATATGGGCGGTTGCTCACCTAAGATTGGACGTTATTTCAAAGCGTATATAAATATAACTTAGATCTACACGTCTTTTTCGTGCACCATCCCAACACAGTTTACTGTGCCATGAGATATTGATTGATTGTGAAGCTTAGAGGAATGAAATAATGTCACACAGTGTAGATCCTATTAGACGTATATTTGGCCAAGATCTTTTATCATATGATTCTGTCTGATTGGCTAGTCAATAAGCTCATTTATAACTATGTCATGCGGATATCCCAACTCTAGTATAGAGGGGATAAAATGAATTAGCATTCTGGAACTAGAGCGCAGACCACCTGCGAATATATATAATGATGAGCCAATATTATGATTATAGTCTTCTGGGCTTCTCACTGACCATCTATATTGTACTATATTCACACAGTAACGCCTATGGTTAATTCCAACACTAACAGCTTTCCAAACTGAATCTTATTTGACAGCCGATATTGATTGAACCTATTTCACTGAAAGCCTCTTGGTACTTTATGTCACACACTACTAGCAAGGTCGTTGACTTTGCGACATGTCCGAATGAGACCACAGCCCACAGACTACCTGAGGTGCTCAGGGATAGGGCCTGGAACTAAACCCATCCATCTACACTGCCACTACAGTTCAAGGACATATCACCTGGGTGGTCCGCTGGGCAGTAGGCAGGCCACACCTTTTATTTCCTACCAGTCTCTGCTGGGATTCAAATTCATTCCAGACAACTGCTAGGTTTTCCTTCCAAAGAGTGTTTTTGGTCTGGTCCAGGGGGGAACGGCTGATGGTCACATCAGCTCTGCTGTCAACCTACACACTTCCTGCTTATAGGTATGTGCCTTAATGCCTCAATATCCTATATACGGTTTGCCGAAGAGGTTATCTGAGTATATTAAATGGCAAACAGAAAAGTCATTATTGATATGGTTCTCTGAAAGCATCAATATATAGTTTCGTGGTATCAGATAGCCATGCACAACAATGTTTAGTAGAAAAAAGTAATACTAGTATACATACATGTATACAGACATTACTGAAATGACTTGACTTCAATGCAACTTTATTTGCACTATTGTTTGTAGAGTATTCTGATTTGGAAAATCAGATCACATTAGTCATATATAACCTCCAGGCAACTGATGCATTTTTATTTTTGTGTGGATTAACTGCAGAAGGTGTCCATTAGTCTGGATATGATGTGTAAAGTATTCTTTATCGTATTTGATATTGGTCTGTGAATGGTCATTTCTTGGCTCTATAATTGAGAGACGTGGAATTTACGCCAATAAAGAATTACCAAACTCAAACTCAATAATTATTGATACAAGTAGGTGAGGAATATTTTACATTTTGAACTTCAAGATATTTCCCAGATAGCTTTTAACACGTCTCGGCTTCTGTAGTAGTTGCTTTATACACTGACCAGTTTTCACAGGTAACTCAGACGTATGACGTCCACGTCCACGTTGGTGATAGTACTTAATGAACTCATCTGTTAACGCGCCATGGGAAATCTCTGCCTCTTTTCTTATGGAGAATGGGAAATTGAGCTTCCTGTCCTGTGTTGATTGAAGACATCCACTTGATATCTTCTTCAGGCTGTTTTTGGTCAATTGCCTTTTTTTTCATTACCATCCCCTCTCCCTTGTCATCACAGTTAATAGATTGCTGACCATTGTGGATTGTCCTCGTCACGTTGAGGTCAATGAGTCATGTTTCCCTCAACGGAGAGTGATTCCAGCCTGGAGTGTTTCGTTTCATTGCAGTTCAATTAGTATTGCGGTATTGTTCACTTTCCCTGGGAACTAGCCATAAAAAGGCAGCCGGGTGGTGCAGCTGAGGGCGTCTTGAGGATACAGTTACAACCTACTTGACCACACCGTTACCTCCCCACAGTTACACGTCCACTGACCACAGTGTTTATTTACCGTCCTGGAACTGTCACTGCCTCGAGATTGCCAGCGGAAAAGGTCAAAGTAAGCAATCACTCTGGATAGGCAATGCTGGAGGGTGTATATATTTGGGTGCGTGGGGAGAAAATGGAGCAACTCAATGTGAGTCGTTTCACTGCTCACCACCATGCACCAGATGCATCACCCCTAAGGCTGATTGAACAGGAGGGTCTTTCAGAACAAATGACGTGGTCGGAGGCAAATGGTGAGGTGACAAAACCTGTTTGGCGACCACTAGTAAAATTTCTTTCACAATATTTCCTATAGAAACCTATAGCAAATTAATGTAAATACCACATTTTGCCAGCTACCAATACCCTCTTCAATTGCAAATATTGCACTATTGACGAAAATTCCATTATGACGATTGCCGAATCTGTTCTGAAAGACCCCCCAGGGCTGTGATTACAGGGTTAACATGATGTTGTGAAATATGCCTGATGCCTTTTCACTCCTCCTGCAATCTGCATGATGCCTAATTACTCCAGGGTTGGCTAAAAATTAACACAGACTGTGAGATCAAACCAAAGAATCAAACAGAGTTCCTTTAATTTAGTTTTACACCGACGGTCATTGACCCTCCAGGGGGCGTTGTTGGCAACCGTGTGAATAATTGAATAACGAGTTTGGAACAAAGGAGAGGAATAATGGCGGTTGACACAAAGTTGACACGTTAAAATGTTATTCAAGGGATGATGCCGCCAAGCAAGTAAGCCACACGGAAAGCTTGATGGGCTCTGTAAAAAGAATCATTTCTTGACAGGAAAAGACGGAAAATTATCTTGAGTTGGGGAATGATATCTGATGGGATTCTGTTAAAGGTCACCATAGTACATCATAATAATATCATGTATCAAGTACATGTACAATCTGTAATGAAGGGCATGGGATGATGCACGCCAAAGCTACTGTACGTTTGGGGGGGGGGGGGGGGATCAAGAGTTACTACCCTCCAGACTAAAGCCTACTGTAGCAACAGAAGAAGTATACAACTTGTATCTATATAGAACTTTGACAGAACAGTATTAGTGCTAAGCTTCCATTAGCGAGGAAGACAATAGTGTTGATGAACCGTAGACAAGCATTATTTAGAAGATTCTTTATAAGGTTCTCCATAGTATAGTGAGGAGGAGTGTTTGAGGGCAGCTGCACGCCTGAGCAGTGTATACACCTAATGCGTGTTTGAAATGTAAATTCTTCCTAACATGGCCAAGTCACCAGAACTGTCGCTAGTCCCACCTTAATCCCCTGACGTAGACCCATGTAGCCTCCGACTAGAGTGGCTCTGCATGGCTTATGACGACCTCACTGTTGGCCTGACGCCTGCACTGCCGGCACCCAGCGATAAGACGTGACGTCGTCGAGTGATTTACACGCTGGTGTATAGGGGGCGCGGCCGTAGGAAGAGAGATATGGCACCTTGATTATCTGTGACCGTGATTAACACCAAATAGACTTGACCTTCACGTCACGGCACCTTTAAGGGGCTTCCTCCCTGACACGTGGCTAATAAAGACACACCGTAACCCTTGTCCTTGCCATCATAAGTCAGGCAGGAGATGAGCAGGGGGATTTATCATCGGGTATTTGATACCAACCCTTTGTCATACTTTAGGATAATATCAGTGAGACTATAATATTGTGGCATTTTAATTATTATCACTAAATATTCGTTCAATTCAATATCAAAATCAGTGACCAATGTACCAACTGCATGGAGTGGCTGCATGGTCATAGCCACGCAGATAACATAATCGTAAATAGATTGTTGTGTCTATACCACTGTCTACATGGAATACAATCATGATTCATCATCTTTGTTTTGATTAATGTACACAATAACAACAAGTATACACATGCATTTTGTTGTGATGCATCGCTGTGTGTGCGATCTCACATCTATAGTTTGCTTTTTCATTGTCCATCTTAAAGACTTGCATTTGCTACCGCACTCCCTAGTGTCTGACCAAAGGTCCTGGTCCTGATCCTGACTCAACTTTCAAAGGTGTTTGAAACCCGGCCGGAGGTCCCGTTAACAACATGCATTGCAGTCCTGCTTTAATGAGTACCACTCTGACCTTTTCAGCTACGTGCTCATACTAGAGATTCTTAAAACTAAAGAGGAGTAAATTAGCCCTTTCAGACGCATACTCTTAGTAAGTGAAGTCTCCGGCAGACATGTATAGGTATCGTCGCAATGACAGCCTAGTAGAATGTGCTGTCAAAGCTTTGAAGATGGTAAAAAAGGGGAAGCATCTACTTCCTGTTTACTAGATACCACAGTTAAGTAGGGGGAGGCATAATGACAGTTGTAATTTCCTGTGTCTAAGAGGTGTCTTGTGGTGGATATATGATGTATATATAGCTGTAACAATTTTACCAGCCTCGAATTTATGATAAAGTACCTCGTTCCAAAATATGTAATATATATGGACATATTACACAGCTATATTTAAATAGGATGACGAAACAAAGCGACACTTAGCTGACACCGCTATAGGGCAAGGATAGTTAAATATAATCATAAAACTACTTTTCGTAAGGATGACATTGTATGTAGGTGTTGAAGACGTTCCGAATATGCCGATTGCTTCCACACTAAAGTTGCCATAACCTTGAGTATATGAACTTGCCTATGTATGCTCCAATCATATAGAAAGGGTTTAAGCCGTTATATATATTTGTCAACTCTGAATCTCAATTGGAAAGACATATTTTATTACCCGTTTCTATGGTTGCCTCATTACCAAATGAGTACAGCTGTCAAAGTATGAGTGCAGTTTTGATAAGTCTTGTTCTACGAATTAGGTATTAGGCTCTGAATTTGCCAATTGCTTTACAAGGGATTCGGTACCTAAATTTGTTCAAAGTCTATTTCATTCTTTAAGGTCAAATCCCACAACATGAGAGAGGGCCAGAAAATGTTGTGATTTGGCCCCGTTGGGGATATTGGCCCCTATACTGGCTAAGGCTGGCCAATAATCAACATATAACTCTTATGTATGTCTTGAGTATTGGCTAATCACAAAGATCAAACGAGTTTGATGTTTTCTCCTGATTACACTGAAAAATGTTGCTTATTACAGTCTGGCAGAGGTATGATTTATACAGGGGGGCCACTCAAGATATTTATAGGCAAGTTTATAAAAAATATCGGTAACAATCATACTATGAAGTAACTCCCCTTGTAAATCGTAACAATGCAGTCCAATAGGCAACACATTGCTTCCCTGAATTGACTACAGTGGGATTTGGAGGTTCCCATGTATGCAGTAGAAGTGTTGTGATTTACAAAATCGGCAGCAGCTCCCTGCTGACAGAAGGCTAATTCCCAACACTTTCCAACCCATTTTTCACGTTGTGGGATTTGGCTATTACCAAAGTCCTCACTTAAGGCCATGTCCCATAGGGTTCGATGCTATTTTCAGGATTTATGTCAATGAAGTAGATCTATGAGGTTAACGTATGTCATTAATCTGCTCAGTTGGCGCAGCCCTGGTAGACCTGATGGGATGGTTTGATGATTCTCCAGTTATAAGGAGTATATATATACACTTATCCATTCAAATAAAATCACTCTTTTTCACCCATACATGAAAGTTTGATAAAGGACGTTCGGCTTGTACTAATACCTACATTGATATTATAAATACTGATGCTCCTGGACGGGGTAGACATCATGAAAGTACAATTTTCCCCTTTTCATAGATAACATATATGCGGTGTCATGTTGCCACGTCATGTTGCCACGTCATTCGCACAATACATTCGCACAATACATTCATGATTATGACGCTTATGCTTATTATGTACATTGAATTGCTGTACATTAAATCGCTGACCCGTCAAAGCAATGCATTTGCACTGTATTCTTGGTTCAACGTTCAGTCTGGCAATAAATGCAACTGACAATAGTCTTAGTAACTCTTAGACTTGTAGAACGACTTATGTAACGGTCCTGTTCATGAATCGAGTGCATGGGAGTCACAGGCTTATATACAACTAAATAGAACAGAGTACATACCATTTGCAATTGGTGTTTGAAGTAGGAATTTGGCCTGTCAGATGTGGGTCATCTGAAAAGGAGGGAAATAAACGGCAATTTACAAAATGTAAGAACGATATCGTAAATTAAATAAAATGTTATTTAATATATGGGCTGCACATTTCAGTCTGTAAACTTCCAAGCTATGCAGGTTTTCTATTTCTACGCATACAAGTGTGGGTGTCCTATCACAAGAAGTATTCGTTCTTCATATTGATTGAGACCCTGATTAGATCTATTTCTGCAATGGGGGATATTATTATAACAACCCAGCTTATTGAACGTGCCACCTACTGGCATGGCTACAAACCTTCACCAATTGTAACTATTGTGTCGCACTCAAGTGAGAAACGGCCCCAGCTTAAGGAAGCTAATAAAGAAATTAAACCATACTGTCCAAAAAGGATTATAGCATGCATTTGATCTGAAGGTCAAAACAGCGCAGTGACTACAGATAAAAAGTCACGGGCAGAGCGCCTGACTATGAGAGAGTATGCGACCTTAGGCTCAACTCTGGGCTCCACTGACAAAAAGGAATCTCAATGCTGCTTTTTAGAACAAGCATTTTAGCCGGAGATGATGAAGCTACTCTAGAGAGGAGTATGTTCAGGGAGGCTGACTAGAGTGGGTATTTTTGGACTATGGGCGTTATAGATAGTATCCTAGTTAGTTAACTGAGAAGCCGGGTCATTGGCTTTAAGCATTTAATAGACCCCGTGGAGTGTCACCTGAGAATGAGGTTTCCTTTTTAGCTCCTATATATGCCAGCCCCAGGCCATGCAGGGGATAGGTTTGTAACAGGCTAATAGTAATACCTGAGAATTGACTAAATTCCCTCGTCTGGACCTGATAAAAACCACCACCACCACTCCAAGGCAACTCAGGTGACTAATAGAGCAACTAACCAACTACCTGTCAAGTTAGTTCTTTTCTTGTGTAGCCATTGGAACTTCGGCAGAGTTGTTGAGCTGTTTTCCTTTCTCTTTTTGTCTCTCACCCAGTGCCCGTTGCTGATTTGCTAGATCAACATTGGGACGTTTATTGGGTGTGCGCTTTTAATATTAGCGAGGGAGGACGGAAAAAAGTAAAGATCACACTTCCGCCACCACCTTGGAGAAGGCCTTTATTACGCAGACCTTGGATGTGTTTTTCGTGGTGTGTGTGTGTGTGTGTGTGTGTGTGTAGGTAGGAGGGAGGTGGGGGCTGCGGGGCTTTCTGGGATAACGCTGATATGACGGGTAGTACCATCCAAACACAAGTGAGAGAGTCTAACAGGGGGACTGTCGTATTTCCCAGACTCGATTCCTGTCTTGGAGGCTGCTGCTTTGAGGCTGTCACTTGGGTAAACGCAACGCATGCGCAATGTTGACCAGCGCCTGCTAGGAACGCTGTAACTCTTCCGGCATTAGTCTCTTCCGGCTGGCTGGCAGATTTCCCTCTCGGCCTCTCACTCTCTTCCATTCTGTCCCTCTCTCCACATGTCTCTGTCCCTGTATCTGTCCGTCTCCCTCTCTACCCCCCCCCACCTCTCTCTGTCTGTCTGTCTTATTACCTCTGTCTCTGTCTTTCACTTTCAGCATGCTTTGCATCTTCCTGTTCGCTTCCCGTGAAGCACTTACGCAGTGTGCGCTGACATTTAATGGATTTTTAATGCAGATTCGTGCCGGCGCGGCTTAGTTGTGTCGTTCCCGTCATCTGCCTGTCAAGATTGTCTACTACCCCTTCTCACATGCAGTATCGTATATATACTCCAGCCGTCAAGTGCCCGCCTACCCCACCCACCCACTCCCCACCCTTAGCGGTACGGACGGACTACACCAACCTTGATCAATAGGCAATTGACGATAGCAGCAGATGCATGATATCCGGCTGTAGGGGGTGGGACCCCACCCAACCTACAATCCTTTTTTATCAGAGCCTTGGGCCTGGGGTAAACCAGAGCTTTAATAGGTATGGACATGTGTACATAAGACATGGCGACGGGTTCAATGCCACCATTTGACATTATGGCACTTGGTATTCCCCTACCTACTTGAGGTTAGAGAAAAGCAGAAGGACATCGACCGAGGCAAGATACATCGGGGACCATTGATGAGGGCTAGGTTCCCGCCGTGCTACACAGCCGAAGTACCCTTCTGGACACTGGCGCTGAATATATGAATTTTAACGAGGGCTAGGTGGGCCTATCCTGGGTCCACTCTGAGAACATCTGCGGACAGACATGGAAGGAAGGGGCCCCTTATTGTCTCCACAAATCCAAGCCCATCTTGCATTTATTCACGTATAGCCCTCACCTTGGGAAATAAGGTGGTACTAAAGTTGCTGAATGCCAGTCACGTTATGGTCGTAATTGAACAATTATGGCCGTTGGAAATGAAGTAGGAGCTGATTTGACATCGTATTGTCTTAGTAATCCTAAAGCTGTAGATGTAACTTAGCCCTCATCGACCCTTAATCTGTCCCTAACAGTAGAACTATGACTGTCATGTTCAGGATAATGAGGTCCGGGCTAAAGTATTAAGTGACAAAAAGGAAAATACTCCAATATTTGCCCCAATTTCGCTCATGGGTCGCAGCAATTAGCAGAACAGGTCGGGAACAAGCTGATCAAACTGTGCTCCTGTCGGAAACAAGTGTCAGAACCAGAGGAGGCTTGGAGCGTTGTTATGGCACCTGAGGGAGCAGCTTACGAGCAACTCGGAGCAACTCATACCAACTCAGAGAAACTCAAACTACTTTGTGAGGAGCTCACAGCACGTAGCATGAGCAACCCCTGCAGCTCACGGTCGAGTCCTGCATAATGGTCTTGTGTTACCAAAGGGGAAAAAAGTAAATCCTAATAGCTTCGAATTCCATTTAGCAATGTTCGGATGAATGAAGATGCAAATAGATATATTATTCTATATGACCAGTATGAGTTATCCCGCAAATCAAATATTTTCATATTTTTAGGATGTTATCTGGAATAAGGATTTAATGTAAAAGTGTGTGAACGTGGGTTTCAAGGCAGTAAACAATTTGCAGGTGTGCTTATAGTTATACATACTATTATTATGAATCTGCACCTGACAATTGCAGATTCTCGACTATGCTGGACAAATAGCCAAAGCTAAACGTCATTGACATACATTTGCACGTACATAAAACTTCACAACTTAAAGCGGAGGTGCATTGTACGAAGCCGAAGGCTGAGTGTGATAGGCTCCAGTTTCAAAGAGTGATATATGATGTATACATGTATATTAAGAAGTGGGGATGCGTGCTTATTACGTGGCCCTACTATATCTTAAAAAGAAGAGGATTAACAAACCTGGAGGGGAAGAGGGCATAGAGTACGGAGCTCGCATAGGTTTAACATAGACAGTGATGTATATACCATGTAATAAAAACAGGAGTTTAAAAACCAATATCTTAATAGCTTTGTAATGATACCCATAGCCGGAGGCCATATCCAAAATGTGCAATCTGCCATATTGTCCCAATTGTATTACCAAGATAACATTATTTAATTACTGTTCTTGGAATACTCTAAGACCAGACTAAAATGAGATTAAAGTCCCAGGCACTGGAAGATTTAGCCGAAATCCTTGTGACTACCTAAGAGGAGATACAGTGTATTTGGATGTTTTAAGGGGAAAGTGTCCAGTGGTTTAACCCATTTCCCACCAGGGATACAGCCGCCTTGGTCAATGTCTGACTTTCTAAACCTCCTCCATAGTATTTCTCCCGGTCCAGTGTTTACATCAAAGTCAATGGTGCTTCTCCCCTGGAGGGGGTCTAATCTATCTCATCGATCTTGGATTCAAAAACAAGACACTTTTAGGGATCTGCAAACTGCCCTCAAGACGATAATATAGATTTGTCACCCTGGGCCTGACAAGATGTATGGTTATGTAAAGAACGTTTTATAAAGGCATAGCTGACCAGAATAAGATAAAAAGAAAAAGAAGATGGAAGATGCAGGCCCATACGGCACAGGAAATTCGCTATCGGAGAGTCAGCAGCATTCAAGTCTAGACAGTTTAATTAATAGAATCCACATTACCAACGGCTATCCGATTTTGTATAAAGAGGCCGTGATTGCAGAAGGTATAATTATAAATGTAATAGACCTGTTCAATGGATTCGAAGCTATATAAATATATCACTGTAATTACCTTCTGTTGAGAACCTTTGTCCTACTCACCTGGAACCATAGACGTTTATAGTAATAATAGATCTACGCCCTGAAGTCCTCAAACCCACAAAATGTGCTGCAACGTCCAGCCCTTGCTGTTTTTAGTGTCCATGTTCCCCATGAATCAACCTCTTTCTTCTCGGTTATTCATAAGGACCCTTCGTTATTAAAGCATACAATGTTCATGTAGCCCAAAATAATGACAAAGAGATTATTGTAACAGTTGCCTAAATAGGTGACATCATTTGTGAGCGTTCCCTAACACCAATATAGCTGTCCAATAACGTTTTGAGCCCATCATGAAAGACGGCATGTACAGTAAGCTCTGTGTTGACCACACTAATGAGACCATTGAGTGATGTGCTATGTGAGCTGCTCAGGCTACAGCTATAAGTGCTGGGGGGTTAGCGTGAGCAGCCTGGGAGCAGCTCAGATGAGGACGAGTGATGGAGCAGCTCATTGGGTGGGTGAGTGTGAAGATGTATGACCACTATGGGAGGGATCAGGCTGTGGAGCAGGAGGAGGGAGTCGGGACGACAAGCTGTCAGGGTTGGGCATTGGCGAGTTTGGCAGGGTGTGGGAAACAATTGGGGTTAGGGCGGTGCGTGACTGTTGGGAGAGGGATGGATTTCCAATTGGTGTTCTTAGGCACTGCATTAAAATTCCAATTTAAGTACATTTAAGTGTACCAAAACAACCAGGAAATTTCCTGGAAAGGTCGTTTGGAGCTTGCCATGAAATATAAGGAAACTTAAATTTACCGGAAATGTCATTCAACATTTCCGGGAAATTTAAGGTAGATTTAAATTTCCCGGAAATGTCAAATGACATTTCCGGGAAATTTTGGTGTACACTTAATTCATGGGAAATCTCATATGACATTTCCAGGAAATTAAAGGTAAATTTAAATTTCCCGGAAATCACATTTGGCATATTCTGTAAATTCTATTAATTGGTAGCGCCATATGGCATTTAGATAACTGTACATTGCATTAAAGACATCTAGAGGGGTACAACCTTTGATACTCATCAGGGGAGTTGGGTTACATTTACCCCATTATCATAAATCATTTTGAAGGCATCTAGAGGGGTAAAACCCGTGATACTAATTAGGGGGAGTTAGAGCACCCCCATCCCGTTATTATGTATCATTGTGAAGGCATCTAGAGGGGTAAAACCATGTGATACTAATTAGGGGAGTTAGGGCACCCCATCCCGTTATTATGCATTATTATGTTAAATGCATCTATATGTTAAATGGGTTTATAAAATTAGTCATATAATTACTTATTATTATCACAGGGAGAAAAGAAAAATACGACCATAAAGCTGACAATGAATGGAACTATATAATACTATCCTTGACAACTTATCTATTATAATAAGGATTTTTTTTTTAGTTGGTTATCACCCCCCCCCCCTCCCACCCACACCCTATGGTGACAGGCCTGTCCGGAATGCACCACTAAGACAATAGCCCTGCCCCCATGCAGCCACTCTCAGTATAAGCATGTGCTCTACGGGGGTTGTTCCCATGACGACCACTGACCTACATAGCTATGTGTACCTGCTGGGGAACATGCAACACACCAAGTGGTCAACATATACATACAGCAGCTTATATCTATGTTGACACCCCCCCCCCCCACACCTACCAGACCGCCATACTGCTACATATAAACAATGGGAGGTGTTATAACGGTTTCTATATATGGACCTGTGGCTCCATGCATACACCAAGCTGACATACATGTACCACACATGTGACCTACATACATTACAAAACAGCCAATAGGAACACAGGAGCCGGACTGAGTGGGTTGTTTGAATCAGTAGGCAGTTGGACATGGAAAAGGACACATGCTTACATGACACACATGTAATACATGTAGTTATCTTGTTACAGGTAGGTGCTAATACAATAATAGTATATTATACAATATAATTAGGGTATCTAACTGTCATGCCTGTACCACAATACCTGAAGGAAGACTATCTCATCTGTACTGATGAAACACCCTTATGAGTTATTATATGTGTATCATCTAAACCAACTCAAGATAAACATGTAATTAATTTCCTTTTCTTTTATTTGCAGATGGACCTCTCTTCCCGTTATTATATATAACTTTGAAGTATTCTAGTGGGGTACAACTCGTGATACTAACCATTGGACTTAGGGGACCCTCTTCCCGTTATTATATAACTTTGAAGTATTCTAGTGGGGTACAACTCGTGATACTAACCATGGGACTTAGGGGACCCTCTTCCCGTTATTATATAACTTTGAAGTATTCTAGTGGGGTACAACTCGTGATACTAACCATGGGACGCAGGGGACCCTCTTCCCGTTATTATATATAACTTTGAAGTATTCTAGTTGGGTACAACTCGTGATACTAACCATGGGACTTAGGGGACCCTCTTCCCGTTATCATGTATCATTTTAAAGGCATCTAGTAGGGTACAACTCGTGATACTAACCATTGGACTTAGGGGACCCTCTTCCCATTATCATGTATCATTTTTAAGGCCGCCCCGGCCTCCCTGGGGGCTGCCCCGGCCTCCCTGGGGGCTGCCCCGGCCTCCCTGGGGGCTGCCCCGGCCTCCCTGGGGGCTGCCCCGGCCTCCCTGGGGGCTGCCCCGGCCTCCCTGGGGGCTTCCCAGGGGGTGGCTGCCATTAAAATGATGAAACTGATGAATGAATACCCCCTTCCCTGGCCCTCAAAAATGACAAAATTGATGAAATAAAAAAACACTATCCCACTGCATTCCAAACTAAACAGATTGTGTTATATTAAGGATATTAAGGTAAAATTAGAAAAAAATGGCAATATCCATTAAAAGGTCATGTAAAGGTCATTAAAATTGCTTAAATGTGAATTTTTGGTGAGCAGCACCTGAGCGTTGACATTTGATTTAATCACATTTAAGTAGATTTCTCATGGTCTTGAAATTTGGTTTAATCACATTTAAGTAAATTTCCCATGGCCTTGACATTTTGTTTAATCACCTATAATCACCTTTAGGTAAATATTTTAGTGCCTTTAGGTCAACTTAAATTTGCTTAAATATACCAAAATAGTCACTTTTGGTATACCAAAATGTGCTTAAATGTGAAAGCTTTGACATTTAAGTCTTCCCGGCAAGGTCAATTAAAGGTCATTAAAGCTACTTATCTACGACATTTAAGCATATTTAATGACTTTTAGGGAAAACTTAAATGAACTTATATCGAGTTTTTCATGCAGTGAGGGTTGTTAAGGGGTTTGGGTGAGTGATGGGTTAAGGGTTGACGTGTGGGAGGTCTTTGGGGTTCGGTCGTGCAGAAAGGAAGGGGAAAGGCCGTGAACTCTGTTTGTGGGTCGAGATGGGTCTACGTCAACATTGAGCACACTTGTCTGCCTCCTAAGATACCATTTGGAACAACCTAAACCAATTAAACGTTCGCCAGCTTACATATCACCCTGTTATGCAAATCATTGATGGCTTTGAAAGTCAGGCATATTATTATAGGCTCTGCCTTTCTGAATATCTTTCCACTTTTGGTATACTACTTGCAAGCTATTATTACATGCGAGAGCGTTGGCAATGTAGAACTAAAATCCCACGATGCTTTGTACTGTCTCTAACAGTGTCTAAAACCTTTTCAATTTGAGCCTCGTTCGATTTGGGAGCCTTGCTTTTATACTCCGAATTGCATGGCACTGGATATTTGCAAATTGGACACATCCTTTGCAGTATAGACATTGGAGGCAAATATTGCACACAATAATGTCCCCCAATTCCAGGTCAATATTTCTAATTTGCAAAAGAAGATGTGAAATTGTTGAAACTTTCCACTCAAGCACGGTAAAATGTTTAAATATCTAGAGTTTAATATAAGCAGGAATCTCAACAGTTTCTTAGCAGTTATGACTCGCCTTTCTTGATGCCCTTAAATCGCAACAGACTACAAAATTGCAGAAGCTTTCTGGCATAAATTGCACCGTAGTATTTCACCTTATTGATAGATAAAGTAAGTATCACTCTGGTTGGCTGTTGGCTGATTCATCCCTGTGTGTCGTAGTTCTATGTGGGATTAGTTCTCTGATTAGGATCGCACAAAAGAAAGTGACTTCATCATCTGTGAGTATTATGCTACCTTCCCACTCCCAGCACTGTATTGGACACACCGTGTGCAATGATATGATTAACTTGGATATTGGATTCCAATTTGTCGCTACACTATTACGTGATGAGATGAGCCGAAAGCAGTTTTGCATATATCAGCTTGTTCCCTGAACTGCATGTACCAATTCAGTACGTAATTAAGCCACCTGCTAAGTCTCAGGAAATAGGGAAGCCAGGTTACTGCTTTAGAAATTAATATCCATACATTACTTGTAACAGTAAAGCCATTTTGTAATGTATATTGCATTGTAAGGTACTCATAGCCGCTCATATATTTATACAATACAGTTCTAGCATGCACGAGTGTGTGAATGTCTAAAGCACCGGTGCATTATGTGGCCGCAGGACTTTTCATAGAAATGCAATACCTAAATGTAGAGGGAATCCCAACAAGAATGTGACACCCAGTGTGCCCTATAGTTTTACTAGTAAAACTGCCACAGGACATACAGTCTCTGGAAGGGTAGACGAGTGCTATTGCCAAGACATAAATCCTGCACTTACTTATCTTATCCATCATATAAATTTTATATACATGTAATATGTATATGCATACAATATCATCAAAACATCCCATGCTACCTTGAAGCAGTCTTTGTGCACTCTCTCTCTCTCTCTCTCTCTCTCTCTCTCTCTCTCTCTCTCTCTCTCTCTCTCTCTCTCTCTCTCTCTCTCTCTCTCTCTCTCTCTCTCTATCTCTCTCTCTCTCTCTCTCTCTCTCTCTCTCTCTCCCTCTCTCTCTCTCTTACTGTGATTATTACGCATTTGCCTGTGTGGGGAGGATGTCCCATATCCAGTTTAGTCTATGCATATGATATCATCAAAACATCCCATCCTGCTCTAAAGCACTGTCTTTGTGTACTCTCTCTCCCTCTGTCTTACTGCGATTATTTTGCATTCGCCTGTGTGAGGAGGATTCCCATATCCAGTTGAGTCTCAAGAAGTAGGCTAATACTCATCAGTTAACATTCACTTCAGGCTCAGAAGGTGGGCCACATGACATGATCCAACTTCACTAATTAAACCCTACCCGGACTTATATGGCAACGTCAGCATTTATACTTGGTTGGTAAGCTTAACACAATTAACATGATAAAAACTGATGTATTCACCCATTCCACCTTCCCGCCAAGAGATGAATTCTCTGCCGAACTATGATGAATCCACCACCATACTTGTCCCAAATACAACCATTATCAGCCTCGCTCTACGAGATAATACACCATTCATCAGTTCATAAACTTGTCTGATGAAAATATTTGTATTTGGGACTCGTAGGGCACTGTATATACTTATCATGGCACTTCTGCACTTAGCCTCGAACCACCCAACACCTACCTGACATGTGACTCATGCATGACCCAGGTGTGGCAGCAATCACCACTCTACACATTGCCCAATCTAGCAATCATTCGCCCTCAGGCCAGACCAGTTAGACCTCCATGATTGGAAGGGTGCTTGCACGCAGGTCCTCCTGTCTGGAGTACTCAGCATGTTCAGCTAGAATGTTTCTGATGGTATGTGGAACGCCCTCAGACTGGGAACTAGTCTCTCAAACATCAGGCAGCACTTGGCATTACTGCTAGTAGACCACAATGCGCTGCCCCAAAATATGAAGTTGAACTGGACATGTTTTTAGACCACGATATTATGTAATTTTCTTATAGTACATGACTTCCTCAGTTCCCAAAAAAAAGTTCCTGACGGGGTACGGCCTCGTTTGCCCGTAATGGCCGTTTCCATGGCAACCACCTCAAAATAGTGGATACGGCTGTAAAAAGTGCACATTGGCTGTCCATAGGGCTATTTGAGTTTAACCTACCCCCCCTAAATCAATGTTGAGCTTTTATCTGGTCTCATCATGCGGTTGCTAGGGTAAGCGGTTGCCTAGCAACAGACATTCTATATGAGAATTCCCTAGAAACGAGAGGAAATATCAATGAGATAGCTAATCTATCCATATCTAATTCATCAAAACTGACCCCCAAGAAACAATGGTGATATATCCTTGTTGACATGGTCCATAGTTACCTAGCAACAGCAGATATGTACCTAGCAACCAGCGTTAACTACCAATATGGCTGAAAAAATCACATTTTGGCTCTCCATAGGACCATAAAAAGTTGACCCACCCCCACTAAATCAACTTCAAGGTTTCTGATGGCATTAATGCCTTGTTGCTAGGGTCAATAGTTGCCTAGCAACAGCCATTCTATGCTATAATTCCGTAGTTACCATGGAAAATATCCATCGGTGAGATGATAAGCCAATACCCACTCCATTCAAATTGACCCCCATGGAAAAATGGTAATAAATCTATGTTGGTATAGTCCATGGTTGCCTAGCAACAGTAGATATCTACCTAGCAACCATTTTGAAATGCATTATTTCACCAGACTTGATCATAGTTATCCTGAATACTGATATATGACAGTATTTAGGGTGGTATCTAACGTTTTCTGACATTATCTAGGAAGTATGTGAGGCTCTATGACGGTATCTAGGAGGCATCTGAGGATGCCTGACAATGTCAAAGAGGTATAAAAGAATATTTAACTGTATCTAAGGGTTATCTCATGTGCCCTATTGTGTATCTTGGGGGTATGAGAGATGTCTAACTGTGTCTTGGGTGAATATTAATAAGCTAGAAACCAGAGCGATTATCATTAACAGAGGTGATGTACTCATACCTACACCCAAATGGGTCCACAGGATGTCAATGATGCCATGTTCTTGTTGCTATGATCCATTGTTGCATAGCAACAGTAGATGCCCACCTAACAACCAATGGTAAATGTGTGTTATACTAGCTTTTGCCATAGTGGCTTTGCTTACTACTGCCTTACAGTATCTGTATGAGGTGCTGAGGCTGCCTGACAGTATCTAGGGCCTTATGTCAACCTCCCAGGCATTATCTAAGAGATACCTGCATATGCCTAGCACTATTATATTGGAGGCCGCTTAATACTATATATTAGTATCCATAGGCCATCTATCATTACCTTGCAGTATATGGCAGGTTGTTGGACAAATGTGATTTTGCCGGACATAAAAGTCAACTTAGGTAGCCTAGGAAGAATGTTGCCAGTGCATGAGAGTATCTCTTGAGTAGCAAGGTGCCTGATGGGATCATGGGAGTATCTGACCTTGAAAAACATGATTCTGGCTTATTTACTGGCCCCATGAAATGTTAATGTGCCACAACTGCCCCTAGATGGTAGCTAAGGAGTTTAACATACAAATTGCAGATGGAATTTGACATTTTGCTGACAAGGCAACATAAATGACATGTATTTTTCCAGAATTATATATACTGTTTGTTTCCAAGGGGTTTGGCCATTTGATAGTATTGCTGCCCTAAGCTGTCTGAGATATTTCTCTTAAATACTGCATCATGCACACTTCAGGTAGTGTCAGTCAGCCTTATATACAAAAAACACAGTCAGACAGCTTGAGATATGCTCTTAGATACCGCCCAACAGGCAGACTATCTAGTATATCATTTTACAACATCAGGCTAAAGCTAGATACAGTTAGACAGTCATTTTCTCCCATTGGCAGTTTCTTATTTTTTTGGAACTATTAATTGAAAAATTTAGTTTCTCATATTGACAGTCCAAACTGTGAATAAGAGGATTTTTATCTGGTATTGCCAGTTCAAACTATCAATAAGAGAATTTTATGCTGTTATTGTCAGTTGGAGCTGTCTTTAGTCATGTATATATGTTGATAAGCATGCCCTGGGCTTATTTGTAACATTCCAGGAGAAATAAAGGAACTTTCAACCTCAACTTCATAGCTTCTAGCTACTGTCAGGCACATCAGATACTTCTTTGACACAGTATTCAAGCCTTTGATACCATCTAGATATTCTTTGTCAACCTCAGGGACCTCCTAAAGCCTAGACACAACTTCAGGTACCCCCCATTACATTGACAGACAGTAGTTTCAGGGCAACTACCTAGTGGGCACAGAATTCAGTCCAATGTTGAATCAACATTAATTCACCATTGAATCAACATTGACAACCGTTTATCAATGTTCATTCAATGTTCTGTGCCCACTGGGTATGGTCAAGTCTGCTAAAATATAACATTACCCCTTGGTTGCTAGGTAGACATCTGCTATTACTATGCAATCATGGCCAATAGCAACACAAAAGCAACACCATTATACTGCCAGTGAACCACAGGTTTGCTCTAGTTATCTGATAACTTAACATTCACCCTAGAAACAGTGGATTCATGTAACTCAATGCAATTTTGTGCATTATATTGGCTTACTGCATGGAAGGGGTTAAGGAGGTATGTCATATACCCCCAAGATACACAATAGGGCACATTAGATAGCCCTTAAGTACAGTCAAATATTCTTTTATACCTCTTTGACATTGTCAGGCATCCTCAGATGCCTCCTAGATACCGTCATAGAGCCTCACATACTTCCTAGATAATGTCAGAAAACATTAGATACCACCCTAAATACTGCCATATATCAGTATTCAGGATAACTATGATCAAGTTTGGTGAAATAATGCATTTCAAAATGGTTGCTAGGTAGATATCTACTGTTGCTAGGCAACCATGGACTATACCAACATAGATTTATTACCATTCTTCCATGGGGGTCAATTTGAATGGAGTGGGTATTGGCTTATCATCTCACCGATGGATATTTTCCATGGTAACTAGGGAATTATAGCATAGAATGGCTGTTGCTAGGCAACTATTGACCCTAGCAACAAGGCATTAAAGCCATCAGAAACCTTGAAGTTGATTTAGTGGGGGTGGGTCAACTTTTTATGGTCCTATGGAGAGCCAAAATGTGATTTTTTCAGCCATATTGGTAGTTAACGCTGGTTGCTAGGTACATATCTGCTGTTGCTAGGTAACTATGGACCATGTCAACAAGGATATATCACCATTGTTTCTTGGGGGTCAGTTTTGATGAATTAGATATGGATAGATTAACTATCTCATTGATATTTCCTCTCGTTTCTAGGGAATTCTCATATAGAATGTCTGTTGCTAGGCAACCGCTTACCCTAGCAACCGCATGATGAGACCAGATAAAAGCTCAACATTGATTTAGGGGGGGTAGGTAAAACTCAAATAGCCCTATGGACAGCCAATGTGCACTTTTTACAGCCGTATCCACTATTTTGAGGTGGTTGCCATGGAAACGGCCATTACGGGCAAACGAGGCCGTACCCCGTCAGGAACTTTTTTTTGGGAACTGAGGAAGTCATGTACTATAAGAAAATTACATAATATCGTGGTCTAAAAACATGTCCAGTACTACCTGATTTCTAGGCCTCTTTTGAGGTAGCGCATTGCGGTCTATAGGGGATCTAAGGATTGGATGGCATAGGTTCGATCAATATTACAAGTGCCTTTTAGAAAATAGCATCTATCCAGAAACATAATGTTTCATTGTTTCCTTTGACCCTTTGTTGGATATGAATGACCCAAAGTGAATCCTAGGAAATTCCACTTCTGGTATTATACAAGCACTGGAAGGTGTTTCAAAAGGAACATTATTTCTGGAATATTCCATGTTCCTACAAGCGCTGAATAAGTTGCGGAATAGAACAGAAAAACCACTATTCACAAAGTGTTTCACAAAGTCTGTTCTATTTTATTGACTTTTCGTCACTCTTAATACCACTATTAGAATATTCTTTGGGAAACACTTTCCACTCGTTATTCTCCATGGACCCAGTTAACATTAGTCAACCTAAGATTTCGTAGCCTCAAAGAGGGAAACGGTGTGTAGGTAGGAATAGCACTGAGCACACAGACCAATAGATTAGTACAGAGATAACCACCAAAATTCTCCGTATATAGATTCTTGGAACAAGACGAGATATTTACAAGCGGTTTGCCCGTACAAGGAATAATAAACCATACCGTGTGAGAATAACTTTAATGTTTAGCTTTTGCTTTACTAAATAGTGTATATTTTCCGTTCAAATTTTACAGTGGTACTTATATATATACACTCTAGGGCTCTACCATACTGGGGGGGAAAATTGAAAAATGTGCAAAAATAAAGAAAAAATTACAAACGCGTGATGGTACATAGCTCCAAGCGTTGGGGCCTTTTCAACACTTATTTTCACTCGTAAGTTGCATCGGATTGCAGTCACCACTACAGGGGTAGACACTAACTTTTTCAGCTATGGGCCACCCGGGCCCGTAGCTCCAAAAATCAATGGGCCCGAACTTTTAGCTGTGGGCCAGGGAATATATTTTACTTCTTTTAAAGAGAAAATCATATAAATTCCTGATTTGCCTATGTTAAAATGACACCAAATTGCTTTATTTCCTCACATTTTTCTCTTTCCAACGGCATATTACATGTCTATACTGATCAGTTATATTCCTCTCAAATATCTTGCAAAATTTTCTGTGGGCCACCCGGGCCCATGGGAAGGTAATTCTGAAGAAAACTACGGGCCCGGAACCAAAATTACGGGCCATTGGCTCCCGGGCCAGCGTTAGTGTCTACCCCTGCCACTAGTACTTATCGCTAGTAAAGTGAGGAATATACTTACGAGCAGTGCGCCTTCTGATCACTAATAGGAATTTGTTATGAGTGAAGCCACTTTAGAAACACTTTGTTTTACTCTGTTCTAATAGCGCCCTTTTGGAACACCTTCCTGCTTTCTAGGTTCTCATTCATTTTATAGGATTGGGATATATATGCATTGTGTGATACTGAAACAAAGGCTCTATAGCTATAATTTCCAGGAAAGGCTGTATTGCCCAAAGAAACTTGTAATAGCCTAATTTCATTCGTCACTAAGCTTTGCAAAATGTACTTTAACACCAAATTATTCTTTGAAAGAAATTAATCAAAGGCTCATGACAATGAGACCAAAAACAGACATGTTTTTGGTTGTCTGGTGCCTTTATATCTAGCAAAGTAAACCCAATTAGAATTGAAACATGGATTGGCCTTGTGGTTAAGAAATTGACACTGCTGTTTGTCAGTCGAGTTCTGGGTGCTTTGCTGTTCGTTATTGTGATGGGCCCTGTGTTCATTTGGCGTTGGATATCAATCTTCCAGTCTATGAGGTATGAGATTCAGTTTTAACACCCCACCCCCAATGCAATACAGATTTCGCCTAACTTTCAGCACAAACATCGATCTCTTTTATCAGAGGTCCAGGGAGAGATTGCCTTATCGCTCATGAAATACAGAAAAGGGTTCAATCATTTTGTATTTATTTCACAAGCGATACATCAAATTTCTACCCACTACATTGCTTTTCATATAGTTATTGCATCTTGGATGCTGAAGCGCATTTCACTCAGCCCATGCGCAAATGTGAATTATTCCAATGCTAATGTCTTAAAAATGGGTCATTCTGGTGGCTTCATAGTCAGGACCCTACCTGAACATTGTGGTGCAGGACTGACCTGAACTGCAGGACACCCCGGCCACCCGAAGCACCAGAAGGGCAGGGTGGGGGCTGACAGTGACAGGTGGTAATTTGATCAACCATGGTCACCAAGCCCCTCCCCTGCCAGGTCACCTCCAGGCGGGACACAAGAGGGCAGGAGGGGGTGGGGGAGGATAGCAGTGGGCAGCGAGGTAGGGGACTGTGTGTCCAAGTTAAAACGGGGGGAAGTGGTTGGCTGAAAGGTTTGTTGCACAGGGGGAGGGTAATAATTGTAATTATTAGGTAGGTAGTTGACACACTGTTCAATATTTGAAAAGGATTAAAGCAGTCACTGTTAAATATATATGTGCGACTGCTATAACCTTTTACTAGCTTTATGGCCAAACTCCACAGTACGATTTATGGGACTGGAAGCTTTGCGTTTTGTTACTAGACTGTTAGCAATATATCAAACAGCAAGGGTTCCCAACTCACCTTTGCCTTTTTCAAGCTAGACTGTTACGACTTAGTGGCAGGAAACCTTTGCGTTTTGGACTGAACTGTTGCAATTTGTAGATAGCAGGCTTGAAACCTTTGCATTTTGCACTGAACTGTTGCAATTTGCAGATAGCAGGCTTGAAATGTCATGCATTATAGCCAAACTCCACAGTACGATTTTGTAGAGAAAAACGCTGCGTTTATGGAAATTGAAGACAATTTGGCGATATGCAGGGATTTCCTGTCACTTGCAGTCCTATATCGCCCAAAAATTCTGCCCTAAGTATTACGATTTGGTTAGTGCTCAATATCAAAATATCTAGATATTTTTCCCTGCAATGCTCTGAAATCTCTGCGGTTTACAGTATTGCAAAGGCATGGTTTATAAGGGGAGGGCACTCAAGATATCTTTTAGACATTTCATTGGATACAATCAACCAAAAGTTTACTATAAAGTAACTCCCCCAAGCTACAACCTCCAACCATAACAAACGGCAGGGAATTTGCCTTTAGTATAGCCCATAGTGGAGCTTGGAATACGCAAAGGAGTGCTGTGAACCCTTGCAATTTTGAACATCAGCAACAGGGCTACCTTGCTATCGTACCAAAACGCAAGGGTTTCTGGCCCATATATCGTATTGTGGAGTTTGGCCATTATCAAACAAAACATTGCAAATGTGTAAACCGCAGAGATTTTAGGGCATTGCAGGGAAAAATATCTAAATATTTTGATACTTGACTTGATGTAAATTGCAACACTTAGGCAAGGGCCCTTAGTCAATAATGCCTTGTAATAGAGCAACAGGATCTTGCATATTGCCAAAATATCTCTTATTCCCATAAACGCAGGGTTTCTCCTACCTAAATCGTACTGTGGAGTTTGGCTATTACTCATGAGAACAAACAGAAATATCTGGCAGAACACTTTCGGAAACTAATAGCCTAAGTAGTTCCAGAAGCGTCAACTTAATTGCCAGTACTACACCTCATGGGCTCAAATCCTACGATGCAATCCATGCCGGAAAGCTAAGTACTGCACTTTTATAATATGTTCTCCCTCCAATTTGCAACACATCTAACTATAACAGGGATGTACAACTGTATTGATGTGGGCCCATATAATTATAATAACAGCTAGATGTTTCGATTTTTCCTCGCTTGGAAAAATTCTGCAATTCTGCATTTTCCGTTGTAAATTGAGCATATGAAATCACGGCCATATTGCAATGGCTGTTCCCTGCAATGTTTATATTACAACAGAGAAGTCCGTTGGACTGTTGCAAATTCCAAGATTGTGATAGCGGAACATTGGCAATGTGGAAATACATGCATATGAACAGTGATAAAAAGGGAACGAATTGCTGTGTGCCGACAAGATGGGTTTAATCGGAATATTCAGTGATCCGAAAGAGAACCCATATATTGCCTTATGGGTAACAAGTTGCAGCGATCGATGATCAAAGACTGGCCAAAGAATTGTGATAGCATACATAGTTATTCCAACGTGATGTAGAACGATTTCGTCCAGAATCTTATACCATCTCATGCATATACAATGTTGTAATCTACAAAACTATGAAAGGTGGTATCATGCAGGTCATCATTAGATGCAATCGATAGAAAAACAGATTACTGCACCCAAGCAGCCGCTGTTCGAAGCTCGGGTACACTGGATAATTTATACATTCATTATAACTGATATAGTCTTCTATTTTGAAGTCTCTGCTATTTCAACATATTAAAGTTCCTGTTTACTTCATTATATGCAAAAGCACCGTATTTGCGGCTTCCATAGCTAAGCCAGTGTGTACCACTTAGAGGTTACTACGTCCCAATTTAACTTCTTTGTTGCTGTCTCACTTCTGACTGGAGACATTCCAACCAACGTTAGTTCTGTCCTGCCCACAGAGTCATTGGTAGTTTGACTTTTCATGAGGAGTCAAATAAAACATGTTTTGACTCTGATAAGTAATAGAAAGACTATGGTTATGAGAGGGTAACTAAAATTAATCACAGTAAACAGGGTACCTGTCACTCTACAGTAGTTATATTTTCAGTTACTCTCTCATTTAACCAGTGTCTTTCTGTTTTAAACTACAGCTGTGAGGTTATGTGAGGGTATGTGGAAATAACCAAGGTATGATATCTTTTGTCTTACCCCTCCGCTGTGGTTTAATAGTTGCATATGAAACCACCTGATGGGGCAACCAACACGGATTTGATACCAGTGGCAACCACAAGTCAGAGTCATTATCAATACCTCAGACCTTTATTACATGTCATACAATGGATAAGTGTGGCAATTCATGTATATCGAAAACTGTATCCGGGGGGGTACTCAGTATAGGACTGGGTACCTACTGTGGTAACTACTCCGAAGAGCTGTCACTGTGCACGTGCCGAAGCAAAAAAAAAGGGGGGTTGTTAATTCATATAAAATTAAAATATTAGGGGCTGTCAATGACTCGAAAGAACTAAGTCAGGGGCTGTCACAATTGAAATAGAAATAATGAACCCTTAAATCTCATACCTGACTTGAGTGATCTATATAATTATAAGATAACCTCATGTTAAACAGTGGGCTGTCATCTGACTTCTTATAGTGAAAATAGGGGCTGTAAAAATAATGCACCTTTTCAAGGGGCTGTCAAATGATCAAATAGTATAGAAACTTTCACAGTTGGTACCTAGCATCAAAGAGTGACTACCCCCCCCTGAGATCTATATCAAGGTTGGCCAACCCGGTTGGGAAGTTCGTACAGGGCTTGTAGTACCACACTCTACCGTATGACGGACAAGCCAGGGTTAGCTGCTTTATTTAGGGCTCCACCAGTCAGCTACCCCTTGCCCTAGCACCCAGTACACCCCCTACACATGCACACAAGGTGGTAGTGTGGGGGGGGGGGTTCTTAGTCAGACCTGGTCAGTGGCACCCACCACTCACACACATGTGTAGTGGGTAGGTGGCCTGTGGTGCTCAGTCAAGGTGAACCAGTCACCTGGACTTGCTACCAGACTCTGCAGTGGTTACACAGACAGAGTGGACTATTTTATCATTTAAAAGATAGTAGTGGTATAGAAATTTTAATTCTATATTGGTTTGACATGGGGTACGGTTTCGACACTAGTCTTATCAGGAGTCTTGTGGGAGGTAAGAAGGGGCATGCACTTTTGTATTGGTTTTACAATACAAAGAGTACCACCCTGTGTCTGGAGCTGGTCTATAGGGATAGACCTGCTCCCCACTCTTTAACCCTAGAGTGGTGGAACCCTCCCTACTGCAATTTACAGTCAGTGGGAGGGACACAGTGCTGTGCTCTGAACGTGATCTGAGAGTGAGCTGGTGCTGAAACCCCTGTCTTTAAGCAGCGGGTCGGTAACTTGTCCCAGTAGTATGGGATCTGCATCAGACTATAGCAGATTTTTTCAAAAAATTTGTAAGTACTATTTAGGTGGTGGGGAAGGAATCTCCACTTTTGGATAGTGAGCACTTTTCTAAGAGCCTTATCCAACCCAGGACTATTTTTATCACTGGTCCCTTGGTGTACAACATTTTTTGTTGCCAAGCAAATGAGTGTTTTGCGTCACCCATACGCACTGTCCAAAGTGTTTAACCCATGAGGAGCCTGAGTTCCAAGTCTGTAAATCCAGTTGAACTCAATGGTAAGCTGTAGTTTTAGGTCTTTTTTACTGAGAGGGTGTTCATACACATAGTCCAGAATGTAGACCTTCATGTCTTGGTCAACATTGTGGTCTGGTAGACCAAAGTGGTATTGCACATCAGTGCTCATTATACACTTTTTGGTCTCATACACATGTTTCCGTAGTCTGATTTTTAAAGGGTTTTGTGATTGTCCGACATATCTGACGCTACATTTTTTGCATTCGATACAGTTTATCAGATTCTAGCTGCAAGATATGGTTGTCTTTGTGTCAAAGCTCAGTTTGGTGCCATGTTTCTTTATGGTGCCAGAGGTGTTTAATCTCTTACAGTGGGGGCAGTTTTTTTGTCTGCACTTGTTTTTGGCCACAGATTTGGTTTCGTTGTTTGGCTCAAAAGGGTTGTACTGGGTGGCAGCACGTACCAGGTGGTCTCTGAGATTTTTTGGTCTCTTGTAACTCCTGGATACACCCCCCCCCCCCCCCCCCCCGGTGTATGTTCTTGGTGGATTTGGATCCGCCAAGATAGTGCCCATTGTTGGAGACTATATTTTCTAGTCTGTTGTCATTCAGTCTGAAAGTAGTTGTCAAGAAGATTTTATCTTCTAGGAGGATGCTCTTGATCTTAGACCTAGGTTTTAGTAGGTCATTCCTACTTAAACTGAGGCATTTTTTGAGGGCCCTTCCCAATACCCAATCTGGGTAGCCCCTTTCTTTGAAGTGTAGCATCATTTCTCGTGCATGCCTTACAAAGTCAGCCTGTTTGGAACAGATCTATATCAAGGGAAACTTACAATTATTTTGTGGTTAAGTGTTTCAGGACTGTTCCTATTCTGTTGAAATAGAATCATTTCTTATTAAGCAAATTATAATTCATGAAATTGCTAAATTTACCTATAATGTGCCCTCATAATGCCGGGGAAAACATCGTCCCTTCACAAGCCATTAAACTGCTCACTGAAGTGTTGCTAAGTAAACTGTGGGTCACCTTCTGCTGCGCCCTTTATTCCATACATCTAGCTGAATGCACATGCCTTGCCAATTGTCATTCTTATAATGATCCCACATAACAGTTCCTAAGAACACCACCATTAAGGAAGCATTATAATTAATGTGGTCAATATCTAGTAAACTGCGGTATATCATGACATGTTATGTTAGAGCCAGCTTGCACAGAGAGAAGTAAAAGCGTTACCATAACTATTTTATCATAGTCACCTCTAGTTGATAGGATCATGATGACTCTGGTGTCGGGGAGGGGGGGGGGGGGGTCACAGCTCCAGTCATTCCCCTCGGCCCTTGTGCAACTTGACTCAGTGCAGAGTCAATTGCAGTTGACTCTTCCCACAGCATTGGTAGTTTGACTCTTCATGCAGAGTCAAATGAAAAGTAGTATTGACACTAATTCAATGGTAGTTATATCTGATGGGGCACCCAACACTGGTTTGGTAGCAGTGGCAACCACAAGCCAGAGCTACTCTCAATATTTCAGACATTTGTGATGTGTTTTAACCTGATTATGCAATCACATCTTACACATCCTAGACCAGAGTTTATCTTGTCAAAAAGGTTAAAATTGACTCCCCCTTTTTTAATGGATCAACTACTGTTGACTCTTCAGGAATAAAGAGTCAAACTCGCTTAACTCTTCCCTACAAGTGTCACGTAGGAGATTAACTGTGGCTCTGGCTGTCAGAGTCATTGAGACTGCTTTACTTTTCTATGTGAAGATTATTCGTTGTGTAAAAGACCGAATTATTTGCATACATACTGAATTCACAGTGTATTGTTGAATCTGAAAACTGATTCCTTTTGCTTGGCTGTAGAAATATAATTATGTGAAAAAGGAGAAGAACTTTGAAAGACCATGTATGGTTACAATAGGGTTTGCATGAGTGATGTGGGACCTTATCAAGCTTGTGATGTGGAGGCAAATTGCTTTTTGCCTAGGGGAAGAAGTGCAATTGAGAACATGACAATTAAAGCCACACATACAAAGGATTGGTTGACAGCCCTTTGGGATGTACATTTCCGCCTCTCTAGATGGAAACAATAACACCTTGTAAAACCAGCATTGAGATAGTTTAGTTTGATATTGCAATTAAACGTCATAGCAAATTGTTATCACCTCGGTTATAGTGTAAGCCAGGTGTTTAAAAGACTCTAAATAGGTCTCTGTATTCGTCTCGAAAGACAATACTCCTTTAGCGAGACATTTAACGTTCTTTTGCATCCCTCCAGATTGCTATGGAGAGAGTTCTGGTAAAATTTATTAAATTGGCATATTATTTCGTTACCCAGTTACCATCCCTGCGACATCAATTGGGATAATGAAAGGACGGGGCAGGGTGAAAGATGGCAGCCAGGTGTCTACGGTGGTTACATGAACTATTTGTGGTTTCTATCACTTCACCGTCTTGCTCTACACTAATGAGAGCCATAAAACCAGAACTGAATTCTGTCTGACCTGGCCCTTTGCGTTTGATGGGAACAGCTCTATTTGTATCCAAGCTGACTTAGATTGACAGACGGACTTTCAGAGAATCCCACATTAAGCTTTTCATTTGGTAACAGAATATAAAATGCCTCATTATGTTTCTACCACTTGGAAATAGAATTAGACATGCAAATCAATGGTAATGGTTACATCTAGAATCCCCGACAGAGGATTATAAGAGAGGTGCTGATCAGATAAAGATGGGCAGTAGTAGATGATGTGGTATTGGGTACAGATATAAATGTTAGTCAATGGCTGATATCACTGATACTGATAGCACTGATGTACAAGCCCTAGTAAGGGTATTGGATATAAATGATATATGATAGTAGTTCTTAGATACCGCACTTATTATGTCTCTATCAGTGTCTACATCACACATCTCTCTGCTACCCTTGTCTGTAAATCAAGATAATAACTGTGTAGAATCAAATCTGCATAAAGGAAGAAGTGAGCGTCAGCCTGAATATATGGACCACTGCAGACATGGTCTAGCAATGCTGGACTCCTGGAGCCTTTCTTTCAAAGCTCCAACCCAGTGGGCACAAAACATTGATTCAACGTTGACAACTGGTTGATATAGGGTTACAGGGTAGATCAACATGTTTTCAACATTGATGCAATATTATTACTTCAACGTTGTCAACCAACACCTGTTTCAACATTGATACAATGTTTGGATATCAACCTTGGATCAACCATGCATTTCCCACCTTTCCCACTAGGTGCCTCCACAACCTACTTCTTAGCATTGCTATCTCCATGCTACATCTATTTTCCCTAATTGTAAGCTCTTATTTTCTCATCAATGTATACAATTGATCAAAATGTCATTCTTTTTCATTGACAACTATGGTGTGTGCATTTGGTTGACATTTCCAATTAAATGACAAAAATGCATGCATGGTTTCAGTAAGACACCCTTTATGTTGGTAAGAATAATACATAAAGCCTCAGTCCTGACCAGGTCACTTTGAAATGAATAGGAACGCCTCTTGGTGTGATCATCAGAGGTCTACCCTGGATGGTGCTAGAAATAACATTCGATCTTGGAAAAATGGGGGGGGGGGATGTTGTAATAAAAATATATAAATTGCAAAGAATGCAAAAACATGACAAAATACTGAATCTCAAATTATGCCTCAACAATCAATGTAAATCATCATTTATTATGTCTATTCGTTGTTGATTCACGATGGCCATATCAATGTTGAATAACTGGTAAATGACCAACGTTGATGACCTCATCAATATCAACCAAATGACAACCCTATATCAACTGTTGATATCATGTCACCACACACATTGAATCAACATTGAATCAACTGAAGTTTGCCCACTGGGAAGAGCCTAGACCATTTGAATAGAGGTGAGCATTGCTAGACTCACGAGCAGACTCCAAAAGAATATAGTCCAGAATTTTATGGCGAAAGTCTAGCATTGCCTGACTCTCATGAAAATGCCTGATTATGGAAACAAAGTTGTTTTGGAGACAAGGCCCATAGTTGTTGTTTTTCAGTGCTCGTTCTCGATATGCCATCCAGTGCATGCTGGCTTCGGTCAATTTTGAGAACTTTAATGATCTGAATCTAATTTAATAATCGATCATCTGCTTCTCATTAGGTCTATGGAGAATGATGTGTATAACCACTAGTTGCTATAGAGATAATAAATTATTGTTAAATGCATACATGAATATACTCGATGAACTATATCTGCAGCAATATAATTATTACACACTCATGTACCGGCCTAGCATGGTTCCAGCGAAACCTGTCAAAAACCCATAATAGAGTTAACAAAGTTACTTGTAGTAGATGCGCCATCATTGTCAAGCTCCATTCTATTATTGATGGTATGTTGCCTCCAATAATTAATCATGAGTCAATCTTTATCCATAGTCAGCACTTTCTAACATTGCAGGCGTCGTCTGAAAGCAATTGTACTAGCACTGGGACTAATTAGATTTAAAGCCTGATAGTAGGCATGAGCAATTCCAACCAAAACAGCTCGCTTGGTTTAGAAAGTAATGGATAACTGGTGTTAATGTATTAATTAATAATTATTAGTGTCAGACAAAGTACTGATACTATGATTACAACTTTCAGTTATAATTGTTTCTGTTGGAGGGTATCAATTATGTCCCCTATGTTCTGGTATTCATCACGTAATCGCTGAGAACCTTAGATATTGACCATGTTGACGAGCTATCCCCGGAGCTGGGAAAACAATATGCCTGATTTAGCATATAATTATGGCCCCTATGTCATAACTCTGAATTGGAAGAAAAAGCAATGCCTGGAAACTTCATACACCTTGCAGGATTCTCCCCACCTGCTTCTCCCAGGAGGGGTGGTCCTTCTTAGTTGGGCCACTGTTCCTCCACTGGTCTCCATTTCCTGAGCTTCTGCCAATTGTAATTCTTGTTAGATCTCTGAGTCTTCAAACAGTGATCTCGGAATCAAATAAGGATGTACATAATGTGAGTGTAGGAGCTAAGCCAAAGATATATCAATATAGATGCCTTACTTCTGCTACATAGTTATTATGCACAACTTCAAGAGGTTTCCATAGCAGTAGTGACTAGAGAGAATGTAATTTCGGGGCGGTAAATATACATAGGGTGCACGTGATTGTAGGGTTTGTATGGCATGGGGTATGATTATTACCTTTTACCCAGGCATATAGAAGGATCCATAGTACTCAGTAAACTCCCGTGCATTTGTATTTCTAAGGTTGTAGGTATTTTGCGGCCATCTTGGATTTTTTTGGAAACGCTTCGTTTCCAACTGAATGACTTATACTCCCTAAAAAATCTTCGATTGAACCTATGTCAAAGAGCAGTTGCGGTAGCCTTTAGGCCATCAAAAATGGTATGATAGTGCAAACTTTGACGAAGGAGGCCTCGTAGCTATAGACGAATATGTAGTGCACCTATAGTATAATTATCATTATTCTGTACCAACCTTTGCGGAATCCCACAACCTCTCTGAAGGTGGAAATAACAAAATAAATAATCTCGAAGCATCTGCATTTCAGGCATTGTACTTAACTATTTTTAATGGCTGGCTGTGAATATAAACGGAAGAACGTAGTTAGATACATAAGAGGCTGTATTTACGCTATTGCTACTTCTTTTTAAAAGTAAGTCAACACATTGGGTCTCTACCCTAGCTTGTAGATATGATCTTATTTCTAAAGAATCACAGCTATGCATTTATTTTTTGTACTTTGGGGTACTTTGTCATGATAAGTGCATGGACGTAATCACTCCTAAATCGCCTGAAACTGTATAGAAATATCAAAGGGTTCCTCTATAAATGAAAGCCATGTTTTTAATGGAGCTGGCATAAGTGTTATGTCAGCACATCAAGTTTGTTGCGATATAAAGGTACGTTACATTGTGTGAAGAAAATATCCAATTTAGAACTCTGCATTTAAAGTTACACAGACAGAAGGAAAGTTTAGAATCCTTTCTTATGTACAATTTCTCCTCTTCTAGATGAGAACAAACAAAAGGCAGAGACTTAAAGCATTGATTTATCTCCTTTGCATTTGCAATTAAAATGTGCCATTATAATTATTGTTGTTCGAGCAATTGCAGTTGGAAAAGTTCAACGATGTGTTTCATTGTCCCGGGATGGATTACATCCGTTTTCTTATGGTCCATTTATTTAACTTCAAGAAGATCTAACTTTAATCTATAAGAATCCCTTACTTAGTCAGTCATTCACTCTATCACACTCACTCACTTACCTACTCAGACGTTGAGTGTTTGCATCCCCATCTGTTAATTCAGGACTGGGCTGTCCTCCCATGGGGAGGAGTAAGGGGGGGGGGGGGGGGAAGGGCATGCATATATACTGTCGCTCCCAATTTCTTACTACAGGTGATATAACTACAAATGATATACCTGTGTTTGCTATTTCTCCCAGTGTTTTTGCCACTAAGTTACTTGACTGAGCCAAGGCTTAGGCAGATGCTCTGAGCATCCTGCCTATTTAAGACTATCAAATTTGGTCTGAGGGAAGTGAGGGTCAATATTCGAGCATGCATGCCATAATACTGTGAAGGCCCAAACTAACACTGACTTTGAGTGTGTATTCGCTCAACTCCCAATGTAGCTGCAGACTTATGAGAGTACTACATGTAGTAGTCAAACCTGTCTAGCAACCCGTGTAATCTGGTCATGTGCATGTGATCGAAATGAATCCATTTGTGCCTAACTTGAATCAAACTGACATGTGGATATTGAGAGCCTCCTAAATGAAGCCTTTCATTGGATAATACAATCAGAACCGTCTCGTTAAGGCTCCACCACTTGGACTCTGGAATAGAGTTAGACATGCAAATGGACTATGGGGAATGATAATGCCCAGCTCTAGAGTCCCTAGTCAGAAGCTACAAGAGGGGTGGTGATCAGATAAAGATGAGCAGTGGCTGATGATATGGTATTGTGAACATGTCTGGATGGTCAATTAGATACTATCACAGACACCACTGATGTAGAGGCCTTGGTGAGGAGTGGGTTGGGAGTAGCCGTGGTTCCCTTTAATCGTTACACTTATATGGTTCGTCTATGTCACATTATTACGCACATTATGACCTTTTACATAGTTTGCAGACTCAAGTCTCCATCACTCTGTTGAATCCTCCCCTCATGTGAATTCCCCTACATACATTCTTTGTTTAACACTTTTCGAATTGACCACCTATAGGTATTTTCATGAAATAATGATTGAATGCACTGTAACAAGATGGAAACTTGATATGAAACTTTTCTTCTGTAGTAATACAAAATGCAACCGCTACGATCTTTTCCAGGACCAACATTATGGTCACTAATCATTAGCAATATCGGTTTTACGATCATTCCTGGGTAGTAGTTAAAAGTGTGTTGCCAGAGGATTATTCTAAGAAAATATGTTCTCGCCAGAAAAAATCAAAAGTATTTGGCTGTATAATGTAGAATCTGCATTACATTTGAACAGCTGCTTTTAAATGCTAACCTGGTTTGGATTACAATGATTCAACGTAAATTCATCTTTGGATGTCAAATCCCAGAGGGAGCCACATATAGTGGATCCAGCCATAGATAGGTGGCCTGGTTTGTAAGAAGATTTTTCTGGAGAGTGTGAGTCCTTGAAGTGGAATATACATGTTGAAATAATGGTAATCTTGTGATAGGTTTGATAATATCCAGAAGAAGGTAGCTGTATGGATCTATACACCTACTGTGTGGTAACATACTATGCATTTATCCCCACCTCTGGAAACTCTGCCTTCTATCAATCCTATAGAGTAAAACCTCTTACAAGTATAGGCCACGGCTAGTATGCAAGTCAGATCGCCAGTGTGGCGTATAAGATCAGCCTGGGATCAGTATGGCTTATCCGTAAGTTTTTAGATGTATACTACAGTAACTAAAGTCACCATAATCAGACTCCCTTTGAGGCTTATAGAATATTCCCAAAGTCTGTAATAGCACTGGCAATAACGCTGAATCTCTGTATTTTTGAATACTTTGAATCTATTAATGGTGATTCTACATACAATTAACGGTGATTCAACGTAAAATTAATGGTGATTCTACGTAAAATGAACAGTGATTCTACGTAAAATTGACGGTGACCGTCGCCGTTAAAAAAAAGGTGAATGTTATGTCTCAAAAGTTGCTGGTGATTCACCGTTATTTTGACGACTTTTTTTTACAGTGCATGATTCCACAGGTATATCTCACTGAGACCAATAGCCGGCAACCAGTGATCTCTGATCCCAAAATTTAATAGTACCTTGCTAAATGCCAGTTACTATAGAATTCGAAGATTCATTTTAAATTAATTTAAATCAATATTCAATATTGACACATCACATGATATATATCGACAACAACAATGTTACTCTTGCTGTAAATAATATTTGTTTAATATATGACATACATTAAAATGTATTCATCGTAAACAGAGCCTTTCAGTAGAGGCGAGCCTCAATGGACATTTTATCATGAAGGTAGCCTACTTTTGACCTTCTGCTATGCCGTGACTGATTGCAGGATATGGCTTGTATAATAATATGCTCATTCTTATAACAGGCAGTACCAATGTATTGCGGGTTCCAAAGACTGAACATATATGACTTGTGAACAGCGTGTTGCCTTTTCGTATATATAATGCTGTTGCAAAGATTCCTGATGTACTGTAAATTGTATAACACAGATTGCCAGATTAAATGATGGCGGATTTGGGGCAATAGTCTCCCATAATAGAATTATAAAGACTCCATCTAGTACATGCTCCATAAATTGTCGAATGCCCAAGTTCTATCATCGATAGCTATGTCGCCTCCAATAATTGTTAATGAGTCAATCTCTACCCTTATCCAGCCATTGAGTAACGTGAGAGGTATAATTGGAAAGCAATTACAGTAGATGATGACCTAATTTGATTAGGGGCCTGATAATGAGCATGGAGAGTCCCAAGCTGGAATCTCAAAGGGCAATGTGTCCAACCGAACTATGTCTTGGTTATGGAAAAGGGGATGTTGAAAATTATAAATGCATTGCGTAGGTGGTGAGTGTGGATGTAAACTTAATGTACAACGTACAGTTAGTATAGGTGTATAAGGCCTCTAGATTTTGTATTTTAGTAAACATAAAGTACATGTATGATTGACTAGGAGAGGTGCACGCCTATAAATTTACAGGGTTAATTTACAAAATGATCTCCATTTCATGTTTAAGTTGATATATGATCGGAATTCAATTAGACATGGTTATTTTACTCGGGGAGATGGGGGTGGGTGAAGGAGTGCTGAAGTGATTCCAAATAATGTAATTGACAGTACAGTCGACTCGGGTACTAGGTCTACATACTTACTTACATACCTGACATATAGATGATTATAGGTATACCTAGATGCATTTCAGTAAAGACATGAACTTTTTGTATCACTGCAAAGTCAGACACAGTATCATACTTTCTGCAGAAGGGGACTGATAAGAGATTGACATTTTATGAACATATAAAGGCCATGGCAACAGCAGCTCGCCATAGAAATAAGATAAATTGTATGTCCCATGTCTCTCAGTGGAAATACAAAACCCAACTGAGCAGACGTTTGAATCTAGAAAGTTAACTATCAGACTTCAAAGTTGTTTTCATATGATAGAAAGGAAGATAGCATTAACTTGGGAAACTTTCAGAAAACTCGTCACACTGAAGATGATCGAGTGTTCATATCCTTCAGCACATCTGCAAAGCCCTGGAAATGCTTAGAGTAGAGAGAACAAAATTCCAATATTGCTCATGGCTGGTTGTCCAACCTAACTATGAGACAAAAATTTAATCCCTGGAAGCCTCATGTATTACACCATGCAGTGCTTCTCCCCCTCCACCCTCGAGGGGGAACGCGGGGATGTCTTCTTAGTTAGGCCAGGAGGGAACACTATCCCACCACAGTGAATAACCCAACACCACTCTACTAGCCCTAACTTCCTATTGAGTTTCGGGGAATCTGCCATTTCCAACCCTTACTAGGATATCTGAGTCTGCAAACAATGGCCCTGCCTTTCTCATAGAGGGAATAACTGAGCAACTCACAGAGCCGCTCGGACGCTCAAGGGGAACCAAGACAGGAGATTATTGTGGGCCCCACGACCATGTCTGGGTAATCAATCAGCAGTTGAACCAATAAATGGTACGAAAGAATTATTCAGACACTTTGCACGGCCACTGAAACCCTAGAGCCCCATCATGCCAGCCCATACTAAATCACAATGGACAGGGAGGGCCGTTTTTAATGTTTAAGGAACCTTTTTTTTTAAATATTTGTTTGGACAACGGCTTCTCATTATTATGCTGGAATCCCGCAAGACACTTTAAACTCACTTTCCCAATTCTCAACCTCAGCTTTTACTGTTGGCTATATTATCTCGTGGCTCTGCACCTTCTTTGCTCAGTATTACAACATTCAGAAACATGTATAGACCAAGATAAAGCATTACTCATTATTTTATTTCACATACAGATATAATTCAGATAATATTAAAGTACATAAGTATAAATGTTACTCCTAACCTCGTCTTTGTCATGAAGGTTTCGGAAACCTCTGGGTGTTGTATGCATCTCTATAGTATGAAGCTTTGGGTGCTGATCTCCTTCTAAAGGTTCTTGGTCAGGCCATATCAGATATACAACACTAATCTAACTGTATATGAGACTTCTCCTTCTGCCAGCTATGGTTTCCTGAAGTACTAGTAAATTGGGAAACTGCCATACAGTCGACACCAAGTCAATTTACTGTGGAAGGCTTATTGGATGACTTCTATCATGAATATCTATGTTTCCTTAGACGTGACAATAACCATCTGAATACGATGTGTCATGTCAGGTTATAGTAATGTAAGCTGGTAAGCCTTGGGCTGTGTATGTCTGCCCCCAGGTATTAGAGCAAAATGACTGTACCTGTTACTGTCCCTTTGTATTATTGACTGATTGAGTATAGTACATAATTGCCTCACGATGTTCACCATTGTTCCAGTTTCCAGTGTCACCTGCCATAGATTTTGCATATGCCATATGTAGATCGGCATTCATGAAAGCCTTTCCCTTTCCTTTGTCCTCATATGATAGAATGTATTCAGTCAGGAAGAAAAAGTGAGCAATTTATATTGCGTTTGTTACCTTGCATTATTTGTTTAAGGTACTGGGGACTTTCTTAAAAACAGAGGGTGGTGGTTTAGCAATAGGCCTGTGTCCATTATACGACAAGGAAAGTGGAATATATGGCTGTTTTGACGTCCAGCAATATGTACATATCTGGGATTATATTTTGTAGATATATTCTACTTTAACTGTAGGTATGCTGTGTCCACTAGGCGTTATAAATTGCTGCCGGGACTGCCCAGGGCAAACATGGACGAGGTTTTACAATAGAATAAAGAGCATATATTCCAATTTCTGCACTAAAAATCAAACATGCTAGATATTCAAATGCCCACTTTTGACGTCCATTTTTGACCCCTGCATGTTGCTCTCCCACTTTTGTATTTGAGAATTTTGTCGTCGAGCTGTGTCCACAGGGAGACAAAACATATATTTCATATTTGTATTCAAATTCACGTTTTGACGGACGACAAACGACCTAATATATGCTAGTGGACACAGGCCTTTTGAGGGACGGGCAAGGTTTTTCGACACCAGTAAAGCCCCGAGGGAGCCTAAAAAATTCACTTTGCTTTCAGAAAAAAGTCAGTGTGTAAGTATATGCCAAAGGGTGCACGCAAAGGATTGCTTGCTGATCCTTCGGGAAGGAGATCAAAGGAAAGCTGGCCCTGCGAAAGAGGACGGTGAACATTTTCCATCACACTAGAATTTCCACCACCTACTGTTAAAAAGTAACTTTCCCTCATTAATAACGAAAGGGAGGTTTGTGAAGTAGTGCACCTTTCTGAGTAGTACTCTGGTGGATATCTGTTCAGTAGCACCTGTCGAGCTTTCTTCCTGTCCTGTAGGGAGTGGACAGGGCTCTAGGTCTATGCAGTTGCAGTCATTTCGGCAGCCTCCCATTGGCTGTCAACTCTACGCCGGTACCTGTGTCAGGCCAGTCAAGAGCCGCGCCTGAGAACGTCCGGACATGAGACATGAGAGACACTAGAGCCAGGGTCCAAGTGAAGGGGCTGAATGGTATTGGCATTTATCCGACTTTGGCCCACGCCCTTCTATCACCCAACCGTAGCCATCTGGTTTGATCATTTTGGCATTGGGAGCTTGATGTCAAGGGAAGCCACTGCCAAATAACCTTCAAAGCCAATGCCTCATGGTCAAGGACTATGCACTAGTCAGAGTCTTGAGTCTGGTCACCTAAAGCTATATGATGCAGGATGGTGGCGGGATTTAAAACTGATTGTACCTTGTCAAAAAAAAGGACATAACGTTACCAGAGTCAAGATCAACATAATATTGACACTTTAGAAATGGGACAGACATGTGGCAGCGGACAAACTAATCAATATAATCAGCCAGTCTCGTGGTCTGAACACCCTGCACTTTATGTCCATTTCCCAGATCATAGCCCGAAGGCCTCCACCTTGCTACCCACTTTAGTACAGGCCGTAGACGTTGGTCTGGTGTCATCAGATGGCATAAGAACATTCCATTTTAGTTGCAGTAAATAGGTAGTCCTCCACATATCAACACTAATAATACTCTCCCTAACTTGACAATTGGATTTACTTTGTCTTAGTGTAATTAAACATCAAATGGTGACAACGTTTTTTCAGGTTTATGTTTTCTCTAATGGATACCAAATAACTATTACTGCGTCTTGTTCCGATATTTTAAACAGCCATCTTGGATTTTGGAAATAATATAAGGACATATTTAATGGAATCGTTGGATCTTGAGACTATCTATCTTGGTGTTTGACAAATAGGTACAAGTCCATAGTCTATACTGCGTGTAGTCTATACAGTCTATACTAAGGGTTGTCAGCCTATTATTTACCAGTCTGTCTGTAAGTTTTGAGACTGCTAAATCTTTTACTTAAACCCCCACCTATAAAGGCCCAGGGAGCTGGTCCTTGCTCAGCTCCGACTGTTACCAAACGCTTTCCCTTTATTACAAGGAGATATGTAATATGTTGTTTTGAGATGAATTGAGTTTTAGAAATTTTCATTACTTGTCCCATTTTACACCGGTTTTGTACATCTTTAGGAATTCTTACGTATATAGAAAAGGGAAGGTTTAGTCATAGTTTGAGACACTGGATAGTTGCATCAGCTGAACCCTGTTCCACCATCAGTCTCTGTCCATCACACATTCACATACTCTCTCCACGGCGGCTTTGTGGACCTAACATCTACATATAGGCAGCGACCACCAGACAAATAACTCGTCTTATTATATATATACTTGGCATCAATGATGTAAAATCCACCGTCCCAGAGAGAATCAACGAGAGAGCCTTGCCCCACCATAGATCGGGTCCGTATTACTTTGTACCCCACCCCAATATCGCCCAGCTGGGGCTCCTAAGAACGACCACCCATTGGTATCGCCCTAGATACCCCACCTTCAGGCCCCTGTCCCTACTTGCTGTGTTGGGGCTGGTAGGACCATCCATCAAGGGTCAGTATTTGCTCGCTGGTGTGTGCTCTGCAGGCGGCAATGGAGGGAGCAGCTCCTTCCTGCTCGCTGTAATTAATAAGCACATATGTGACCCTGTTGGCCACCCCCATAACCAGGGCTACATGTTCACATCAGGCTCCTTTGTAAAGTCTTGTTCGGCCGGCTAATGCCACTGTCATACCTAAAGTACCGCCTTATAACATATTGCCACTGAGATGTACACTGCCAGGGTGGGGTGAGAAGGGGTATTTATATTCATTTACACTAGGCATTTGTCAGTCCCTCTCCCCCCTTCACCCCGTGTATGCACCAGCGAAACCATTATTCTACAGTTAGTTTAAATTGTCATTTATAAGTTTACATTAGGCCAAATAAAAAAAGGTGTGTTTCAGGTTACCCGACCCTACCTAGCAAAACAGGGCCGACCCTAGAAATTTTATGCAATTTTGAAAAAATATTTATATTTTGGGTCATTTTGGGGCTATTTAAGGGTCAATCTGATAGTTCACGAGTCGAGGCGGTCGTCGGCGAGTCGGCATGTTAGTTCGTGAGTCGATTTCTGGCTACTTTTCAGGCTAAAGTTTTTAAAAAAAAAAAAAAAAAAAAAAAAAATCCGACCTACCTACCCTAGATTTTCAGACCATGTAACCTGAAACACACCTTCTTCCTTTTTTGGCCTAATCACATTATCATACAGGAAATTATTTACTATAAATAGAAAGGGTACCGCCAATTTTAAATGGCTGTGAGTAGACACACTTTGTGCATGGGATATAGTTTACACACAGAAAAGTAAAGGTGTCAACCGTGTCTCCCACGTGGCTTTGGCAAAAATGAAGTGTCAAACAGCTATTGACTCTGCTATTGACGCTGATAGTAGAGAGTCAACTCAAGTTGACACTAATAGTAGAGAGTCAACTCAAGTTGATCCTTCATATAAGCAGAGTCATTAGCTGTTTGATTCTCTATTTTACCAGAGCCACGTGGGAGACACAGTAGACACCTTTACTTCTCTCTGTGTAATAGTTAACATAATAGGTAAGCAATACGGCTCGACCAGTGGCTGCAAGATGTTTGCCGTTTGGACAAAATTAGGGCTGCAGACGCCCAACAGGAAGTGCATAATAATAAGAGTTCGGGGAGGAATAAGTCCCTCGGTGAAGCAGAATGACTTGTGGGGGCCTTATCCTAGTTTCTGTATCCATGTGTACCAAACGTACCCTTAACGCTCAAACGAGTGGCCGTTTGAGGAATAAGGACACATCACGGGACACTAACCCACAAGTATGGCATTAAAGCACAAACGCCCTTAACTCACAAGTGCCTTAGCCCACAAACACCCATATTTTGTGATTATGTCTCACGGTGTGCCCTTATCACTCAAATGGTCAAACGTTTGAGGGTTAAAGGCATGTTTGGGGAATAAGGCCCTCACAGAACTTCAGACTTCAAACAGGTGCTTCAAGATGGGGACAGGGCCCAACTCATATTTTGGAGACTTCAATTGGACTGACCAAAATAAATAAATCTACTTTAGGGCCTACTCCACACATCGGCAGGGAATGAGACCTTCTGATGGTAAAAGGGAGGCAGTTGATGTAAGGCCCCCATTTCTGCCTCCCTAACTGTCAGAGACCTTATTGCCCTACGCCTGTGGTACACATAGATGCCTGTAATACCCCTGGGTCCTGGTCACTTAGCTATCCTACATTACTGACGCATCTTTCCATATTACTTCCTTTCTAGCCGTCAGGCCATCTGATTGGCAGCCCTCTCCCATGACGCTGCGGACCTTCCCTTTGACTGCCCCCACAATGGCGGGTAAAGTCGTCCTCGGTACTGTGCTGGAGGTCCCCCTGGACCCTAGGTTCCTATCAGTGTAGGATGCCCCCTACCGTAGTGGACAGTGCCCTACGACCAGCCCTCCCTTGGGCCATTAGGCTCTAGCAATGAGCAGCTCTGAGCAACTATCCTCGCTGTTCACCTTGTCAGGATAATTATACAGGGCTGACGCTTAGGACCTGCTCTAGTAATACATCCAGACCTAGGTACCACAGGGAACTAGACTAAACTCTTCAAGATAAAGCTAAAATCTAAAATCATATATCTTGTGTTTATCAATAGTATTCCAAAAGGATTACCGTGTAATTAACAGCAGCCATATTGGATAAGATTCAAATTTTACTAAAAGGACAATCTTCCTTCTATGGCGAATTAATCTGAAACCGGTCTAAAAGCTGGTGGTCCAGCATCTATTTGAATAAGATTGTGTGTAACCATATGAGTCTGCCTGTAGCTATGTATAATACCTTATGGATTTACAACCACCATGATATTGCAAAACGTAATATTAGCAGCTACGTGGATGCCGACCAATAGAACCAATCATGTATTGTTAATAAATTATGGTTTAGCATAATGGTTGCCTCAGTTCCATGTACCCACCAACAGTCAGGGTCCGAAGGTGGGGACTAGCACAAATAAACACTGGCTGCGACCTCATGACCATGGGAGTATGTTCAGCTGTTTCATTAGTGATCGGAGAGGCTTTTGATCCCATACATTTCCCAAATGCCCCCTCTGGTTAAAGGTTATGTCAGGGTAACTGGTTGTTTAGAAATTAGCTTCAGCTGGGTCTGAGCTATAAGGTAGAGCGGTCCCTCTACATTTTGGTACCTACAGGCAGAGTCAGAGACAGAGGCACACTTTAATTGTGAAGGTAGAATCTACTGTAGTGTTATAGCATCTATCGTAGCTTTACAGAGACTCTGATAGTGCCTACACAAATAATATGTACACATACAGTAGATTTTACTGTATACTTACACAAAATGCAACCAACTGCAGTGTTCACCATCATGCAGAGTCGATTATTATATCCTAGGCTGAACACTACAATAGTAACTTTAAGTAAGATAAACCTCAGCGCATCTCTAGCATTATCCATACACAGAGTTTTTCATTGATTAGCCAACACATGCACATGTATTCGCAACTAACAGCCTTCCCTCCCCGTGTCTGGACATTGTGTATCTTTCTCAGGGACCATACTCTTAGAGTGGTGCTGCTTCAACACAAGTTATTCCTCTTTGAAAACATTAAAGTCTTCAAGACACACACACACCCTGTATTTGCTAATGCGTCCTGGAGTGAGCTAATCAGCTTAAGCCCGACAGTTTTGGTTTCTGACCTGTCTCCATACGGTGCTACCTAATTTGCGAGACCCGAGGTACTTGATGGTTTATCCTGTCCAAACCCACACTGAGCCCGAATGGAGTACCCCAATTTAAAACTGATCTGCACCCAAATAGCAGTTATTAGCATCATGATAATGCCAGAGTAATATTTGATTTCATAACATTAGGCCTGCCAACACACCTGGTCAGACAAATATATCTAATCAATTGATATTACAGAAGATTAGACCATCTGGTCGTCGACATTACATTGTGTACATACATACATAACTTAACTGATCCTGCGATGTGTCACTATATCATATTATGGCATTATTAGCGGTGTTCTGGCAGCGGTGTTACCCAATGTTTGTACATATGGCGTTTTCCTCTTCATGTAATGTCTCACCTAATTGTGTGATTTGCTTAATGTCTGCATCAGCTAGCAGTTTATCAATATAGTTAGCATTGCAAAGGGTGTTGCAACTACAGCGATCCCATTTACACTCACCATTCACCCTGACCAAGAACGATCGCGATGAGCACATTGTCAGTGGGTCTGGTTGAGCTGCCTTGAGCGTGAATCATCGTCCATAAGTTTAATATTACAGATTTTTTTAAATCATCAGATGACTGAATCACGGCCGACCGAGGTCAGTGGAATACTCCCTTTAGGCATTCCACAGCTTATAATAGACATTGATGATAGACCAACTTTGGCTACGGTCATCCGTCATAAAATCAAATAATGAAAAATAAAGACAAGTAGTCATGCTTTTTAAATAAGAAAAAAAACATCAAAATAAAAATCTCTACATTTTTCAGCGCATTAAGAACTCTGCTCACTATTTGTAACCAAAACTGTTGGCACGTGGAGAGAGGATCATTATGAACATTTTACAATCAACGATAAACTATTTTTTATGAGCCCATAAAGGTCAGCCGCGTGGCCTTGGGCAGTAAATGCAGTGCTGCCAAGGATGGATAAAATGCCATACCGTGGCATGTTAATGGTTGATAAATGTGAGTTATGACTATATATACAAAAAGGTGATATCTTTTTATCATGGTTTTAGCTGGTTTCATCTTTTGACGTCCGATTCCACAGGCGGCGTCCAATGATGGGACATCCCTTTAAGAGCAATACTGTCTGGGCACCCAATACGGTGCCGAGACAACATGGCTTAATGTGGCCCATACATGTATTTTACTTGGGCAAGCTGGGCTTGTAATCCCATATCTGAGATTTGGTCATCAGGGCATTAAGTTGTCCAGGGCTACCAGTGGGAGCCCAGATAGTTCAGCCCACCAAGACATTTTAAAAATACAGTGCAGATACCTCAAAACATACTCATCTGTGATTATTCTCAGAAATGACCATCTAAAGTACACTTTATAAGTAGCCGTGTTAAAGTGGGTTCAATCTGGGTTGGAGTAGGGTACCTATAAATCTGGAAAAGCCTATATGGAACCAACTGGTTAGCCCAGGACAAAACTATGCTGAGTTCCATATTGCAGCCCACTTGGGACCCATTTGAAACACATTAAGCAATGCTGACTGGGGTGGTGGCTGCACAAGATGCAGCATCCAAAGACCTTGGGTATCCATGCAGTAAGAACAGCACTATAGATGATGCTATATATCCTAGACCAGAAATAGAATGAGGACGGAACTTGCACACATACATATATAGATATTGCCTCCCCCATTGGACCTGGCACTATACTTATGTAGGGCAGGCTCTAATTTCCTCCCATTGGACATATACTTCACACCCTGCATCTATATGCTAACACCTCATAGTGTTGCAGAACGAGTGACAGAATAGGGTGATTTGTAGCAACTGATGCTATTATGACTTTGCTGCTGACTTCGCAGAATGCTCACTACCCGGATAATCCCTTAGGTCCGAGATGTCACGGGCCTAGCCATTGCCTTCTCAGAATTCCTTTTCCCACTGGACACCAAGTTTGTGTGCATGGGAGACTGTCCCGTGATTAGTTGCTTAGGGTATACACGGCGCGTTTTTGACAGCGGACTAGACAAGACAAAACATCCCCATACATGTCTGGAGAAGTCTTGTCTCCTAAAAACTGCTGGTGTATACCTGTTCGAGATAACTTATCTTGTGTTGTCTGCACTTGTCTGCATAATGTGCTTGTCTGCTGATGTCAAACATGTTTGAGAACTCTTGTCTCCAGTCCGCTCTAGTCTGCTTTTAGTCTGCACAAATTGTGGGTGTATACCAGTTACAGACTGCTCACAACATGTTGCGAGCAACTCAGCCAACGAGGGAGGCCCTCAGGGTCATGACATTGTGACAATTAATTCAGAGCTGCCCACTGATCCCTACCTTCTTTAGTTATACAGACCTCCACCAGGGTTGTACTCATGACTTTAGCAGACAGGTCTGGAGCAGGACCCGTGTAACATGTCCTACAGACAAGACGGGGCAACACAAAACTTCAGCAGACATTTAGGTATTCAAGTCCATGTCCATGGGAGTAGCACCTACTTAATGATTGATGTCGCCATTATGATTTGATAACTTTCTTAAAACCTGACCAGCTGACCACAGGAGTAACCAATGGGAGCAATGGTGGGAAATTTGATGCATAATTAAGTCCAGCTGGTAAATGTCAGAAGGGCCTAGGGCACTTTGTAGTTGTGGTCCGTCGGGAAAACAACCATCCTCGTTACCAAACAAAACCTGCCACGTATACAACAGCAATCAATCAGGACTTTTCTTACATACCTGAATGAAGAAATGTATTAAAATGCCTCATAGTAAACTGATAAATGGTGATATTAGTGGCCACGGTGGCCCTGATATCGACTGCAACATGACACACAACCACACCCATAAGCAGGTTTTATGCATGTACAATGATGTACAGAATTGCCTGTGACATGGCTGCAAACCTATAGGCCAAGTAGTGCCCCATACCAGTATTACCTGACTGAATGGACCAAATGGACGGTTTAGAATGTGCCTACCTTAAAGTGTACGGCAACGTCTAGACCATTTCGCAACATTGTCATACCAGTACACGTTGCGGTATACATCATGCCCTTAAACTGTTAAACTCCCTAATGCTTTAACAAGGCCTTCCTGGCTGGTTCTGCAATGTCTGGCTAACATTACTCTCGTGGTTCTAAGATTCAGAAATCTCTGGCCAGCGTTATTAATATGAAATAATGTTCGCTGAAATCAATCCTCTGTAATTCTTAGAGTTTGCCCGAAGATTCAACTCGACTTCATTCCTAGTTAGTTTTAATTTAACACATGCCTGGATCTGTCAGGTCCAATAAAAGTTATATTAGTCCTGAGCAATAAGAGAGCCTGCAGTTGATGGTGAGATAATACGCCTAGATTAACGGACCTTTCTTTGCGTCTGTAGTGCTCTGAAGCAATTCAGGAATATGCCATTAACATATGCACTCCTTTGTGCTGCTTGGTCCTTGCAAGACAGTTATCTCTACCTACGCATTTTCTTCTGTAATTTAACACCCACTCTCTCTCCAAGTTAAGAAGTACAATAACATGTTTGCTACACCACAATCAGTACATACTGCTGGAACTGACACTGTTGATGCACTGTAGTCCCAACCTCCCAGTGGGCACAACATTAAATTTAATGTTGAATCAACTTTGAATCAACATTGAATCAATATTGATTCAATGTTCTGTGCCACCCCAGATCTGTGTACATCTTGACGGTACATGTATTAGCAACATGTCTTTTTTGGCTAGGCTGTTCAAGGTGACGTTACTAACTTAGTGCCAAAAGCCATTAGCTGCATGTTCAGCTAGACTTCATGACTGTATTCTCCACCTTCCAAGTGTGTGTGAGAGAGAGCAGCTGTCCGGTCAAGACTTAGAATAAACATTTCCTACCTTACATATTACCAACGTAATAGATGCACTTGTCGCAGGATATTGAATTTAAACTGACCAATTGCAGTTTTACTTAGACATATCAATGTGGAAATAAAGCAGATAAAACATGATGACACCCAATCCTGAGAAAACGTGCACTCACCTCAAGCAATGTTTTCAGAGGGCATAACATGGCATTCCTATCAAATATAACTATATGTGATGTAGCCAAGGTTGAATAGTCCGTGATTACACTGAAGCCGAGAACTCCACTTGAGCTAGAAACTTGAATAGCCTATATAAAATTATCCTTAGCTGGTGAGAAGGTCTAACTATGTCAAATTGGTGTCTAGCTGCACCCATCCTGTTTAGTCTGGGTGATCTGTGGATGAGCAGCTCTGAGATGGTAATACAAGGGTGAGAGCAGCTCGGTGCCTCGGCTGAGCAGCTCTAGCTGAGGGCCACGTGCACCGGCCCCGATTCCCACTCAGATAAGGGTACTAGACTGGACCTGCTCCTCTGTAGCCCTGGGATGAGGGGTGATCAAGTGAGACATGTCAAGCCAAGCAGATACCAGCCAATCAGCCCTGTGGCCTAGATGTCATGCAGGGCTGGGTGGTAGGGTCTAGTCCCAGATAAGACTGCGACTGGTCCGTCACACTGTTGTATACGGGGTAGTGGGATATCATGTACCTAGAACCGAAGGAAGTCAAGCATGGACCTGGCAACTAGTCCTTTTTGGTAGTTAGCATAACACTGGTAGTTGTCAGTGCTGATTCAACGTTAAACTAACTTGTGTTCCCACTCGGACTGCAGTGTAGATAGACAGGGATGGATCGTGCAAATATTCGGGTGGAACGATCTATTCTATTTCCGTGAGAATTCCTTGTGACTACAGCATCATGGCGCCCTGGCTATCACTTCCCCTCACAGTAACAGAAACTCCCGGCAGAGCCTACAAATTCCATCTCCCTGCAGGATATAGATACCCCTTCTGTATGCTCCTGCTCCAGCTGAGAGTGAAAACACCTTCAGGGCGTGTCTGAACCGGGGTGGTCGTTACTGGAGACATGCCATGTACATACCAAACCCCGTATACACACACAGAGAGTGGCCCCAAAAGACTGGTAAAGATGAAAATGATGTACAACACGGAGATGCATGCTATATGCAGGAATCCATCTCAGATTGCCTTCATCTAACGTTGCAGGGGTTGAACTAAATAGATTTGTCAATTGAGTTAGGGAAGAATGAGAATGGTTTCGTATTTCTATAGTGGTCTTTTTCATATAGAGCAGATTTTTAGGGTTTCCCAACAGGTTCCTATTGGCCGGGTAAAATGGCATTGTAGTATTCTGCTCTATAGCTCCTGGCATAATGAATGGGGAGAACAGCCTCTTTTTGTATTCAACACGACACACACTCTGCTTCGAGACTTTCTCTTCAAAAAATGGATCCTTTTGAAGTCTTCATTGGGTACTCTACCTCGCTGTTGTACATCTTTGTAGACGAGGTACAACTTGGAATTTGTGTATCTGAATGCATCTATGAGAGCTATATAGGTGTCAATGCGCGCATCTAGCTCATTATGTAGATGTGCATATTTCTCAAGGTCAATCTTTAGGTGATGACATGATAAAGCATTAAAGATGTACCCAGATTTATTATATAAAATACAGGATTTATTTACCATTTTTTAAACTTTTTTAAACTTACAGGTGCTCGAACGGCTATGTCCAGCTACCCGCATCGACTCGTATATCATATTGTTGACTAAAATTGTTGACCTGAACTTAAAAAACCTTCGTAGAAAACAAAGGGCATTCTTTTTAGTATTAAATTATATAATATTCTATCTAGGAATATGTTGGCAATGGCATTGGTAACGTCGAACATCTGTTGATGGTTACCTAGTGAACATTTACAGGTATGTTGTTTAGGAGTACATAATACGTTCCTCTAAAATTATCAAGAGTATTTCTTGGCCAAAATGGGTTCCACGGGTAGTGCCATTAATGGGCTGCTTGGCTCCATATACATTGTAGCAATGGACTCGTACCCTGACCATACGGCAGGTATCAACTTTCTTGAAAAATATGCCGATTGAGTTTATTACACCACAGTTACTCTTATGAATACTTACACATACACATAAGCGGAATATCGACTTCCATTGTAGTTGTACGTAGAATATACACATAGAAAATACGTAGCATGTTTACCATGCTGAAGATAGATTGGAAAAGAAGTACTTGTTACCCTATAATATTATCTCCATAACATTCCCATGCCAATGCATACTATACTTTAGACAGATCTAAATTCTGATAGTATTTGAATAAGCCAAACTGACTACACACCAGTTACTCGTCAGTCGATTCCCATCTCTAAATGTACCTCCTCAAAATTCCGTAGTACCTCTATCAACTAGTGGCATATCCATGTGCATACCCAGATACCAGCGGTGTATGATCTAAAGGGATTGTTAATGCGATACATTAAAGCATCAAATCATTATTAGTCCCATACGTGGTGAATGTCAGACCCACAGAAGAGTTTCTATGGCCCTGCTATACTCAGACACGTTTCCTTCCGACTGCAACTTCTGAACAGCATAAAATACATGTTTACATAGCTAGTAAACTGTATTCTTCGAACGGATTATCCATGCAGTCTGTGGGCCCTCAGATGTTCCGATACAGCAGAAGTGAATCATTTGGCTGTTCAGTGTTCCGCTTACAGAACAGAAAACCGTGTCCAAATATTGGTACAGAAACGCTCAAACGGACTCAAACAGTATAGTATGGTATAGATATAAACCATAATTATCAGCTTAGATGATTAGAAAGTGATCATTACGTGAGCACTCCTATATCACTGTATATAATTTCCCAGCTAGGGCTAGGGTTGCCTTCATAGAAGGTAGTCTATAGAGCAGACATCGAATCTCACACTCCTTTCCACCCAATTCCCCATTAGAAAAATATCTCATTTTGTAATATGAAGTCTACAATCCATCAATCATAATGTCCTTTTCTCCTATTGATGAATGGATGCCATATCGAGCGCCTTTGATTATGAGTTCTGCTGAAAGCAATTTGATAAGTTGATACTGAATAGCATTGTCCGAGCCTCCCATTGTAGAACTAATTAGCAAAGTCTATGTAGCAAAGGCACATGTAGATATTCATGCACACAGCCCCAGATAATGTATAACCATTGCTTCCTTACTTCTTTGATACATAGTCAGTCTCGGAATTCTTTTTTTGACATTCCAAATATGGAAGTTTCCCACCTATATGGAACATTCTGAAGATGTCTATTGTATTCCGCATAAAGATCTAGTCAAAGAGGGTTATTGATATTGGAAATATTGGCTCGGTAATATCATATAACACTATCTCTGATTTGCAGGTATGAATTCAGATATCGCTAACACATGGTGCCAAGCACATCTGTACAGTTCAGTCTTTTTGGGGTCGGCTGGGGAACAAAGCACTGGGGCATTCCACTATTACGTATTAAATTTCGTTATTTCCTATGCATAATTTTGTTATTTCCTATGCATAAAAAACCTAGGAGTTCGATATCTTTCTCAACGACTACTTAACTATCTGAATTACAGTGAGTATGTTGAATGAGGGCTAGGAACTATTAGTCCAAGAGGCCAGACAGATCCTTTCATGTTTTGAGCACCAAATGATTTGACAGCAGATTCTTTTGTAAAAAAATCTCACGAATTCAGATCTGCATTTCTTACGAATATCCGATTTGGCGTTATCTCACAATCAGCCCTTAAAGTAGGTCACTGTCTATTTCCTTAAAAGTAAACTTATTTCACTTTGGCCCTCTATTATGATGTAATATTCATGGTCTTAAGGGTGAGGGACCCTCCTTTGGTATTTACATAATTTGTGCATTATATTTTCCAAGATGGCCACCATGGTAATTGAGATTTGGTGATTTTCAAGTATCATATGTCTAGAACAATGTCTAGTGTTTATCCAAATGGCATGATAGCCCAGTGGCAGATTTTAGGGGGAGAAAACGGGCCCCACCCACCCCCTCCCTTTTGAGAAATTAAAAAAAACAGAAGAGGGGGAAGAGAAAAAGAGAGAGAAGGAAAAAAAAGAGAGGAGAAAGGGATATCTGACCTTTCTGGAAGCCAAATTTGGCTCTTTTTAATGCCAAGATATGGACCTTCTGGTCCCCGAAACTGGCCCCTCTCTGATCCCCGAACCCGGCCCTTTCTGACCCCTGAGCCTGGCCCTTCCTGACCCTCAAACTAGGCCAATTCTGATGTCCAAACATGGCCCCTCCTACCCTGAAACCGGGCCCTAAATCTGGCCCTTCCTAACCCTCAAACTGTGCTCTAAACCTGATCCTTCCTAACCCTGGGGTCGGGCACTAAACCTGGCCCTTTCTGACTCTCAAATGTGGCCCTAACTCTAGCCCTTTCCCTCCCTAAACAATGTTCCAGCCTCAATGATAAAAGATGAAAGACTGGGCTATAGTATATTGTGTGTCAAATTGACCCAGATTTCACCATTTCTAATTTAGACTTTCAGAATTTTTCAAAATTTTCCACTCCAAAAAGAATGTCCCAGCTGCAATTATAAAAATAAAACAGATCTGAGCCATATGTTACGTATGTACCAGACTCCACCATTTCAAGTTTAGACATTATCATCTCTTCCATATCTGTTTTCCTCATAATGTCAACTCTTCCTCTTTACCACCTTCCTCAACCTCAAGTGGGGCCTTCACTAATATGTCCTGTACTGATTTCGGAAACTAAGTGCAGTCAAACCAGTTCATCAGGTAATGTCCATCCATATTCCACAGGGTCCACATGTTGAGGAATTGGATGCCATGCTCGCTTCCACATAGATGACACCAGATGCACCTCTGTACTTGTTTCTCTAAAGCAGGTTGATTTGGTGGGAAATTACTGGGATTTGCTCCTTTTACCAGCTGTAGGAGATCTCCTTCCTTCTTTGGGGCATACTTTGTTTCAAAGATAGCTAGCCTTGCCTGGTTCACTGACTTAAATTTCGGCTTCCCATACAAGGCACACACCCATCCCAGTAAACAAAAAACGTTATACAGCATTTTGTAATGTTATTCAACGTTATATAACGTTTCTCTAAGGCTCCTCACTATGGCATAACGTTATATACAGTTTTAGAACGTTATTTTGACGTAAAATAACGTTTTTTTGTTAGCTGGGATGGCTCATCTTCAGTTCTCAGATTTCTTTTTCAGATGGTTTACATTATCCTCACCAACCTTTGAGAAAGTCTCAGTGTATGACTTGTTTCTCAACAAAAAATTCGAAGGTCTCATTTCCCATTAGTGGTTGAAAGCTGGTGTGTAGTCACTGCCTTTTATTGCATGAGCCCTGGCAGTGCACACATCACATCAACGTTAAGGTTTCCCAACATTTCTGTGACATTAAACCAGTATCCAGACAGACATTAGGCATGACACTGTGAGTCTTGTTGAAACTGTACACATGGTAGAGCAACAAGATAACGATATCTGTGTCATTGGCTCTCAGAGTAATCTCAGCTTGTTGATTATGTACAAGGAAATGGGTCAAGTGGAATACAGTGGCGTAGGAAAAGGGGGGGGGGGGCAGGGGGACCAGGGCCCCCCCCCCCCATCACTGAGGAAGGGGGCCTGAATATGTTTGGCCCCCCCCCAAAATTTGTCAAGACCTGTAGTATGATACACACAATTTGCAAACCTTCCCTTTCCCGCATAGGAAAAAGTGGGGACAGAGGGGGCCTGGACCCCAAATCAGAACTAGAGGGGGCTCAAATACTTCTTTTCCATACAATTTAATATATGTGTGTATATAATACATCATGCATAAAAATCGATACTTGAAGTTGGTTGGAATGGGCCCCTCCTGGGCCCCCCAATGAAGACTTGCTTCCTACCCCTCTGGAATATGATTCTGGTATCCGCCTCTTGATAAGAACATTCAAGTTCCTTGATTTCTTGTTTGATGACTCCTTCTCCAGTGGCACTGAACTCAAAAATGTGTCATGAGAAGTTATGTAGATTATCTGTCCATTCAGGATGGGTAGATATGCTTCTTGTGCCCACTCTTGGAGCAGGAACTTCTCTAGGGATGTTTAAAAGGACTCTGGTTTTATAGCAGCCCTCCAGTCCTTTGGGCGTTGCCAGTTATTTGTACAGAATTGTTGGATTCTCCCTGCTGTTATTCTGTCCTGGAATGGGGAGAACAGCCTCTTTTTGTATTCAACACGACACACACTCTGCTTCGAGACTTTCTCTTCAAAAAATGGATCATTTTGAAGTCTTAATTGGGTACTCTACCTCGCTGTTGTACATGTTTGTAGATGAGGTACAACTTGGAATTTGTGTATCTGAATGCATCTATGAGAGCTATATAGGTGTCAATGCGCGCATCTAGCTCATTATGTAGATGTGCATATTTCTCAAGGTCAATCTTTAGGTGATGACATGATAAAGCATTAAAGATGTACCCAGATTTATTATATAAAATACAGGATTTATTTACCGGTTTTTAAACTCACAGGTGCTCGAACGGCTATGTCCAGCTACCCACATCGACTCGTATATCATATTGTTGACTAAAATTGTTGACTAGGAAAAGCAATATACAAGTGGGGGATTTTGTTGTACGGATGAACACAAAACTTTAGCGAGGAAAGATTAGAAATGACCTGAACTTAAAAAACCTTCGTAGAAAACAAAGGGCATTCTTTTTAGTATTAAATTATATAATATTCTATCTAGGAATATGTTGGCAATGGCATTGGTAACGTCGAACATCTGTTGATGGTTACCTAGTGAACATTTACAGGTATGTTGTTTAGGAGTACATAATACGTTCCTCTAAAATTATCAAGAGTATTTCTTGGCCAAAATGGGTTCCACGGGTAGTGCCATTAATGGGCTGCTTGGCTCCATATACATTGTAGCAATGGACTCGTACCCTGACCATACGGCAGGTATCAACTTTCTTGAAAAATATGCCGATTGAGTTTATTACACCACAGTTACTCTTATGAATACTTACACATACACATAAGCGGAATATCGACTTCCATTGTAGTTGTACGTAGAATATACACATAGAAAATACGTAGCATGTTTACCATGCTGAAGATAGATTGGAAAAGAAGTACTTGTTACCCTATAATATTATCTCCATAACATTCCCATGCCAATGCATACTATACTTTAGACAGATCTAAATTCTGATAGTATTTGAATAAGCCAAACTGACTACACACCAGTTACTCGTCAGTCGATTCCCATCTCTAAATGTACCTCCTCAAAATTCCGTAGTACCTCTATCAACTAGTGGCATATCCATGTGCATACCCAGATACCAGTGGTGTATGATCTAAAGGGATTGTTAATGCGATACATTAAAGCATCAAATCATTATTAGTCCCATACGTGGTGAATGTCAGACCCACAGAAGAGTTTCTACGGCCCTGCTATACTCAGACACGTTTCCTTCCGACTGCAACTTCTGAACAGCATAAAATACATGTTTACATAGCTAGTAAACTGTATTCTTGGAACGGATTATCCATGCAGTCTGTGGGCCCTCAGATGTTCCGATACAGCAGAAGTGAATCATTTAGCTGTTCAGCGTCCCGCTTACAGGACAGAAAACCGTGTCCAAATATTGGTACAGAAACGCTCAAACGGTCTTAAACAGTATAGTATGGTATAGATATAAACCATAATTATCAGCTTAGATGATTAGAAAGTGATCATTACGGTGGCACTCCTTAATCACTGTATATAATTTTCCAGCTAGGGCTAGGGTTGCCTTCGTAGAAGGTAGTCTATAGAGCAGACATCGAATCTCCTTTCCACCCAATTCCCCATTAGAAAAATATCTCATTTTGTAATATCAAGTCTACAATCCATCTGTCATAATGTCCTTTTCTCCTATTGATGAATGGATGCCATATCGAGCGCCTTTGATTATGAGTTCTGCTGAAAGCAATTTGATAAGTTGATACTGAATAGCATTGTCCGAGCCTCCCATTGTAAAACTAATTAGCAAAGTCTATGTAGCAAAGGCACATGTAGATATTCATGCACACAGCCCCAGATAATGGATAACCATTGCTTCCTTACTTCTTTGATACATTGTCAGTCTCGGAATTCTTTTTTTGACATTCCAAATATGGAAGTTTCCCACCTATATGGAACATTCTGAAGATGTCTATTGTATTCCGCATAAAGATCTAGTTACAGAGGGTTATTGATATTTGAAATATTGGCTCGGTAATATCATATAACACTGTCTTTGATTTGCAGGTATGAATTCAGATATTGCTAACACATGGTGCCAAGCACATCTGCACAGTCTTTTTGGGGTCGGCCGGGGAACAAAGCACTGGGGCATTCCACTATTACGTATTAAATTCTGTTATTTCCTATGCATAAAAAAAGCTAGGAGTTCGATATCTTTCTCAACGACTACTCAACTATCTGAATTACAGTGAGTATGTTGAATGAGGGCTGAGAACTATAGGCCTTTTGACGGCTGGGTTCAGTAAAGGGTGATTCTGGCTGGTGCGCCACCTACACTTTTTTTTTTTTTAATACAAGATTCACTATGCTGAAGTATAGAAAGGGCCGTATTCAATGCCCCCCATTGAATACAATGTTCCCGTATTCCACACTGTCTTTCCTTCATTAAATGGCTTTACATTAAAGAAACAATGCAAATGCCAACTACATTGATACCTCTCTGCCGTATTTCACGAGTGGGGGCTGGGGCATATTCCACTTAGCCTGTGGCTTCATGGAATATGGCCCCAGCCCCCACTCGTGAAATACGGCAGAGACGGTATCAATGGGCATTGGCATTTGTCTTTGTGTTCATAAGCAGTATGCGTATATGTATGGGCATATCAACTACATCAAAATGTGCCTGTGCATCAGCAGGCCTCTATTCACCTCGAGTAAAGATGTGCCTACCCATTTTAGAGAACACGGGGAGGATTCAATTTCAAGCAATTAGGTAAGCTGGCTCCCAGAACGGCTTTGTTCGTTTGCTAATTCTCCTCAGCCTACTGCTATTTATAATGCTTCTATAGCCACTGGAGTTGTTTTGACTTTTCCAGACATGGGTTCGCAAATAAGCTAAACAACACACGGCTAGACAGGTGTGTCTTGCTTACAAAAAGATCTTAAGGGCAAAATATTTTTTAAACGGTACTGTGATTGCAATTAGATGCCCATATAAGATATTAATTTTAAGGAAAATTATTTTAAAAGATGGTACAATCTTAACGTAACAGCATGTAGTAAATGGGACACCAACTATAAGTTGAGTCTGAACAACCATGGCCCTTAATAGGCCCTAAAGCTGAAACAAAGACCTTTGCCATCCAGCCAACAACTCCCAATAGGACGCTACTGATAGGTGTCAATTCGCTTTCATATCAAAAAATATATTTGGCTCGGTATTCATCGAGTCATGTCACAGACAATCCTCTTGTCAAGCAGAGGAGTCCTGTAATCAAATCTTTCCCAGGCCTCAGAGACTAATTTTGAGTCCTTTGTGACAGTTTTTGTTCTCCTGAATTTGGCGTTCCAGGAATAGTTTTCATTAATATCAGATCTTACCCGGAGCAGGCGATGTTTTCACTGGTGAAACTGATACCACTGACAAATGTGCCTTTTCACTGTCTGACTCCCTCCCTCCTATATATATCACAGGTGCCTTTACCCCCATTGCCAGTAGCATTTGTCTACTGACTATCAACCAGCTGTCGACAAGAATATGATCATTATTTCTGACTGTAGTTTTCCTTTTTCACTTATGAATTTAGTAAATCCCACTTATATCCAACCCCAGTTATGCCTGCCTCCCTATCCCCCTCTTACTCTTCTGTCTCACTCTGTCTCTCTCCCTGTTTCTCTATCTGTGTCTCAGTTTCTCAGTTTCCTATGATCCCAGTGGGCACAGAACATTGAATCAACATTGATAAATTGTTGCCAATGTTGATGCAATGTTGGATCAATGTGGATTCAACATTGGACAGAATCTTGTGCCCACTGGGATATGCTGTTGGCGTCTTAATTGCGACTCCATCTGTGCACCTTTTCTTATTTATTTCAACTCCAGGCTGTGTCTCACGACCTTGAGCCAATGTTTTTGTCTCTGATCGGGTGCCGTCTCTGACCGGGTGCCGTCTCTGACCGGGTGCCGTCTCTGACCGGATGTCATTTGGGAGTTTAGTTTATCTTCTACCAACAGCAGGAGGCTAATTATAGTTACATAATAACTGCCATAACGTTTTTACAAATCATAATATATATGAGTATATGTTAAAAATTAAAAAACACTTCCTTCTGACACCAGGTCAGAGACGGCACCCGGTCAGAGACGGCACCCGGTCAGAGACGGCACCTGATCAGAGACAAAAACATTGGCTCAAGGTCGTGAGACACAGCCTCCAACGCTCTCTTCCTTTATTCTTGATATAATTTAAGACATTCAAGTTATATTTCCTTATTTCCCCCTACAATTTCCCTCTCCTCAACACGATCGCTTAATCCATCTACCGCCTACCTTTAGTTGCTGAAAAAGGTGCTAAAAGTTGAGTGTGCAGGTTTCCGCCATATCAATTACGACAATGAAACATGACGACAGGACTTTCCCAAGAAGCTGCAATCTAATTAGGATCATTTGCTATCCCTGACTAATTACCATATAGGCGAACGGATTACTGCAATGAATCGAGCCATAGATCTTCCAATGCTCATATCAGTATCAGCATACTGGCTTAAACCATAGTTTATCTTTTAAGGCAGTGTCAATGATTCATAGCTAAACATGCCTGTTTTTATTGGCTGCATTCTTTGCCCTTCATTAAAATTCTGTGTCTAATGGGCGAGACTAGAATAGCTCATATTTTATGAAAGCTCATATTTTAAGAGCAGACTTTTTCTCACTTTCGGTTCCATTAATATAATGATGGCAGATGAGTTGAGTAGCTAGCTGTTAGATAATTTGAAGGTTCTCATTCTTCTCATAAATGCTATATCATCCTCATTCAACTATTGTGTCATCAATTCCTAGGTAGTCTGCAACATCCCACCGCTCCATGTCATTTTTTTTGCTGGGATGATATAGAATCAGAACTGCATGGCAATGTCACCATGCTCAATAATATTATGCAAACAATGCTATAGGAAGTGAGGGCTGAGAATGTGACCGACCTTAAATAAATTGTCCCAGTTGTATAAACCTACTTAATGCCACACATTCAGAAAATCCTATATCCAAGATACATGCTGAAAACCTCGTCACTAAATGTGATGGGTCAGAGCCATTAGATATTAGCTTCACTCCCTGCAAAAACTCATGATTGAGAATAATCTACACCACAATGACCATGCTTTTGGCCAGTGATGGTTAAAAAAGGGACACTGTGACAATTCTCGAACTCTGCTCCATCAAATAGTCTTTCATCAAGCCTGTCAGATAAGGAAATGACACTCCCAGGCTGCACTACATTCCTGTGTGGGCCCGACTTGCTCGGAAAAAAATATATCGGCAAGAAAAGGTTTCATATCTTTAGGACAATCGGTAGAGGAGTAGTGAAGCTGGGCATTGTACTCATCTATAAGGGTTTTGTGACGGAAGCCTGATGGTACAAGAAGTATGGCTTTTACATTCCTCCCATGCTATTTGCTTTCTGCTCAGGGGGTGGAATACCAAGGATGGATTTGGTAGAAGCTACATCCCAGCAACAGTAGCGGTGGTATAGAATGACAGACCTGACATGAGTTTACCTAGTCCCACCAAATACCTTTTTTAATAGGCTTGAACATTTATTATGGGGAGAAGTAACAGACCCTGACAAAATCAACAATTTCCAACGATTTCAAGGTTTGCATTTGAGAAACCAAACATCACTACTAGCTAGACTATTATGATGTGCAATGCAGTACCGTTATTATCATCACAACACCCAGGTGTGCAGTACATTTTATACCCATAAACAGCAAGGAACAGGTGACGTATGTGACTTTTATATCTTTATTCAATCAAATTGGAAAAGAGTTGGAGCCCAGCCCCTCAACAGATTGCCTCAAGAATTAATAAAAAAAGAAACCACCTGCAGACTAGGTACCACAGATGGGGTGCCACCTGTGGAAGGTTATAAGTCGTCGTGAGGGTCACTGGCCGGTCATGCCCCCCGCAATCTCTTCCATAAACAAGGGTTAATTCTCAATCCTCCACCTCCCTCTTCCAGCAGGAGAAGGTAAATCCACAACTGTAAGTGGTAGTGGCCGTAATTCTAATCGATGACCGAGCAAAATTGAGAAGAACATGGATTGGGCTGTTTTTCCAAGAACTGTTTGCAGGACGCTGGGTTACCAGATAATTCGATTGAACTGGTTCAAATGAAGATTTCATGTATTACTATTGGATAACATTATCTTTTTGTGACCAACCTTCCCTCAACGCCTCCGCAACGCCTCCTCAACGTCTAACAGCTTGCATGGCTTAGTGCTTCCAAGAATAGGAAAACATTATGGTGTGTTCAGTCTATTGATTCATGGGTATTTGCTGGTGAAAATGCACCAACGGATTTGTGCAGAAAGTGTTATTTCACTGGGAAATTATATCCTGGCGGTATCAATCACATAGCTTTTGGGTCTAAGCTATATACCCAAGTCTTAACAACTTACCACAAACAGCTAACCACATGGGTTTTACAACAGAGAGATAATTATAATCTGATCGCATTAACACTAAAAGCTAAAGGTTATGCTTAAGGGGCCGTCAAGTTACATGACCTTATGGCCTCTAAATAATGTTGGTCAAGTTGTAATAGGTCTATTAACTGGCCCTTACTCTTTGATATTGATAAGTGGCATGAATATTACCACACCTAATATTGAGATCCTCGCCCCTAATGTGGTGGGAACGGCAATGACAGATAGTGCTTTCAATTCCTGAAAAACTTTTCAATTCGTGAAAACCTCGTCACTGTGGTAGAATCTACACCGTGCACTAAGCCTCTGCCTTTGGCAAGCGATGGTTGAAAAACCTTGTCGCGACTATGTAACCCTGCCAAATTTCCGATCCATCAAATAGTCTTTCATCATACCAGTCAGACAGTTCCAGACGCCAATGTAGCACCTTCCACTTGTCTGCCCAGTGCCGTGCAGTTCCAAATGGGTTCTTTTCTGCTCTTTCTTATTTCTACTGAGCGATAATCTCTATTCGAGCAAAAAGATATTGCCAAGGAATGTTTCATATCTCTGGGACAATCACCATAGGACTAAATGAATCGGTGCAGCCAGCTGAATAAGGTCCTCATCTGTGAGGACAGATGGTTTTAGTGCTGGAAGTATTCGCTTTCTGGTGGGGTATGATGTGCAAGAAGTGTTGTACAATGGATCTTATATGTTCCGTCTATGATAAGGTTATAGCTTAGCAGTGGGATACCACGACTGGATAACAGCAGCATCTCAGCAACAGTAAAGTACACACCACTGTTTAAAGTGCTCTCCCTGCATGGTAAGGTAAAAAGCAGAAGTTTTATGAGTATTGAATATTCAAACCGTTGCTATGGGTTCTCAAGGGATAGCCATATAACCTTTTATCTGTGTTTGGTCCTCTTTTTTTAATTTTTTTTTATTGCAGTATGTCCTAGGGGGGACTTTGGAGTATTTTGGCTATGTATGATTGGTATTTGGTCATTTTTTACAGGGGCTTGACATCAATTTTACCTTAATTTCAGCTCCCTAAATATGCATTACTAGTCATTTTGGCTAACAGTAGCACTGAGTTAGGTAGCTAACATAACCTATATGGAATACAACAATGCAATATCTAAACCAGAGTCAGAGAGTGTTCCTGAGAGAAGTCTGGGCGAGTGACACCTCACCTTGTCGATTAGCATTGATGAATAGAAGTGTCTAAGTACACTTAAAGGGTTTAAGTAGATATTTTACATATGAAACAAGGAGATGAGGGTATTTGTTTTAAATATGGAAATCGTATTAGCCCTAGGGAAACATATTTATGGTATCTCAAGTGGAAAATGTCCTCTCGAGTGACATTTTGCATCATTACAAGGCTTTTACAATAGAAATTTACAGGTATGCACATATTTTTGGCCCACTAAAGCTATATACCACCTAAAGGTGTATGCCGTTGGGGCTTACATAGACTGGACTGTGTCAGCGATATCCTTCGAATCCTCACCGCGACCCTCCCCTAGCTGCTCCACAGTCAAAGAAAAGTGTACGATAGAACAGGTCCGTTTTTGGTCTTTATTTTTTAAATCAAAGACTTTACAGTAATTCTGGTTTAAATGTATCTTCTGCCTGTTGAGAGAAACATTAGAATACCATTAACCACTTTTAAACAGATTGTCCTGTTTTTTCGCAGCCCGTGTGGCCTTCTATATCATTATCAGGCTGATATGCTGGGAGAGTGTATAGGGGCGGCCTCAATGAAGAGTCTGTATATCTAGGCTATACTACTCTACTGTACAATTGCACGTTCCATATTCTAACCGGAAGGATAAACAATGATGGATCTTATCATTACCATGGTATTTTCAATGTATTCAAGTATCCTTAATCACAATGATGCGATTGTACCCCTATGTGCGTGCTTTGTATTGTTCATTTTAATTCCATATGGAGTGATATGTCATTGTCAAAACCCGATATACATCACAGCAATCAGCACTGTTCAGACACGATGGCTACACTATTTCCTGTTACTCATGCACAAAGGGAGTTAATGGCCAAATAATCGATAGCAAACATTCAATATGAACATCCATATCACAAGTCTGGCTGTATAGAGAATGAAAGGGAACTTTGAATAGCTATAGTCCTGTCACTACCTGATCAGACCACAGATAGACACATACCTGTCTGATTTACCATTCAGGGCAAAACAGTGGGAAAGATATACAGCTAGATAAAGGCATTATGCCACCCATGCAAATGCATTAATATCAGTATGGAGGAAATGGAGACATACCCAACTTCAATTAACTACACTAATATTTATAATCCTAGCTTAATTTGAGGCCTGCCTAATTTCGATGAAAATGTCCTTATACAGTTCATCAAGGTGCATCGTTGGAATCATTGTGAATCTGTTCCATGATTGGTGACATTGACTACATTGTGAGGAGTAAATGGGAGCCGCCCCCATTCGTCAGTGCTAGGCAATGAGAATAGGATCAGCTCAATGTGAATGAATACCAACAGAACAGCTCACTATTTTCAATGTTCAATGTGTGGACACCTCCAATAGCAATGTGATCCGTTTTAAACTCTAAACCCACATTCAGAAGGGAATGTGTGTGGAGCTCTGGGGGCAAGATTATTGTTATTATAGGTCGGGGTGGGGTACTCAGAATGCTGCATGAGTGTAATGCTTGGAATGCGAGTTAATGATCTCTAATATCAATGGTTGATTCATTAACATTTGATTCATTTGTTGAGAGGTCCTTTCTTCTATTATATAACAAAATTCACTGGGCTCTCTCAAACCTTCCTTATAATTAGTAGCTATTATATTTGGGATTTAAGGCCCTGCCAAACACATATTAAAGATAGTATTTGTGAAACGTGCTGTGTGGGCAATTCTTACATCTACTGTGGCCTGTTTACAATTTACCTTCTCTAAAGATCCAAGGTGTTTAGCCTCAGTAATACAAGGTCTACATCGTATTGAAAGCGGTAAATATGGAACAAATTAGTAGCTGCAGAAGTGTTATAAGCTGAGGATAGTTACCATTGTCTGCGGATTATGAAACTTACACAACTATACTAAAGTGCATCCATATCTACCACTTACGTAATATAAATACAGGCCGTTTCTTTCGTTTCCTCAACCAACTGTGGTGTAAGCTATAATATGATATGATATGGCATGTTCAACGTTTTCCCCCAGAACTAGTCCCGCTGTATATGTGATCTCTTAGACAAAGTGGACTGAGTCTTTGAGCGGGACTACAGATGGGTATATATGTTGCAGAATGCTACTATCGGCATATCGGGCCATCGTCATCTAGCATTAAGCTACTAGGATCTAAGACGTCATATGCATGACAGTAAGTGACAAATACAGTCGGCAATTGGGTGTGTAGTTTGGGTTTATTCGTACACACATGCAGAGATGTTGATGGTTCTGCCGTATGACCCAGAGTGGTCAGTACCTGCAGTGTGGATTCAATATATATGCACAAGCAGTGGCACAGCACCATGCAGTGGTGGATGGTGGCATTAGCTAACAAGTCTGTAAATGTATAATGGTCGATGATAGTCGGCAATTATGAACAAGTATAAAGTGTGTCATGCTGGATATGTATATGTTAATTAATAGCGGTTAAGACTTAATGATATCACGCTATCAGCGTATGTCTTGCTCACAGTATTATCAGATTATGTATTTGCTACATATCATGGTTAACAAAATAACCACTGTATAGTACCTATATTCCCTGTATGCTGCATGATTGTCTTGCATAGGACAACACATGTATGTCAAATATACGGTAGAAAGTCTCACACCCTGCCAAACTTGGAAAGGAACTATAAGGCCTATCAGTATTCCTGCTAGTATGCTCGACATAGACAGCTGATGTGGAGGTTTTACTTCACCACTGCTCTGCTCAGTCAGTTGTCCATACCAATATATATATATCGTTTACTGTAGCTTTGACTATCACCAGAAGTGTCCAGAACAGATCTATGGGAATCAAACCCTGAGGTCTGCACAGGTCTGTTCAGGTCTGCACATTGGGTAACGTCAACAGATCCCTCAATTTTCTCTTTACAGCTATCCCTAATCAGGCACACTTTATGGCCACAATGCTTACCATCCAGGCCTCAATAGAGGCTTGCAGGCTACTTGGTGATAATATGCTAATCATAACGTGAGCTCTGATAACCACACGCTGACCTCACCCACATATCCCTCCTTATTATACGATCGGGCCACTCATCGTGCTTTTTCTGTGATATCCCCGTGCTGATATCTAGTGATATCGGCACCCTTCCGGTGGATATCAGCACGTTTCCGGGGGATATCATCCCGTTTCCGGTGGTCCTGAGCAATTCCGAAATTTCGTCCCCCATAAAATCCGAGGATTCATGGAGACTCGAACACGCTACATCAAGACTTCAAGTCCGACGTGCTAACCACCACGCCGTGAAGGCGCTGGTAGAGCTAGGTGGCGAAACAAGGAGTCTACAGGCGGATTTCCAGCCCTGTAGGACCATTATTTACCGAGTTACAGAAGAAAAGGCATTTTTTGGTATAGTTTCTTTGAAAATCAAAATTTTTTTCTAATTTCTTTTTTACTATAAAGGTAGAAGTTGGACTTTACTTAGCCTTTCGTTAAAATAATTCTAGGGATTTTTTTTCACATAGAAATAGGCATTTTGAAAAAGGTTCGTTTCCACCTAGGATCGATCCGGGAACCCTTGGTGTGTGAAGCGGAGACGCTAGCTGCCATGCCTATCCGGCTGTGGTCAATGCGGAGGGAAACGCTGGTTAGTATATAACATAGCCCCAAGCTGGCCCCCTCACAAATTCTATGTTGAACTCAGTGTTGGAGATTGAGGGTATGACGTCACCAGGCTCCACCAATCAGCGAGCAGGGTTGGTGGGAGCTCAAAACAACATGGCGCTGCTGGTGTTCGAGTGATATTCAGTCAATAATCCTTCAAAATGGCGAAATTAGGACGTTTTAAAGGTAAATAAGGACATTTGAATCAATAAATCGTATAATAAACCTAATAATGTATGGCTAACAGGTCACTCGGGGTGTATCGTATGGATATCGGGCACTCGGCGCTACGCGCCTCTTGCCCGATATCCTACGATACACCCTCTCGTGAACCTGTTAGCCATACGTTATTGGTTAACTATCCCCGGTCCCCACCTTGGCCCACAGTGCCATGATTGGTTTCTTGTTCAACACTTCTGCATGCGTGATATTTTATGGAATTTTATGATTGGTCACCGAATCGCTTACCCATGCATGTTTTAGCCACATATATCATTTTATAACGGACGCTTTTCATATTCATTTGTCTATAGCTTGTCTGTACAACTTTGATATCTTACATCAGTGTTAGCTTTTAGTGTGCTTTTATATCCCTCCAAAACATTGTCCTTTTGTATCTGCCTCTACTGTAAAAACATCCAAGACCCTAGCATTTCCTACCCACTTACACTCTCTATAGTATAGCCTTATTTATCATCCTTACTCAATCTCCGGTATCCTGTTATAAAAGAAGACTTATTAGCAGATTTAACATAATATCCACTGCAGCTCATGGGCATGTACTTTAGTCTTCTTCTTAAAGAATCTTCATAAATTATGCTGCATTTGTACATCAGGTCAAAATGGAGTTTTATTTCTTTCCAGTAATTCCCCCCACTAAACTATCATAGAGCCAGGGCTAAATGTATACCGGTCACCATTCTAGTCCGGCCCCTCCCCTCCCATTCGATCAGACACAGTACCCATCTCTGGACACCACATTGTGTATCCACCTCCCCTGTTCTCCCAGAGTGGCTCCAGTGTCTGGTGTGCTATGTAGATCCCACTCAGACTGTCCTCAATCATTCACATCGCCTGTATATATCCGCAACATTGCGTCCCTTGTCCATATGGTGATCTCCTGCATACACCAGAGCATTGGCCTGAGTCATGAGGTAGCCATGCAGTGCTTGACTTGATGTTTGCTATTGTGTCATAATATTTTAGGTATTGTAATTACATGTCACTTTTGAATCCTCCTGGAGTGCACCACTTTACTCCCATGTACAAGGGCTGTTGATGAGGTGTTAAGGCAGATTTAGAGGAAAAGGGGTACATTTTCAAACTATACTGGCTGTTTATGAGGGTAACATGACAATCTTCTGACAGGGGCCTAATACATGAGTCTCACATTGAAATTTTACATGTCCAGCCACAACGGTTTTCAATTGACAATTAGATTTTTTTTAAATCATTGATATTTTGTTGAAAATGTTGAGAATATTGGTTGCCATGGAAATGGGTGTATAGGTGTGACACGTTGGTCTTTCCTAGACTGGCCACTGGTCTAAAATGAAAGCCTAGGGTCTTACCTTTCATTTGATACTGGGTAACATTTGCTACAGGGGTGTACAACCACTATCTGTGTCATAACCGCTATCTGTGTTAATAACATATAGAGGTTGACCATCCAACCACTATCTGTGTCAAAAAACGCTATCTGTATCATGTGGTATAAAGTTAAGAAATCATAATTATTTCCCCCCTGATGCACTAAGATCTTGCAATTGACATTTCGAACTGTCAATAGTGGTACAATATACTGTTATTGACTCCTAACTCCTAAACTTGACATTTTTCTCCCTAAGGGAGTGTCCATTTATTAATTACAGGGGGGGGTGGTGAGATTTTGAGCGGAGGGGCGAAAAACTTTTATGCCCCCCCTCGAGAGCACGTGTAACGTTTCGCGGCCCCTTCGCGGAAGGCGCCGAAATTTTTTTCGCCCCCCCCTCAGAAGGGGTCGGAAATTTTTACGCCACCACCACCCCCTGTAAATAATAAATGAACACTCCCTAAAGTAGCCATTCTGGGGAAATTTGAATTAAAGTTTGATTTAAATTTCGCCAAATGGAAGAAATTGTCAAAAATCAATTTTCCTTACAAGTACCAACAAAGCGGGAAAAATGGCGAGATATGCAAAAAAGTCAAAATTTTCAAACAAAATGGCCAATTCGGCTAGAAAAATGTAAAAAATTGACATTGTTCTAAAAATTTAACGAAACAAGAAAATTGTGAAATATGACATCAAATTTTGATGTTTTGCATCTTTTACATTATTCTTACAAAATAGGCATTTTTTGGGGTTGTTTGACCTTTTTTGTGGTTTTCAACATTTTCTTCAATAATTTTTTCATGAAACTCCATTTGATTCAAGATCACTATCAATTTTGTGAGAGTATCTTGAGCATACCTAAACTTTCCTGCATTGCCTGTCTAACCTACCCTACTCAATGGCATGGTCAATACAGATAGTGGTGTTACTACAGATAGCAGTTGGAAGAGCAACCGCTATCTGTATCAAGGCTATAAAATGTATCAAAGGGAGTACTATGGCCACTATACTTTGCTGTACTAATATTTTACCTTATCTTACCATGACCTTTCCTGCATTTCCTGGCTACTGAAACCTCCCTAATGGTATGGTTGATACAGATAGCAGTGTTACTACAGATAGCGGTTAATAGAGAACCGTTATCTGTATCAAGGCTTAAAATAAATCTAAGGCAGTACTTTGGCTATTTTAACATTTGATAACAAAAGACGGCATTGTCAACCACATCAATTTGCTTTTTGACACTTTTTTTTGCAAAATTAGTTATTTTCAGGAAATTTCCTTTTCACAATTTTTACCTTTTCTGTATGTGCTTTTCTGCTCAAATCAGTCATTTTTGGGGAAATTGGGATTTTCAAGACTTTTTACACTTTTCTGGCAATATTGGCCGTCTTTTTAAATTTTGACACACTTAGAGTTAGGATGAATACCAGATATACTTGATACAGATAACACCTTGTTGACACACATAATTTGACACAGATAGCGTTTTTTTGACACAGATAGCGGTTGCATGGTCAACCTCTATATGTTATTAACACATATAGCGGTCATGACACAGATAGTGGTTGTTCAAGGGGTGCAATGAATTCAAAATTATATGGCATTGGCTCCTAGACTATATAGTTGTAAGAAGTATGAGACACGTATAGTCTGTGCTAGGTTTATGTCCGGTTATTGCATAAGAGTGCATGATATATATAGCCACATAGGATGACTATATAATGGTGTACCATAGTCAACTATCGTTTTGATATATGAGGTCTAATAAATCACCACATGTCGGAATTATTACTATGGCCATTGGCCATACACAGTATAGCTATCCTTAAACGAGTCTTCCCTTTATGTTGCTCTAGGGACACTTAATGGGAGAGTTCTAGATCACTCCAACCATGGAGCTACTCTGTTGGTTATTAATGGACAACAAATGGACAAGACTTAATGTAGTATGTTTGGGAATATCATAAGAAATCAGTGATAATTAGTTCACTAAATCATAACAGCAAAGCTGAGAGTACAAGCCTGCACATATTTTACAAATATGTGATACAACTGTATTGGTAAAACACAAACTAATTCCTCCAAACCTGTATCTGCCCCTCTTTGCCAAGATTAGGCAACGGCTAAGGGGATACGCTGATGGTGCAGGCTCATTGCTACTGTGCAAGCTGTAAATGCCAGGGAAATAGGAAAATGTGTCCATCTTAATGTAGGAAAGACAGCCCACACAAATGTATCTCTTAGAACACGAACGGCTACGTTACCTTCACTCATCCATGTTAGGGCTGTTCGTGTTTGACTGCCAGAATAGAGTAGATCTGTTATCATCATCTGAGATGCTCTGTACTGAAGGCATGACGGCCATGAGCTATGGCACCTTTTCTAAGGTTGTTATAGGATATGCACAGGGCTGGGGTAGGAAAAGTCGCTTTAAGATAGGAAAGACAGTGTTGTTTGGAACTAGAGAAGATCCTATTCACCCTAGATATGGGTACAGTTGCGGGTCAACTGTGGAGAAGGGAGTCATGCAAATGATACTGTGATATAGTCAGCTCTCCTTGTAAAACAATATGGTAAAAGAGACTTACATCCTAGTGTAGGTGATATCGTTATGTCCCAGTATCATGCCTTTTGCATTAACATTTCATAAGGAAGAAATCATAAATGATGTAATTCCTTACCATGTACATTGGCAAGTTGCGATTTAAGATACGTATACCAGTGAAGCCAATTGACATTGCTGCATATCTCGAAGCACTATGTTTAATCATATGCTTGTAACTGATAAATTATTACAAACACATCTATAGGTACAGTCAGATAGTCACCGCCATACTTTTTCTCCCCATATATACAGGAATAAAGGCCCAGTGGCATCTGTGGCTCTCCTGTTTTCCCCAAGTCTGAAGCTAGAATGCGCTTTACTACCAAAATAAAAGCATCTGCAAATAGCATTGACTCGCCCCGATGGTGCGGAGTATGGTGCCACCTGTGGATGGCTATATATTGAGCGTCGGGGGGGGGGGGGTCACAGACCGGCCAAGCACACTGTTCACCATAAACTAGGCTCAACTCTCACCTCTAACCCTTAACCCCTCACCCAGCTGCAGGCAGCTGCCCAACTCATACTGAGCCTCTATCTCTGTTTTAACCAATCTGCTAACACTACAATATGTGGATATTAAGGCTTCTGGTGTGTTTGTGCAGACGCTTTGACAGGACTTGTGGCTACCAGGTTATTCAATTTATTTGATTTAAATGAAGATTTCATGTTTTACTAGAGGAGAACACTATATTTTTCTTGCATCATCCTAACCTGCTCTCAAAGTCTGTCAGCTTGGATGGCTTAATGCTTTCAGCATCGTTTGATATATGAACGTTTGATAGAAATACACTGGCATAATTTGCCATAATGAAATCCTTAGTTACAAATGTGCACACTAATCAGCGGAAAAGGTTTTGCCATCAGCAACTTACTCTCATTCCAAAAATCTTCCGCATGAAGGCTCCGGTAAACACCACCATGGACTCTTTTGCCATACCTGGCGTCTTAATTATGTTAAGCCAGATAACATCTAAAATATATTGATCAATGTAACTGTGTAAAGGAAGATCAATAAAGACAAATTTAACCGCATGTCGCCATGATTCCATAAAGTTTTTTTATGTTGTTAACTGGTTAACCCAATAGTTAGAAGTTCCTCATGTTCTCCAAGTTTTCCCCTAAATACCACTGAGGTACGTTAAGTATTAGGTAATTATTTCTGTAGTAATATCCCCTTCATGGTATTTACTTCTTAATAATCAAATCTAGTACATCGTGGGGAATCAATGGGCAACAGGTTATTCAACTTGAGGTATTTATAAATACATCAAGGGCCATGGTTTCTCATACATCATTTTATGTCTCCATACAGAATTATCAAATTGCATTATTATAATTAAACCAACACAGAGGACCGTAAAGGCGTCGCCATGACTCTTTAACCATAGTTAACTCTAGTTGACCATGGTAGCAGAGTCATGATGACTGTGGTGGAGGTGTCACAGCTACCCCAGTCATACCCCAAGCTTAGTTAGCATATTTGTGGGTAAGGGAAATAAACATAAGGCTGGGCACTAAGAGTGTGATGTATGGTCCTGCTTACTATTGCATAGAGATCTGATGTTGGCATCTAATATGTGGCCAATGGTCTGCAGAATATAGTGTGAGGCAGATATAACCTAACCCTCTCACACAGGGAGAAGTGGTGGACATGACAACATGTCTCGTTATTGACCTCTCTTAAGTAATAACTTCACCTACCTGTATCTGATGGTATCTCACAACATTGGTCATGTAGAGAACATATCACCCTACAAATATGGTGTAGAATGAAACAGCTAGTTAATTGCTCTGTCACTTTGATTCAAAACAGCTAGTAGAAAGACAAAGGTGAAAAACTAATTTGAATCTCGTTATGAGTGCGTTGCTGGTGACTATGACTCTATTGTATAGAATGAATGGGAGCTGCTTGCCTCAGGCGTGAAGCTCAATGAGCATAGGCTCTTCAGGCAATAACAATGATCAGGAGCAGCTCAGTGTTAATCGGTACCAGCAGAGCAGCTCACTATACTCAATGGGTGTACATGCAGGTCCACAATAGCAATGTAATTACTATCAAAGCCTGGGGGCCCAGTGTGAAATGAGGGCGGAATTTAACTCTGTTTTTCTAAACATCAGATGTCATAACACCCGATGTATTGTATACAGGAGGTTATATTTAGGAGTATTATGAACGCTTTATTTGTTTCATGAAGACAATTAATTTATAAGAGGAATCCATGTCCAGACGATGATGGCAAAGCCATTAGATTTCATGAAGTGAAGAAAAACATAATTCTATCAAAGTTGGAGTGTAGTGGAGGCACAAAGGCAAACAATAATCACTTCACTAATGCCACACATGGGGGATAGAAATTGGAATAGGAGCAGGGATGCTGCTTGGTTATTGTTACTCCAATGGGAGTCTTAAACAGTAGTATTTTCTAAGGTTACGGTTTGATTAATCGGTTAGGCTAATCTCACTGTCTGGATACAGTTTGATTCATCGCTTCTAGAGCTGTTTTCTTTAATGATAACATAAATCACAAAGAACTGTTATCCCCCAAGTCCCTTTGGTTCATATCGATTGAAATCTTTTCTTAGTAGTGTTATCGTAGCAAGCTTTCGTTCTGCGCAAACAGATCTTTGGATTATCAGTAGGAGTTTCCATTACGATCTTTTCAGTGAATTCAGTGGAAATGAAAGTAGAGATTATCACGTTAGGACATAATAAAATGTCTATATCATTATGGTTATTACTACTTCACACCTTCACCACTGAATTCCTGGTAACCCAATGCAATTTAGAGCAATATATTGCGCTACAGGGTTGGAGATTTGATAAAGGCCGGGTTGATAAACCAATGCTTTCTAAATCACGCCAACAGGTAACACCAACGACAGCTAGCCCTATCTATTTCAAAGAATGAAGTACTAGTATTGGTTACCGAGTTTCATAAAATTCATTTTTGATCTTAGTACGAAACCAATGTAAACTTAACTATTATTTTAGAATGGAGATATACAAACGCTTTAGAAGTCATAAATCTATAGGGTGCGTTTCTAAGGAGGATTTAATCAAACATTTAAAATGCATTTAAATTAAGAAATATATTTATGTTATAAATGTTAACTAAAGAGTCCTATGGGTACACGGCAGCTAAGAAATGTAAAAGGACTTGGTATAGATGTCATTACCATATAGTAGATGTAAATATGTGGTTCAGGTTAAGTAGTATACTATATGTAGGAATAATTTGTTCAGAGGGTTCCATTCAATTATGCTCTATATGTATAGATCTAAGCTTAGGAAGTATATCATTATGTATCAGATGATGTGCAAAGATAATTAACTTGATATCAGCACTTCTCTCATGTCTAGCCTTGCTAAGCTTAAATGAAGTCTTAGATATGAAGATCTGAGACTTTAGGAAAGACTCAAAATTGGTATTATGTTCCAGAGTTCCAATAAGACTGGCAAACATTATCAGACGAGCCTGTATGTTCCTCACAGTCGTATCTAGGTAGAGTGACTATCGTATCCAGTCTACACTGCATACCAACTAGACTGTATGGAATCCTCTACATACAACAATTTAGATAGGGAAGTTTGAAGCCTGTCACTATCCCTGGGTATAGGGCTCACATACACAGATAATAGGATCAGGTTGGTTGGTTTACTTTGCCACTTTTGTGTCATAATTATCTGTCTGCATACGTATGAATAAGTTGTTTGTTAACAATGTGCCTGCCAAGCTCCCTACTGCCCATGTTATCTAGCAGCCAGTGTCCAGTCGGGATCTAGCTATAGGGAGCCAACTTTTAAGCACATTCATACTGGTCAACCCTCCCGCACCCGACCGTAATCAGTTGCACTGGGGGCTATAATATTTCCTGGACGTTTCGGAACAACTTGGCAATATAGTGAGCAGATCATGGGCCTAGAGACCACATGTTGACCCTGGGGCCTACTGTGGGGCAGCTTTACATTTTTGAATACTGAAAAGCCTTATGCTATTCATTGAATATACATAACACTTGAATCCTGGGATAGAAACACGTAAGGGTATGTGGTATTGATCCCATCTATTTTCGTATATCGTACGCGCATATCATCTCAATTGTAGCATGTCTACACATGTATTTAGACCCCCCTTCATCATAATCCCTAAAATCATGTCTGTTTTACTCAAACTGTTTATACCTTTGTAATATGTAATGCACCCATATGGTCTGATTGAGATCCACATTCAGAAGTCACATAAAACTTTACCATCTTGGTTAATACCATATTTGACGACTGATCGTACTCATGAACACCACATAGTGACAATAAATAATGTTGTTAACTGTTAAAATGCATTTGTGTATGTATATTTGAATATAGACAGAGCTGTACGCTAAAGTGGCCAATCCTTCACGGGTGGTGCCTTGGTATGTACCACAAACGGCATACGATAATCAAGCATGAAAGAATAAGTCTGTGTTGATTTATCTACTACTATTGCATGTCGTTTAATCACTAAGCTGTCAATCTGTTCTATAATCAAAAACCGAAACCTCAGTATTTCAAAAATGCTTAACAAATTTCAAAAACGAACAAGAAAATGTTATCCTTCAATTCTCAGTCTATTATGTCTTACTCACACTCCGTATGCCCTGCTCTCCTTCATTCGCTCTCCCTCTCCTTACCTTTATCCCGTTGGCACGGGCACTCATGGCATTTCCCGCTGCACAAGCCTTGCGATCCAGCGGAACCTGAAGGAATCTTCAGCCCCAAATTTATGAGAGATATCACATAACTGCATGGATTCCGAACTTCACTCATCCTTGACAGGCGATTTGACATCCACAATGAAGAACATCTCTATACCTCAGCGCTCCTCAACTTTTGCTAACCACACACCCTCCCTACATCGTCCCATGTACTCTGTATGGCAGTCACGATGGCCACGAGTAATGGCGCCAATTTGAGCAGTTAGGATATACATCAGGGCCCCGACAGGAGAAAGGGTCCCTGTTGGGAAGGAAAGATGGTGATGGGTACTGGAGAAGGCTGGAAGAGGCCACCTTGGTCGGGAAGTGTAGGGTCATCTGTGGAGAGGGGATGTGTGCATATTGTACTTGTAAGGGTAATGTTAAAGTTCTCCCATTACCAGACATAGTACATGTATAAAAAATACTAACTTACTGACAAGGGTATACATATTTAGAGAGACCTAGGTCTCATAGAGAAGCAGGATGCTGGAGAACATTCACAAATGATGTAGCAATTAAGGTTAAAAATATATTACCTGTGGACCATTTACACCAAAGTGTTTTTTTCAATGCAGCAATAATCTACTAACTTAGTGCAGTGGATCCTATCAAAATCTAATTCAATAGTACACATTGTGCATCTGATGAATCAGGCTAGTCACAACGGCTTGGCTGAATCATGTTGAGGGTGTCTCACATAGATTTGAGTCCATGCTTGAGTTGAAACCCTTTGCTATACCATCAAGAGGGAGGATCACTTGTTCTCACTTGGATCTGAGTTGTTGAACAGAAACAAAACAATAAAATATAGTGAATCTGAACATTAGCAGGATCAGCAGCGATCTGTCACTGTCACGCAGGTCACAAGTAATGGCGCCATAATTAGTAGTTAGGGTATACATAAGGCCCAAGCAGAGAAAGGCCCCTGTATGGCAGGAAAGATAGTAAATGTATTTGGAATGAACATCCTAAAAAGGGCATATTATCTTAGAGAGGCCGAGGTCAGATACAGAGTTAGAGTCTTTACTATCTGAGATCACTAAAGTGCTCATTTGCAATGCAGCTATGATCTACTGACTCATCCCAGTGTATCCTATCAACATTTAACTAATGAACACTATGCAACTGATAACCAGCTACCATCATGTTTTAGGATGACTCACATAGCTCTGAATCCATGCTTGAGGTGAATGCTTTTGTGCACTGCTATTACCAAGTGAGGGGGGTTCACTTTTTCTCGTTTAGATATGATTTATTGATCAGTGTTGAAAGGAGGCTGTCTTACTATGACATTGTTTATTGCCCTGTTGCTATATTCCACGATATACCATGTTTCCCTAATTGTACTGGTTGCTGCTAAATTCATGAATCATTGATGGGACCAGACAATAAAACAGGTGCCATCATTAGCTGTCATCACCAGTCCCTCTCACCTTCTCCACACCTTCCACAGTTGCTCCCCACCCCAGCTGAGACCTTGCCAGTCAGTAATTGCTCACCTAACACGTCCTGAGCTCAAGGGAGCTGCCCCGGATGCACCCAGCTCCTCAATGCCCTTTAATCATGATGGACGCCTTTAAAGGCCATACAGACAACTTCTTAATTCTAAGTGAAGGTTTCACTCACTCAGTGTTTTATTCCACGTCTTCTTCCTACTGATGTCTTTGGGCAGCTCTGGCAGATGAAAATATTGACGGTTTGGAGATAAATCACCTGGGGAGTTCATGTTTAATTGGTGTCAGTCATTTGGGGAAATGTTTTGTGATTGCTGTCTGTAAAGTAGGCCCTGTATCCTTTTCCTTTACAACCGCACCTGAAGTTCGCCATTGCCTACTTTTATTTATTTTGCACTTAAATTCCATATTTTATTTCCTTTCCCAAGATAAGGTCCAGGGACACCTTCTGAAGGATGTGTTGTTTAAATCAGCTTGGCATTAGGGATTTTTGAGAAAAAACGTTTTGAAAGTAAATTATTAATGGGTTATGGCTCATATTAATCCTCTTTTCGCTGTTAGTGTGAAGACACAATTCATATTTATGCAGGCAATACTTAGCAGGGAGAAGCTTTCTTAAGACGGCCAGGGTGGGGGTCGGGGTAAACATGTGACAAAACAAAACTGATTATTAGTAAAGCAATTTCGAGGTACAGGATAGGGATTCGTGGGCGTGACTTAAAGTATTAATGACATGTAGTGGGGGTATGAGCTGTACTGAAGAGGAGACTCAGCAATCTAGATAGAGAAGGCATGTTGCAATCCCTGGGTATTATGCATAACTTGCACCAGACAGTTTCTGTAGGGATCTAAAATATTGAACACCTACACAATGTCATATAACTAGCAGAAACACTCTACAAATCCTCCCTCCCTCCTACACACAGCAGCTTAACATGCATTAGGTGGACACAATGGCAACCGCTCAGCCATCCAGAGAGGCCTACACTGCACTTGGTGATATGGTAATCATATCATAAGCTCTGGTACCCACACTGTGACCATTGGTATAGACTATAGTCTTGATCCAACACCATCAACACATATTCAATATTTATTTATTTATGTATATAGTGCTCACACTTTTCTTGTCGTTTTCCACTTCGAAAATTAAAAGGAATTTTCTAAATAGCAAGGGAAAAGAACAAAAGATTATATTAAACCTCGGCATTAGCACGGCTAGCAGTGATCTGTCAAACCTGATATACATCAAACCTGATCACAAACAAGATGGCGATGGTATTTCCTGATTTTTATAGTAGCCAGGGTAACATGCAAATGTATTGATCTGACTCTTAGATGGTATGGAATTTTACATTGTATTCCTCTGACCTCTGAATCACAAGTAAATAACCAAATAGAAAAATAGCAGGTGAATGAAAGTTTGGATCGTTGTTTCCTGGCTAGTGACATTTACTCCAGTGTATTGGGGTTAATGTGAGCTGCTCGCGTGTACATCATGATGTTCACTGAACACGACCCAGCCAACACACCCTAGTGGGCCCTAGATGGGTCACAGATGGGCTGCCTTATGGGGCCCATATGGGCTGCCCATCTGGGGCCCGCTTCGTTTTGACCAGGGCTATCAGGTGGGGCCCAGAAGGGCTTGCCCAGGTTTGAAGTGGGCTGGCCCTGTTCAGATCTAAGTGGGACCCAGGTGGGCTCCTTTATTTGGAGAACACGTAATTGGGGGTGGGGTGGGGGGCTGGGGGCTGGGGGCTGGGGGGACAGACACAACATTTTCCTTAGCTATAAGCTTAGTTGTTATGAAGTTGATGACCATACATATTAAGAGCAGTTACCAACAAGTATTCAAGTGGGGCAATTAATTTATCTGCATTTGGTGTCATCTCTTCCCTTTAATCAAGGAGGAGAAGCAAAATGCATCCTTTGACTAACTACAACTCTGATCACATTGGGTGACACAGTCAGAGGTCCTGTGAGTCTGATAGTGATACCTGAGGGAGCCCTGGGATTATGTACTATGATCATATCCTGGGGAAAGGTGTCAGTATCAGAATGCTCCTCATTCCTCTATTTGTATGCAAACTTGTGTGGACAAATTCATATAATATCAACGTAATGTGAAAACTGTATCGTTTCAATTGTTTTAAAGGAATTGTGAATTTATGAGTCATCGTAATAAAGACAAGAAAATGTCTATAGGATATCAAATCCCATGTACTCTCAATGATGACATCTAGTGGTAAGCTCAGGAACAATACTTGCCCACTTAGCCCAGGCCTAGCCCAGGTCAAACCCACTCTTTTGGGGAAAGGTCTTTGAAACATAATCATGAAAGTTGTGTTGGTAGAATTAGCCCAGAAAGTGATGTTGGTGGGTTAGCCCACATGGGGCCCACCTGGCAGCCCACACCAAGCCCATGGAAAACCCATGCAGACCTCAGCCCACTTAGCCCAGCTCTAGCCCAGGTGAAACCCAGGTAGAAAACATAGCATGAGAAAAATAATTTGAACTTGCATTATCTAGAAAAAAGGGACAAGTGAGGATAAATTAAAATATCTGCGATGCAAGAAATCCATTAACAACTAAGTTCAGTACATGGGCTCAGCCCACCTGGGCCCTATCTGGCTGCCCATGCTGAGCCCATGGGAAACCCAGGGATACCTTTGCCAAGTTGGCCCATTTCCAACCCAGATGAAACCCACTTTTACAAAAACGCATATAATGTCAATTTAAAATGTAAATTAATCGAATATTTTCAGAAAAGAGTATGAATTGAAGGATTTGCAGTGAGAACATGACATGTTGATATTCTGGGCTGAGCCCAGATGGGCCCCATCTGGAAGCCCATACAATTACCAGTTAATACCCAGATATGGGCTAGCCCATGGTGCCCAGAGACACGCCCATATGGGGCCCATTTGGGTGTGTAGGCTGGGGAGTCTGTCAAAGCGATCACACTAGGAGCGACTTGGTGTAAATTGGGACTAGCAGAGCAGCTCACTATACTGAATAGGTGGACCACTTGAGTAGCAATATAAGCATGATTCATAGCATGAGGGTGGATTGTGAAGTGAGGATGGTATTCGCCTGTGTGTATTGTCAAGTTCAAAGCATGCACTCTCGATGTTGCATTCAGCATAATTATGTGATTTCCTATGGTGATAGTAGACACCTTTAGGGCAGATCTCACAGGCCTTACAGGATGGGTATATGTTCAGTTTCCAAAACACATAATCAAGACAGTTATGCGGTAATACCACTATAGATGTATATCTACATGCAGATCATTAGAACATTGAGGCGCCAAGCCATTTTATTTCAGAGAGTCCTGGGTACACATGTTGAGCATATCAGATTAGCACCAAGCGTGAGCATTTGAATAAACCAGGGACGCAGTGTTGCCATTTCATTTCAACACATGTGCATTACTGTAGTTCAAGGAGTTCGGAGCTGTATAAGGGGGTGAAGTTGCCCGTGCATTCACACGAAAATCTACCATTTTGTCATAAAGGCCGAGACTCGTTGGCACAAGTCCAGGAAGAGCCTGAATGGAGCAAAGACAGGTTATCCAGCCTTTTATGCTACATCAGTAGGTTTAAGTAGTCATCGCAGTGCTAAAATGGCGATATGTATAATAGCACCAGTAGGTGCAGCTAGGAGCTCTTTGCTCAAACTGCTTTGTGACTGCCCAACGATCTGACCAGGCGGGAAAGTCTCCAGCGGTGCAATCTTTGCCACTTCAAATTCATGTCACCCCCATCCTCTCTCACCTTTACCACACCTCCTAGATCCTCCTCATCCCTGCAGAGACCTCCCACATCGTTAATTGCTCACCTGACACGTTTTTTGAGCCCGGGCAAGCTGCTCCGGATGCACCCAACTCCTTAATGGCCTTAATCACGATGGACGGTATTGAAGGCCAAGCAGTCAATTTGATTTTAAGTGAAGGTTTCATTTGGTGCTTTTACCGCCTTAACTTCTTCTTACTGAACTCTCAGACAACTCTGGGTGAGGAAAGGTTTGAGGACTTGGACATAAATCACCTGTACAAATTATATGTAATTGGAATCAGTCGTTGGGTGAAACTATTTGTAATTGCTGTCTGCAAAGTGGGGCCTGTATGTTCTTCCTTACCAATTCATCTGAAATTCCCTAGTTTTTGCCCTTTTCCATTTTTATATAAAGTAGGGTTTTCATGCCTATCAAATAAGGTTCAGTGGTTTTATTAGAAGTAATTTTTCTCAATTAAGGGTTGTATTTTCAACAGGCATCCGGAGAGTTAGTAGTGTCTCATTAGTCATTACATTGAGCTTTGTACATTATTTACAACAAGATTTATTGGAAGTTCATGTTGCTAGGGCCCAGTTGCGCCCTATAGGTGCGGATGCCGTTCCTGTAGTTTACCGCCGACAGTTCTACGTGTCATTGATATGATATACATGTATATATAACCATACTTATATTATCCATAAGGCAGCCCTATGATTTATGTTTCCCAACGCTGTCCATGCAGTAGGCGTATGGGAAGCATCTAAACAGCCATACTGCTTTCCAGCAGGCCAACGAATCTCTACCACCCTACCCTAATCAGGCACACTATGTGGCTACAATGCACATAGCCTAAGCGTTCATAGAGGCTTGCAGGGCACTTGGTGATATGACCAGATGTCACAGATCGTCCTGATTTGAACTTTTTTCCTTTCCCAGTCAATAAAATTTTTCAAATGTCATATACAGTTATTTTTTTGGTCTAGTATGATCGAGCTTGTATAGATGTACGAGGGAAACCATGGTTTTACCTATGTCAGATCTTAATTTATGGCCCTAGAGGCGCCAAAACACCCCAAAATAGGCCTTTTTCCAACGATAAAATAAAAAAATTGACATTATGCTGCATGTACTACTCTATAAATAGAGGTATTCGCACAATTTTTTTTTCCTAGGTCCCCCGTATGTTAGGGAACATTTTGGCACCACTTAGGCCTATCTTGTATATGTGGTAACTATGGTGTGTGGTCAAAAGTTCAGGGGTAGTTTTGCATAGACACGACTGAGCCCAAACAGAAAATGGCCCTACCTATATATAATTATAGTATGAAGATAAAAAAGCTATTTCATAATAAGCGTGTGTAGTGTACCTATACAATAAAAAAAAAATTGTGAGTCCATCTTCAATATGCTACCCTGTAGTGCCCATTGACTTTTAGCCGTGTGCCAGGGGTAGTTTGACCGTAGATACGACTGAGCCCAAGCTTCCACTCCTAGCATCTATGCATTATATATTTAATTATTCTCCATCACATATATATGTACCCCTATATGGAAGGTTAAATCCCAGAAAGTAACAAAATTCCACTCCTCCCATGGCGTAAGCTATAGCGCAATATGTATTCGTAGATACGACTGAGCCCCGTAGACACGACTGAGCCCTCTAGCGGCATCTTAGCGAACTAGCGCTCCCGCGCGCCGCCTGTCGTCTTACATTGGAACCGCACGGCAGATCGAACGCTACGCTTCTCGGGACGAAGACTTAAGCAACTAAAGGTAAGAAAAAGATGAATTATGTTTCTATTTTACCCATATTTAGTGCAAATCTATGCTATTTCAGTAGAAAACATGTCCAAGAACCCATATGTATAGCGAAAACATGGTAAATACGCTTCGATCGGCTGTAAACAGTAACGTAAGGCAATACCGGTACCGGACGACTTTTCTCGGAGTCGCCGCAATGCTATACTATAGCACATAGTGTATTGGCGGGCTCAGTCGTTTCTAGTATCCGCGGGCTCAGTCGTATCCACGGTGTGTATGCTTAATATATTCTTACTCTATTGCACTATATATCGAGAAAACATGGTAAATATGCTCCGAAACAGTAACGTAAAGGCAATACTGGTACCGCACGACTTCTCTCGCATTTGCTGCAATGCTATAGCACTGAGTGCAGTGGCAGTAGGCTGTGCGGGGTGTAGCGTTGGGCTCAGTCGTGTCCACGGTAAATATGTTTTTAATTTATTGCACTATATGTGTATTCATATCTACCCTTCTGTTGTACAGATGCCACGCAAGAACCCCCAGCTCCCCACGGTCAAGCAGGCCAAGGCTGCTGACCAGAAAAAGTATGAGGAGAAGCAGAAGAGGGAGTGGCCTGAGCTGTACAAGACCAGCAGGTCGTTAACAAACACGGTAAGTACAAGGGGGGGGGTACTTTTTTTTTTTAAAGTTGGGGGGGGGTATAGGTAGGCCTATCTACCAGGAAGGCATATCTACTAGGTAGGCCTATCTGCCAGGTAGCCCTGGTTACTTTTATTAATATGCATGAGTATTTGGTATATAAAATGTTATTAAATTTATATATATTTTATTTCACTTAAATCTTTGTCGTGTCTACTGTTCTTACATTCTACTATTTACACATATTTAGCACGACCTCACCCTTCTGTACTGAAGGGCTCAGTGGTGTCTACTCTCTCGGCGGGCTCAGTCGTGTCCATGCAATTCATCTTCTATTGAATCTCACCCTTCTGCACTGTCGTGTCTACCATGTTCATGTTTTATTATTCTAGAAATATGAGGAGAAGCGTCCCGCTAGAGAGGGGGAAGCCCTGGACAGGGTGCGGCTGACGAAAGCCATCAGCGCGTTGCGGAGTCGCAACACATACACAGATGAGAAAGGTATTATAATTACATATGTTACAATGCTACAATGCTATATAAATATAACATTCCATGATATACAAATTATGAATATTATGCTACAATACTGTAAATATATCAATATTATAGATACATGTATGTAATTAAATTCTGTAGAGGGGTAGCATTCTATAGCCCTTATAGTCGTTTATAATACATTATAATACATTAGTTTACTCTGTACAGTGTGGACTAATCGAATCTGTTATTGTGTTTAGACATGTATAATGTATCACGTTCTTACCCTTTCTATTTAACAATTATAGTCAATTATATTTATCTAGGTAAATGTATGCTGTGGAAATTAGAAATGAAAGATGCGTGTTTACCTTAGTCTCACATCAACCTCTCATACCTGATAGACAGGAGATCACTACACAATTAATGGGTTCCCGATTAATTCAAAATGTGTTACATGCGGATACCTAACAGTGGCAACTAAGCATGTTAACATATATTTAGGAACCTATTAGAAGTGCGAGTGTCTGAATCTGAGCACCCTACTATCATGGTTTTAAATACATAATGTGAATGTGAGACTAAGAAGTAACCACGTATAAATACATGTACATACATGTACAAATCACACCCAGCTAGTACATCATCAGTGGCAAAAAACATTAATTATACTGCCTTGATCCCTCTGTACTGAGAGGACGAGTCATAACACTAATAACATATTGTATCTCACCCTTCTGTACTGAAGGGCTCAGTCGTGTCTACTCTACCGGTGGGCTCAGTCGTGTCTATGCCGTTCATTAGCTCTCACCCTTCTGTACTGAGGGGCTCAGTCGTGTCTACTCTCTCGGCGGGCTCAGTCGTGTCTATGCCGTTGTTTTTACTCCATTCATGATACATGTTTTGCCTTTTTTTTCATTCACAGCTGATAGGCTCAGGGCCAAGTTTCTGGCAAAGTACCCGGGGGCAGTCCTGAAGGACGCACCTGCCGCAGCCCTCGGCGCACCTCCCGCTGATGCCGCTGATGCCGGTGATGCCGCGGATGCCGCTGATGCCGCAGATGCCATGGACGCTCCTGCAGTCCCTGTGGCTGGTCCCTCCAGGGAGCCAGTGGAGGAGCCCATGGACGTGGCTGCTACCCCCAGAGCCAGCACCTCCAAGGACCCTGAGTCTGAGGAGGAGATCACCCCCCCTCCTTCAAAAAAGAAGAAACGAAGTGGTAGGCTGCAAGGAGCAGCAGCGGAGGACACCCCTGCCCTCCCTCAGAAATCCCGGTCCAAGTCAGCACCAGCAGAGACTGTTTCAAGCCGGTTAGTATTATATTATAGCTTATCATTCTATTTTTATTATTCCATTGTTGTTATGTTTTAAAATTGTATTGCAGGTGGCAGCCAAAAAAGAACCTCTTTACGATTCCTTCAATTACTTTTTTATTAACAATTATTTGTATTTTATTGTGTTTTGTTGCGTTGTGTTCTTAATGCCCTTGCTTTTCTTTCAGTACCCGTACCCCTTCACCACCACCAGCCCCTACACCACCTGCCCCTTCACCACCTGCCCCGACTCGCCGGAGCACTCGGTCCCGCCGCAGGAAGAATGTCAAGGAGCAGCCATTTTCCCTGGCCACCATGGCTCAGGTCGAGGCCAAGCAGGCAGCCCCCCCCCCTGAAGGAGGATCCCCCTCGAAGAGCCCCCAGGGGCGTTTTACTGGCAGCCTTAAGCTGGCGAAGCGCTAGGCTTCATCTAATTTAAGCTTTTATAGTATTTAATCATATAGATCATATAGATATAGATATATATATATTCCTATACATGTACAGATTTAACTATAAGACAACCATAGTATAACTTTTTAAACTATTTTCATAGCTGATATATATGTAACATTTTGAATAGCTATATGTCTAATGGTAGCCATACTATTTTAAATAAAGCAAATCTTGGCGCCAGTAGAATAAAAAATATATTTTTCTATTTATCCTGACAATGACTGTGTTCTCTTATTATTCATCCATCTTCAAAACTCCCTTGATCTTACACCTCAACAAAACAGTAGACACGACTGAGCCCTTCAGTACAGAAGGGTGAGATTCAATAGAAGATGTACGGCATGGATACGACTGAGCCCGCCGAGAGAGTAGACACCACTGAGCCCTTCAGTACAGAAGGGTGAGATTCAATAGAAGATGTACGGCATGGATACGACTGAGCCCGCCGAGAGAGTAGACACCACTGAGCCCTTCAGTACAGAAGGGTGAGATTCAATAGAAGATGTACGGCATGGATACGACTGAGCCCGCCGAGAGAGTAGACACCACTGAGCCCTTCAGTACAGAAGGGTGAGATTCAATATGTTATTAGTGTTACGAGGGAGATGTCCAAAGTAACAACCAAATACGTAAGGACACAGCCACAGGAGGGGGATAGCCCATGTAACAACCAAACAGTAGACACGACTGAGCCCCTCACTACCTTCTCTGTAATACCCAAGGATACCCTGCACCACTCGAGGTGCCCTTTGTCAAAACATAATCAAATATCACCTTACCCTGGTAAGTCTCATTTAGTTGCACACTTAACTTACCACATCTACCTCTATCTACCTCATAGCATGGTCGTCTCCCTGCCGTTCTCTCGGCTACCAAAAGCCCGTGAAATGAAGAGGAAAATGTTGACCATGGAACAGGAAAACCAAGCCCTCCGGAACCAACTGAGGAGGGCATTGGCTACTGCACCCCATGTGACCCCGGGGGTCACTCCGCGTGCCACACAGCGTGCCACCCCGCGTGTCAGCCCACGTGCCACCCCGCGGGTCTACCAGCAGGGCACCCAGCGTGGCTCTGCACGCGCACCAACGCGGGCTTCTCCGCGTGCCACGCCGTGTGCCACCCCACGTGCCACCCCGCGTGCCACCCCGCGTGCCACCCCGCGTGCCACCCCGCGTGCCACCCCGCGTGCCACCCCGCGTGTCAGCCCGCGTGTCAGCCCGCGTTCCACCACACAAGTCCACCAGCAGGGCACCCAGCGTGGCACTGCACGCGCACCACCCCGTGTCACCCCGCGTGCCATGCCGTGTGTCACCCCGCGGGCCACTCCGCAGGTGACTGCACGTGCAGCAACCCGTGCTACCTCTGGCGCGGCTTCACGGTGTTCGTCCCCGGCTGTGGGGGACCTACCTGAGAAGACACCTGAGAAGACCCCCCCCATGACCGGTGTCCGTCACCTCATGCGGATGCGCAGGACCCCGCCACCACCTGGGTTTGCAGACCGCAGGTCACCGAACGTTACACCGAATGTGACACCGACCACTTTTCCCCCTGCCTCACCAGCCCGCTCACCCATGATTGCCGAGGCTGTAGAAGAGGTTGAAGAGGTCTCACCCCAAAAGGCTTCACATCCAAGGTCAGACACCTTGGACCTTGCTGAGGCCCTGGAGATGACTCCCAAGGCCAAGAGGCTCAAGACCCTGGCCCCGTTGGTGGTCATTGTTAAACGGATGAGGGCAGCTCCCCTCAAGGTAAAGCAGGACATGTTTAAAGATGCAGTGGGGGGGAAGATGCACGGGACGATAGGGGCGGTATCCAAATTAGTTAATATGAGCGAGGAGTACGTATTTAAAGAGAGAGAAGCAGCCACCACAAGAAAAGAGAAAGAAGAAAAAACAAAGGATGACATTTTGTTTTTTTTGAAAAGATCTGACAACTCTTATGAGTTGGCCGAGAAGCGCAATGCCGGCAAGTTTGCTCTGGGAGATACGATGCCGAACCTTCACAAGAAGTACGTATCGGAAAACCCTGTGGCTCCCCCCTCGCTCTCCACCTTCCATAGAGGTAGGGACAAGAAGACGATAAAGTTGAACAAGTTTCTGAAGAGGAGTGTGTGCCTGTGTAAGGCACACGCCAACATGGGTCTCCTGCTTGATGCAGTGCCATTCATGCCAAAGTCCACCTCTGCCCTCATCAACAACAACACTGACGAGGAGATTGAGGCGCAGCTCCAAGATCTACATGAGACTGTCACCTATGACTCGTGGTGCAAGGTCGAGAAGGTCTATTCTAAGAAGGTGCCGGAGGAAGGTGGAAAGAAAGATAAGGCAAACACCAAGACGTCCGCCAAGGGCCTTGGAAAGAAGACGGTCAAGGTGACGGTCACCCACACCAAAGTGGTGACCGAGACCGTGCCGAAGGCCGCCTTCATCAGGCTCTTGGTGGACGGCTTGCCTGAGTTCCGCGCGCACTGCGCAAGGGTCAAGGAGCAGCATGACCAACTGACGCTGCTCCGGGAAAATCTACCAGTAGGGCACGGCATAATCCAGATGGATTATGCCGAGAACTGGGACTGTGCTTACCTGCGTGAGATCGCAGCTGCATACTACTCTAAGGACCAGGTCACCCTCCACCCCATGGTGGTCAAGATCCGGGGAGAGGATGGGGAGATCCACACCATGACATACGTGGGTGTCACAAGTGTAACGGACCACAAGTTCGCTACAACCTACTGCTTTATTAAGCAGTTAATTCCTATTTTAAAGGCTCAGTTCTCTTACCTTAAGTTTATTCATTTTGTTACGGATTCACCTTCTTCCCAGTACCGGAACCGGTATACGGTGCAGATGGTGGCCCGGTTCGTACGCCTGTTCGGCATCAAGTGCTGTTGGCACTGGTTGGAGAGTGGCCATGGCAAGGGAGCTTGCGATGGTGTGGGGGGTACCCTGAAACAGTTGGCGGACCGAGTTGTCAAGGGTAATGAAACAATCCAGTCAGCTCGTGACTTCGCCAAGAAGATCGCCCCCCACACCAAGGTAAAGATCATCAGAGCAAAGCCCCGCCAAGTCCAAGCATGCGAGCAGGAAATTCTCTCGTGGGAGAGCCCCCCTTGCCATGGCCTAATGTCTATGCATCAGGTCATCGCGTATCAAGGAAAAGTCTACATGCGGCCTACATCATGCTGCAGGCCATGCTGTATGGTTGGGGGACAGGTGGTCCCAGCTTGTGGCCCTTGGGTTGAGACCAAGGTTCCAAGTCAAAGCGAAGAGGCCATCTGCGACAGCGATGACGAGTTCGACCAGCAGGACTCGGGCTTCGATGAGTCCGATGATGCCCCCCTTTCCATCTTGCTGGCCGAGGACGATGAGTCCGATGATGACGACGCCCCCCTGGCCAACCTCCAGCAACAGGTCCGAGCTGAGGAGGAGGATGCCCCCTTGGCCAACCTCCAGCAGCGGATCCGGGCTGAGGAGGAGGATGTCCCCCTGGCCAACCTCCAGCAACAGGTCCGAGCTGAGGAGGAGGATGCCCCCTTGGCCAACCTCCAGCAGTGGATCCGGGCTGAGGAGGAGGAGGCCCCCCTGGCCAACCTCCAGCGACGGATCAGATCAGCAGCAGGCAAGGGTGTGAGGAGGTCCTCTCGGAGGAAGTGAACACCTTGAGTTTGGGCCTGCCAGGTGATGCCGTTCACGAAATACCCGGATAGGGGGGCTAACCAACTGTAATCGAAGAACCATGTAAGGGAGGGAGATGTCCAAAGTAGCAACCAAATGTGTAAGGGAGGGAGATGTCCAAAGTAACAACCAAATATGTAAGGGAGGGAGATGTCCAAAGTAACAACCAAATATGTAAGGGAGGGTAACATAATATGAGGCTTCTCTGTAATAGCCAGGGACATAGTTTATATATAGGTGATGCCGTTCACTAAATACCCGGATAGGGGGGCTAACCAACTGTTATTGAATGTGTGTATCAAAGGGATGTAACAACCAAATATAAGGGAGGGAGATGTCCAATGTAAAATAATATGAGGCTTAGGTCGTGCTAAACATGTGTAAATAGTAGAATGTAAGAAAAGTAGACACGACAGAGCCCCTCAGTACAGAAGGGTGAGATTCAATACATGTAACAGTTTATAGGTGATGCCGTTCACTAAATACCCGGATAGGGGGGCTAACCAACTGTTATTGAATGTGTGTATCAAAGGGATGTAACAACCAAATATAAGGGAGGGAGATGTCCAATGTAAAATAATATGAGGCTTAGGTCGTGCTAAACATGTGTAAATAGTAGAATGTAAGAAAAGTAGACACGACAGAGCCCCTCAGTACAGAAGGGTGAGATTCAATATATGTAACAGTTTATAGGTGATGCCGTTCACTAAATACCTGGATAGGGGGGCTAACCAACTGTAATTGATGTCCAATGTAAATTAATATGAGGCTTACGTCGTGCTAAACAAGTGTAAATAATAGAATGTAAGAACAGTAGACACGACTGAGCCCCTCAGTACAGAAGGGTGAGAGCTAATGAACGGCATAGACACGACTGAGCCCACCGGTAGAGTAGACACGACTGAGCCTTCAGTACAGAAGGGTGAGATACAATATGTTATCAGTGTTATGACTCGTCCTCTCAGTACAGAGGGATCAAGGCAGTATAATTAATGTTTATTGCCACTGATGATGTACTAGCTGGGTGTGATTTGTACATGTATGTACATGTATTTATACGTGGTTACTTCTTAGTCTCACATTCACATTATGTATTTAAAACCATGATAGATTCAATGGATATAACATTTTATAGGTGATGCCGTTCACTAAATACCCGGATAGGGGGGCTAACCAGCTGATTAAAGTGAAATAAAATATATAATGTAATCTATAATGACCACGGACACATAGTTTATATGTTATGAGATACCCAATGTAAAATCACATGAGGCTGAGGTCGTGCTAAATATGTGTAAATAGTAGAATGTAAGAACAGAAGACACGACAACCAGCAGATTTAAGTGAAATAAAATATATATAAATATAATAACATTTTATATATACCAAATACTCATGCATATTAATAAAAGTCTGTTAACTGTTACATGTTGTGCAAAGAATTCTTTATTCACACTATGGGAATAATACATAATTAGTCTTCTGAAGGGTATAGCAATATACAGGAACAATTATCTATACGTTATATACACCGCTTCCACTGATATGGGAGCACAAGGAAGATGAACGGAAGGACGATAACCGAGTAGACACGACTGAGCCCTTACCGTAGACACGACTGAGCCCTCAAGTCGACCCTATATCCTTAGGAGCGCCAGTGCTTTCTGTACAGGGACCCCCAGAACGTACTGATGTGGGGTATAAAAATGGCCCTCAAAACGCCAGTGCTTTATGCCAGGGGACCCCCAGAACGTACTGATGTGGGGTGTAAAAGTGGCCCTCAAAACGCCAGTGCTTTCTGTAATAGGGCTGCCAGAACGTAATATGTGTAATGGATTTTTAAAGTTTTTGGCTACCAGAACGTAATGATGTGTATTCAAGGACTGATTTTCCTCTTTATTTAATGTAAATTGTGATGCTCAATACACATTGTCCTACTCTGGTAGGTCTAGCCCCAAAAGCAAAACTCATTAAAACGTTCTGGCATTTCTATAACAAATACACATTTTTTAGGGGAGGTCAAGCCCTATTACACATGGGCACACTGTGGTAGATGTACAATGTAGTTCCATTACCTAAAAGGTTTTGACAGGTCTGTTATGGGTTCCAAAATACACATGGGTCCACTATGGCAGAATGGTTGCAAAGATAAAACGTTTTGGAACGTTTTGGTAGCTCTGTTATGAAACATAGTAGATGTACAATATCTGGTCTGTTATGGTTTCAAAATACACATGGGTCCACTATGGTAGAGTGGTTGCCAAGATAAAACACTTTGGAACGTTTTGGTATCTCTGTTATGAAATATAGTAGATGTACAATATCTGGTCTGTTATGGTTTCCAAATACACATGGGTCCACTATGGCAGAGTGGTTCAAAAAGATAAAACGTTTTGGAACGTTTTGGCACTTCTGTTATGAAACATAGTGATTGTACAATATCTGGTCTGATATGGATTCCAAAATACACATGGGTTCACTATGGCAGAGTGGTTGCAAAGATAAAACGTTTTGGAACGTTTCGGCACTTCTGTTATGAAACATAGTAGATGTACAATATCTGGTCTGGTATGGGTTCCAAAATACACATGGGTCCACTATGGCAGAGTGGTTGCAAAGATAAAACGTTGTAGACATGGGTCCACCATGTCACAATGACAGATGAATGCTTGTTGGCATGGTGGGCACATGCAAGTCAACATGACGGACACATGCATGTTGACATGATTGATACACGTATGTCAACATTGCAACAAGACAGACACATGTATTACTCAAGACAGATGGCACATAGTTGTAGGAGCGGTAGGATCGGGAGGAGCGGGGATCGAGGTAGAGGGGATCGAGTTAGAGGGGATCAAAGAAGAGGGGATCGAGGTGGAGGGGATCGAGGTAGCGGGGGGATCGGTGTAGCGGGGGGATCGGTGTAGCGGGGGGATCGGTGTAGCGGGGGGATCGGTGTAGCGGGGGGTTCGGTGTAGCGGGGGGATCGGTGTAGCGGGGGGATCGGTGTAGCGGGGGGGATCGGTGTAGCGGGAGGATCGGTGTAGCGGGGGGATCGGTGTAGCGGGGGGATCGGTGTAGCGGGGGGATCGGTGTAGCGGGGGGATCGGTGTAGCGGGGGGATCGGTGTAGCGGGGGGATCGGTGTAGCGGGGGGATCGGTGTAGCGGGGGGATCGGTGTAGCGGGGGGATCGGTGTAGCGGGGGGATCGGTGTAGAGGGGGGATCGGGGTAGCGGGGGGATCGGTGTAGCGGGGGCATCAGGGTAGCGGGGGGATCGGGGTAGCAGGGGTATCAGGGTAGCGGGGGTATCAGGGTAGTGGGGGGATCGGTGTAGCGGGGGGATCGGTGTAGCGGGGGGATTGGTGTAGCGGGGGGATCGGTGTAGCGGGGGGATCGGTGTAGCGGGGGGATCGGTGTAGCGGGGGGATCGGTGTAGCGGGGGGATCGGTGTAGCGGGGGGATCGGTGTAGCGGGGGGATCGGTGTAGCGGGGGCATCGGGGTAGCAGGGGTATCAGGGTAGCGGGGGGATTGGGGGAGTGGGGGGATCAGGGTAGTGGGGGGATCAGGGTTGCGGGGGATAGCGTGGGGATCGATGTAGCGGGGGATCGATGTAGCTGGGGGATCGGAGTAACGGGATAGCGTGGGGATCGGGGTAGCGTGGGGATCGGGGTAGCGTGGGGATCGGGGTAGCGTGGGGATCGGGGTAGCGTGGGGATCGGGGTAGCGTGGGGATCGGGGTAGCGTGGGGATCAGGGTGGTGGGGGGATCGATGTAGCAGGGGATCGATGTAGCGGGGGATCGATGTAGCGGGCGTATCAGGGTAGCGGGGGGATCGGGGGAGTGGGGGGATCAGGGTGGTGGGGGGATCGATGTAGCGGGGGATCGATGTAGCGGGGGTATCAGGGTAGTGGGGGGATTGGGGGAGTGGGGGGATCAGGGTAGCGGGGTAGTAGGGGAATTGAGGGGGTGGAGATCAGCAGTAGCAGAGAACGGAGGTAGCAGGGATTGGGGGTAGCAGGGGGATCAGGGTAGTGGAGGGATTGGGGATTTGATTATCAGAATAATGTCGCATGGTACTATATAATGTCACATGGTACTATATAATGTCACATGGTGCTAGATAACGTCACATGGTGCTATATAACGTCACATGGTTTTGGAACGTTTTGGCACTTCTGTTATGAAACATAGTGATTGTACAATATCTGGTCTGATATGGATTCCAAAATACACATGGGTTCACTATGGCAGAGTGGTTGCAAAGATAAAACGTTTTGGAACGTTTCTGCACTTCTGTTATGAAACATAGTAGATGTACAATATCTGGTCTGGTATGGGTTCCAAAATACACATGGGTCCACTATGGCAGAGTGGTTGCAAAGATAAAACGTTGTAGACATGGGTCCACCATGTCACAATGACAGATGAATGCTTGTTGGCATGGTGGGCACATGCAAGTCAACATGACGGACACATGCATGTTGACATGATTGATAAACGTATGTCAACATTGCAACAAGACAGACACATGTATTACTCAAGACAGATGGCACATAGTTGTAGGAGCGGTAGGATCGGGAGGAGCGGGGATCGAGGTAGAGGGGATCGAGTTAGAGGGGATCGAGGTAGAGGGGATCGTGGTGGAGGGGATCGAGGTAGCGGGGGGATCGGTGTAGCGGGGGGATCGGTGTAGCGGGGGGATCGGTGTAGCGGGGGGATCGGTGTAGCGGGGGGATCGGTGTAGCGGGGGGATCGGTGTTGCGGGGGGATCGGTGTAGCGGGGGGATCGGTGTAGCGGGGGGATCGGTGTAGCGGGGGGATCGGTGTAGCGGGGGGATCGGTGTAGCGGGGGGATCGGTGTAGCGGGGGGATCGGTGTAGCGGGGGGATCGGTGTAGCGGGGGGATCGGTGTAGCGGGGGGATCGGTGTAGCGGGGGGATCGGTGTAGCGGGGGGATCGGTGTAGCGGGGGCATCGGGGTAGCAGGGGTATCAGGGTAGCGGGGGTATCAGGGTAGCGGGGGTATCAGGGTAGTGGGGGGATCGGTGTAGCGGGGGGATCCGTGTAGCGGGGGGATCGGTGTAGCGGGGTGATCGGTGTAGAGGGGGGATCGGTGTAGCGGGGGGATCGGTGTAGCGGGGGCATCAGGGTAGCGGGGGGATCGGGGTAGCAGGGGTATCAGGGTAGCGGGGGTATCAGGGTAGTGGGGGGATCGGTGTAGCGGGGGGATCGGTGTAGCGGGGGGATCGGTGTAGCGGGGGGATCGGTGTAGCGGGGGGATCGGTGTAGCGGGGGGATCGGTGTAGCGGGGGGATCGGTGTAGCGGGGGGATCGGTGTAGCGGGGGGATCGGTGTAGCGGGGGGATCGGTGTAGCGGGGGGATCGGTGTAGCGGGGGCATCGGTGTAGCGTGGGGATCGGGGTAGCGTGGGGATCAGGGTAGCGGGGGTATCAGGGTAGCGGGGGGATTGGGGGAGTGGGGGGATCAGGGTAGCGGGGGTGGCGTGGGAATCGATGTAGCGGGGGATCGATGTAGCTGGGGGATCGGAGTAACGGGATAGCGTGGGGATCGGGGTAGCGTGGGGATCGGAGTAGCGTGGGGATCAGGGTGGTGGGGGGATCGATGTAGCGGGGGTATCAGGGTAGCGGGGGGATCGGGGGAGTTGGGGGATCAGGGTGGTGGGGGGATCAATGTAGCGGGGGATCGATGTAGCGGGGGTATCAGGGTAGCGGGGGGATCGGGGGAGTGGGGGGATCAGGGTAGCGGGGTAGCAGGGGAATTATCAGAATAATGTCGCATGGTACTAGATAACGTCACATGGTACTATATAATGTCACATGGTGCTAGATAACGTCACATGGTACTATATAACGTCACATGGTGCTATATAATGTCACATGGTACTAGATAACGTCACATGGTACTAGATAACGTCACATGGTGCTATATAACGTCACATGGTACTATATAAAGCAACATGGTACTAGATAACGTCACATGGTGCTATATATAATGTCACATGGTGCTATATATAATGTCACATGGTACTAGATAACGACACATGGTGCTAGATAACGTCACATGGTGCTAGATAACGTCACATGGTACAAATAGTGTATCGATTGAGGGGGCGGACATCAGCAGTAGTTGAGATAGGAGGTAGCAGGGATTGGGGGGATCAGGGTAGCGGGGGTAGCGTGCGGATCGGTGTAGCGGGAAGAGGTCGGGGTAGCGGGGGGATTGGGGTAACGGGATAGCGTGGGGATCGGGGTAGCGTGGGGATCGGGGTAGCGTGGGGATCGATGTAGCGGGGGATCGATGTAGCGGGGGGATCGGGGTAACGGGATAGCGTGGGGATCGGGGTAGCGTGGGGATCGGGGTAGCGTGGGGATCGGGGTAGCGTGGGGATCGATGTAGCGGGGGATCGATGTAGCGGGGGGATCGGGGTAACGGGATAGCGTGGGGATCGGGGTAGCGTGGGGATAGGGGTAGCGTGGGGATCGGGGTAGCGTGGGGATCGGGGTAGCGTGGGGATCGGGGTAGCGTGGGGATCCGGGTAGCGTGGGGATCTGGGTAGCGTGGGGATCTGGGTAGCGTGGGGATCAGGGTAGTGGGGGGACCGATGTAGCGGGGGATCGATGTAGCGGGGGTATCAGTGTCGCAGGGGGATCAGTGTCTCCAAGGGATCGGTGTAGCGGAGGGGATCGGGGATTTGATTATCAGAGTAATGTCACATGGTACTAGATAACATCACATGGTAAGAGCTAACGCCACATGGTACTAGATAACGTCACATGGTGCTAGATAACGTCACGTGATACAAATAGTGTATCGATTGAGGGGGAGGAGATCAGCAGTCGTTGAGATCGGAGGTAGCAGGGATTGGGGGTAGCAGGGGGATCAGGGTAGTGGGGGTATCGATGTAGCGAGGGATCGATGTAGCGGAGGGATCAGGGTAACGGGATAGCGTGGGGATCGGGGTAGCGTGGGGATCGGGGTAGTGTGGGGATCGGGGTAGCGTGGGGATCGATGTAGCGGGGGATCGATGTAGCGGGGGGATCGGTGTAGAGGGGGGATCAGTGTCGCAGGGGGATCAGTGTCGCCAAGGGATCGGTGTAGCGGAGGGATTGGGGTAGCGGGGGAATCGGGGATTTGATTATCAGAATAATGGCACATGGTACTAGATAACATCACATGGTAATAGCTAACGCCACATAGTACTAGATAACGTCACATGGTGCTAGATAACGTCACATGATACAAATAGTGTATCGATTGAGGGGGCGGAGATCAGCAGTTGTGGAGATCGGAGGTAGCAGGGATTGGGGGTAGCGGGGGGATCAGGGTTACGGGGGTAGCGTGGGGATCGATGTAGCGGGGGGTGGGGTCAGGGTAATGGGGTGATTGGGATAGCAGGGGGATCGGGGTAGCGTGGGGATCGATGTAGCAGGGGATTGATGTAGCGGGGGATCGATGTAGCGGGGGGATCAGGGTAACGGGATAGCGTGGGGATCGGGGTAGCGTGGGGATCGGGGTAGCGTGGGGATCGGGGTAGCATGGGGATCTGGGTAGCCTGGGGATTGGGGTGGCGGGGGGATTGATGTAGCGGGGGATCGATGTAACGGGGGGATCAGTGTCGCAGGGGGATCAGTGTCGCCAAGGGATCGGTGTAGCGGAGGGATTGGGGTAGCGGGGGGATCGGGGATTTGATTATCAGAATAATGTCACATGGTACTAGATAACATCACATGGTAATAGCTAACGCCACATGGTACTAGATAACGTCACATGGTGCTAGATAACGTCACATGATACAAATAGTGTATCAATTGAGGGGGCAGATATCAGCAGTAGTGGAGATCAGAGGTAGCAGGGATTTGGGGTAGCGGGGGGATCAGGGTTGCGGGGGTAGCAGGGGGATCAGGGTAGCGGGGGTAGGTCGGGGATTGGTGGAGGGGGGGGGGGGGTCGGGGTAACGGGGTAGCGTTGGGATCTGGGTGGTGGGGGGATCGGTTTAGCGTGGGGATTGGGGTGGCGGGGGGATCGATGTAGTGTAAGGATCGGGGTGGCGGGGGGATCGATGTAGCGGGGATCGGAGTGGCGGGGGGATCGATGTAGCGGGGGATCGATTTAGCGGGGGGATCGATGTAGCGGGGGGATTGGTGTAGAGGGGGGGGTCAGGGTAACAGGGTAGCGTTGGGATCTGGGTAGCGGGGTAGCGGGGGGATCGATGTAGCGGGGGGATCGATGTAGCGGGGGGGATTGGTGTAGCGGGGGGACCAGTGTCGTGTAGCGGAGGGATTGGGGTAGCAGGGGGATCGGGGATTTTATTATCAGAATAATGTCACAGGGTACTAGATAACGTCACATGGTACTAGATAACGCCACATGGTACTAGATAACACCACATGGTACATTGCTATCTTATGCATATCACAGGCAGAAGTGCCAAGTCCTGCTAATGTGTATTGGAAAAAAATGCTAATTAGCATGAAATTCATGGTATCATATGATATAACTGTTGAAATATTGAGATAATGCTCAACTAGAAGCATTCAACCGTACTTACAACTCAAAATAATTAGAATTGAGCTATTATATCATCACAAAAATTACTACTATATTTACCATGTTATTTCAAATATTGCAAAATTAGGATATAATCGATTTTTATGGTCAATTAGTACTAATAAAGCACTAAGTTATAAAGTATATGAAGGCAGTAGTCATAATACTTTTTATCATACATTTACTTTATAAAAGAAATATTAACAATCTAGTGCAATCTAGGCCCTATATATTGCATTGAAATCCTTGAAATATGTGAAAACCACTGGCGTTTGGGGCAATCATGCACCCAGATTCCTGGCTTTTGGAGGGCCCATTTTACACCCCACATCAGTACGTTCTGGGGGTCCCCTGACATAAAGCACTGGCGTTTTGAGGGCCATTTTTACACCCCACATCAGTACGTTCTGGGGGTCCCCCGACATAAAGCACTGGCGTTTGGAGGGCCGTTTTTACACCCCACATCAGTACGCTATGGTTGTGCTAAGGATATCCTGTACATGATAACGGCAAACATACAACAATGGAGTTAGTAGTATTAAATAATGATGTACCAACCTGCACGAGGCTGAAATTGTATTACAGTTGGTCCGAAACACAATAAAACAGGCATTTTTAGGATATTTATGCTGGTATTTAGGCAAAATTGAAGAAAAATACTAGATTTTCTAACAAAAGAACAAGATGAAAATAGTTAAATGGGTTAAGTATATGTTAGGACAAGATATAGGAAGACATATTTGCAGGCTATTTACATCCTATACATCAAAAATAGAATTGGCTGCAAAAAACAAATAAATTCTCTTTTTTTTTATAATTTCAACCCAGACCGTAGACACGACTGAGCCCTTTTTCGAGCTGCTATGGAAGCAATACCATACCTCTGATCCTAATATCCATATACCAAATTGTAGATGAAGGCATGTGCTACTGCATAGATAAATGAGAAGTTAGGTAATGTAAACCTGTAAAATGTTAGACCTTATGGCAAAGAGGGATGTGGATATTGCCACTTTTCCCATATTCTTCTACAGATAACACTATTTAATGTTTTTCTTAAAACACACCATAATACACCAAAAACAAGTATTCTATAGGTATAAAATGATTTTTGTGATAGCATAGGATGTTTTCTCCTAATTTTATTAGCTTTTACGATAATCACAAGTGGTATTTTACATGAGAGAGCTGTAAATCGAAAACATAGGGTGCGGGCTCAGTCGTGTCTACGGTCTCGGTGGTCGGGCGGTGGCACCTAACTTTGAACCTATGGTGTGAATTTACTTATAATATTTAACCTTCCCAAATATATGGAGGCTGAGCCCCGAGACCTATAGTATTAACATGAAAAAAGTTTTTGACCCACTCCAAAATTTTATTAGGCCCCCCCCCCTGCAGCTCAAATCCCGATGATCCATGACATTTGGTCATATGCTAATCATATCATGAGCCTGGGTAGCCACACCCCTTCACTCCCATCTCTAGCCGTCTGGGCCTGCAGGATCCCAATGCCATGATTGATATCTTGCTAAACACTGCTGGGTTAGTGTTGTACATACTTGTATGTGTGTTGTGACCACCTTAGATCAATGGCAATGACTCTGATGCTCACCCCATATTGAGAAGAATGTGTAATTAGCATTGGTAATACTTCAAACGATCAAGAGACCTTTAACCAAAAAACTGATTATGTCTCCCTAAATAATTAGTTTTCACTCCCTTTCTATTGGCGTGGCATCCATACCCAATTACCAATCCATTGGGAATCCCACTGGCCTAAGTACCTAAATTGCAGAATAGAATTGGTAACATTTGAATTTGATAATACTTTATTGACGAGATCCTGCTTTGAAACTGTGTTGGACAATGTATGATATAGTAATTGCCATTAAAAAGAGGTCCTCAAGCTTTCATTTTTAAGTACATCAGATGATATCCTAGTTGATTAAACAAGTGATTTGATCACGATATTGTAGGGTAGGTTCACCACTTTCAACCGGTCTGATCTATGTTTTTTCATGAGCTACCTTTCAGGTCTTACTGCTCCTAGAGTTTTTTGTGCATATCCTTCAGAATTGAACCAAACTTTAGGTATTGCTCTGGAGAATAACATTCATGATGTCTTACAATGCCATATATCAGTTTACAGCATTTGATTCCATGATTTATCAGAGTATTCAGAATTGCCCCTTTTCACCCTAAGTCAGCCAAAATGCACCTTGAGTCAGCCATATTACAACCACCAGAATATGTGGGATAAACCAGTGATTTCCTGATTTGATTAGCTGACATGAATGCATGCATCATATATCAATATGTTACAACTAACAATAGAGAAGAAAACAATTTATTGAATATGGAATAATCAAGACAAAGTCAGTACTATACCTCAGGTGAATACAACTGCATCATGAACTATCAATACAAGTAAATATTGCTTGTATTAGCAATAAGGACTAAATATAACATTATAGACATGCAATATGGACTTCTATTGAATATATCAGGGGCTCTACCCCCTTACCCCCTTTTCCCACCTCTTTTTGTGTTTCACCCTTGCCCTCTATACACTACACAAATAGGCCTGCTATCCTTAACCCTTTAGTAGAAGAGGATATTCTAGGATGGGGAGGTATTCACAAGGGTAGGGAGAGAGTTCTTAGACAAAAATTCAGGGTGAGAGAATTCCAGGGACGATTTCAGAGAAGAAAATCCCATGGTTGACTTAAGGTATGAGGTGGCTGACTTAGGGTGAATTCATGGCTGACTTAAGGTGAAATGGGTATACCTTATGAAATCAGTCCTAAATATAACTTAGGAAATTAATTTTGCTCAATAAAGTCATGATGTGTGTAATTTAGATACATATCCAGCTCACACAACTAAGCGACACTGTGTATGAAAGGGACAAATACTTCGAATCAACTACCAAAGAGTATGAACAGTGGAGAGATTTTCATTCTCTGCTTGTCAAAACAGGTCAAACAGGGGTACTTCTGACTGATTTTACAGTATGGAAAAGAGTGATGATGCGGATGCAATGTGCAGTTTATATTTGGAAAACACTTCAATTCTTAAATCAGTGGGAGTTTATTGTCACCAGATGCATACTGAACTTGTAATTTCATGTCAAAAGTGGTTGACTCAAGGTATGAGTTTGACTTAGGGTGAACCTACCCTAACAGATATTTATCACTAGGGATGGTTTTATCAGACAGATCTACCCTACATGTCTATCAAACATCTCAGTGTAGGATAACAGTTGGGGGATCCTACACTGACATTTGAAAACACATTTTCTTCATTAAAACGAGCATCTCTATAAGGAATACTACTGTTGTTTTTACACACCTAAACATGTTTCCCAGATGACTAAAGTTTAGTTGCGTTTCAGGCTTGGGGAATCTGGAAATATAGTTATAATACTGGCTACCCCTATCCAATGGGTTGTGTAGTACTCTAGATCTTCTATGACATGAAGGACACTTCTTTGGCCTTAAGCCTTAACCTGAATTCCTAATGCTATGGTGACCTTTCAGATCTCTTTCAGTCCCATACCTCAGATACTGCCATCAGCCCTATTCACAATCAAGCCGTCTTGACTACACTGTACTTCAAAGGTGGCTACTACTACTAGTGACGTCATAAGGGTGACACCAGCAGGTATCACCAGGTGGAACATTTGGTGGTCTACTAAAGGTCATTGGGGTCACTGAGATGCAGGCAGCAACAAATGTTGGATACCTACATGGTGATAACCACGGATCGGGGACAACAACTGGATGGTGAAGAGATGAAGCACTCTCAAAGAGAGTGTCATAAGAGACAGAAGAAGCTATCACTACCTGAGCTGCTCCCTCCCGTGCATTGAACTACTCTGATTCTCTAGACCTACAGGCAGACCACTGCTCAGTGAAGTGGCTATAATGGAGTTAAGGAGATGACCAGACAGGGGTGTTCGAGGGGGCAACTTCAAAATTATTTAATTTAAAGCTGTGTAACAGTGAAAGTCTTCTTCTTGGAAGACCTCTGCCTGCATGCCAGAATGATGAAATCGTATTTGGCTGATAAATGCTTACTGAAATAAGAAACATCAAAGACTTCAGCAATAATGTTCCTTGGAAGTACCTTTTGCTTACATCCATAATACAAAATACAAGCACATAAAATATAATAATAATAATATTTGGACAATAATTGTATTCCACACAAAACCAGACAAGTTAAATTGGATTAATAACATTTATTGGGGATTCGTTTACATCGAGATATGGGACGGGGGTTGATGTGAGGTCGCAACGTTTCGTCTCATTTTGTGAGACTTCATGAGGCGGTTATGATCCTCATAATAATAATAATAAGCTAATATATTGTACTTTAGAAAGTACCCTAAATTTTTGTCTATAAATATCAATCTAAAACTCTTTTGCTATTCTGGTGCCTGAGCATAGCCGAGCCTAGTACTGTATTAGAATATAACTCTGGGAGACACAGTACATACCACAATACAGACCCTAAATGCTCAGGAACATTTAGAATAGCCTTACATCCGGTAATGAGATGGTGGGTGAGTTTGATGGATTATAAATTTGTTTAAAGGGACTCGCTACTTGTCGCAGGATTGCTGATGTTCTATTGACTTTTGCATATAACTCAGGATTATGTTAGTTTGATTTATTATCTAATAGAAAATCAAAAGAAATTGCCATGTCAGGGTACTAACTTTCATGATACGGCCATTTGAGCGAAGGAGTACCTTAACTATAGAAATGAATAGGAAAACAGCATTTTCACATGATCTGTCATGGATAATCCCCTTCTTCTATTGATATTGCAACCATACCTTGGGAATGTATAATGGACATCTATACAAACATTTTAGGACCAATAAAACAGGGAGTCATGGATAAAATGAGAAAGGCATGAATTTTGGAAAAGAAATTCTTTTGCCTTAACTATAGGATCCTTTGGGTGTCCTAGCAGTGAATATATGTGAACAATGGAGGTATACTGTCAGAATAACAAATACAAATAGTTGATTTAGGGAAAGTGGTCTATGTAGGAATATGAATACAGCTTAAAGAATACTTTTCATGAGCTTCGATTTTTGCCTCCAGGTGGCTTCTGTGTAGGAACCAGCAATTCCCTTTAAAGGCTTTTGATATGGTCCAGAAATTCGGAATGTCACACCTAAACAACAGCTAAAACGTGTCTAAAGTCCTTATCTGATTGATGCTCGGAGAACCTAGCCATGTAAGGATAATACAGGATATTCCAATTTAATATGTTTTGTGGTACTTTCTGTGACGTAAAGGACACATTTTTGGCATTGAGCCTTTACCTGCATTCCTTATGATCCGTTGACATTTCAGACCTCTTTCAGTCCCATACTTCAGATAAGGCCATCAGCCCTATTCACAATCAAGCCGTCTTGACTACACTGTACTTCAAAGGTGGCCACTAGTGACGTCATAGAGGGTTACACCAGCATGTGCCACCAGGTGGCACATTTTGTGGTCTACTAAAGGTCATAGGGGTCACTGAGATGCAGGCAGCACCGGATATTGGGTACCTGTATGGTGATAACCATAGATTGGGTACGACAACTGGACAGTGGAGATATGAAGCACTCTAAAGGAGTGCGTGGGGAGGGACAGACGCAGCGGAGGAAACCTGAGCTGCTCTGCCCCATGCACCGATTCTCTAGAGCTGCAAGCAGACCACTGCTCTCCGAAGAGGCTTCAATAGAGCTTAGGAGTTGACCATACGAGGGGCTTAGTAGGGTAACTTCAAAATTGTGCTCTTTTAGGGCTGTACAGCAACACTGAAAACCTCAGGGTCGTCATTCTGACAATGCCAAAAATGACAACTTTAGGTAGTCAAAGTGACCACCTTAGGTCGTCATTGTGACTACCCATCTGAGCCATTCAGACCAAAGTTGTCATAATGACGACCTTAGGTAGTCACAATAATTAGGTAGTCAGAATGACTACCTTAAGGTGGTTAATTTAGGTATTGTCCATTTGAAGACCTAAAGTCATCAGTATTGACAACTCTCAAGTCCTAGGTTGTCCCAATGACTACCCTATGGTACATAATTCTATTCCTCACTTGCTACTTATGGCACACTACTGCCACCTGGTTTTAATATTTGCATTTACTATATCTGTCATGAGATATACACTGGTGACAGGGAGCAGAGTGGTCTCTATACCTTTGGGGCCATCATTCTCACCCATTGGCAACTTATTTATAACAAGTAATGCTACTTAGTTCAATCAAGACTACACCAAATATGTGAAAAGGATGTCTGTCATTAAGAAGTGAACTAATTAGAGACTATATTCACACACCATTCTCCACTCCATCTGCCATTATTCATTATGACTACCTAGGTCGTGATAATGACTAGGCTCCTTGCTCTGGGTTTTCAGTGAATGAAATCCTTTTCCCTGGAAGGGCCCTTTCTGCATGCCAGAATGATGAAATCCTCTCTGGCTAATTCAATACTAATTGAAATAAGAAATAAAAAAGACTTCATCAGTAAGTCCCTTTCGCCTATATCCCAATTCTGCTGCCCGCTTATGGTCAAAACTAGGACTGTACTAACAATTTAGTGTATTTTTTTAAAACGGACCTACGTTTTCCCCTTTGACTGGTCACATATCTCCCTGGTCTCTGCTAATTCATCTGATAATAATTGTTGTACCATTTTAGTTCATTAAATGGCATGCTATCGGGCTATAGGATTACATTCGAATACAGGAATAAAAGCATTTGCAATGGCCCACAATTAGCGTGTGTGGCCGATATGCCAGTTAGACCCATTACTCTACGGCTTCAGATGCCTTTAAAATCCTTCACAATGAAACCCTACTCCAGGACCACGAGACATCTAAAACCTAATGAGTTGGAAGTAGAAACGTGTAAGAAGTACATGTATGCTGTACCATAAGTATTACGTCTAGAGAAGGCCCAGAATTCGGTTTAAGAAAAGAGAGACTATGTAAAGACTGTCAGGCGTATTCCATCATTAGCAAAACATTTATTATATAGTGGTGTGTTGGTATATGTACATAGGATGTAATAAAGAACGAACTTGGAGGCACTTAACTGTTTTACTTCCATGCTCATATGTGCTGATTCAGCGAACTATGGGTGCGACAATCCCATTATGAACTGCCAACATATATAGGAAACAAACAGTAATATTAGAGCTGTTACTGTAAGGCTTCCACCTGACTGTGATAATATAAACCTACATGTTCCTATATTTTCCATCATCTTGTTTTTCATCTCATCTCCAGGCTGTATACCCCCCTCCCCATGTTAGCATCGATTTCAACCACCAAATAGTCTATATTGCACAAGTTCCATACCTCCATACCTATTTAGACGTTGTCAGGTTGTTTGATGGATACAAGAGAAGATACATCAGGATGGGAGGTTACTGTCATTGTAGCAGTAAGGTGAACTATGTGTCAAGTATGCATCATGTCTGTAAAATATTCATAGTAAGTAGACTGAACGTGTCGGATAATATCCACAGGCAACCATCAGGATTGTCCCACAAATAGCAACATTTGCCTACTCAATATGAATAAACATAATGTGGTCGTTATTCACCAGTGACAGAGTTCCACAGTATTTATAATGCCGGGTGCATGGGCCCAGCTGAACAAAGCAATTGATATAAGGCTGCATCAGAACAGAAACATTGAAAAGGGAAGATAGACCATGATTATTATTGTTGGAAACTAAATACCTGCCAATGCAATTGATTTATCAGTTTATGTGTAATAATTTTTCTTCCTCGAGGAAGGTGTATTAATCATTTGGAGATTATCTGGTCATTGTCGATCAATGCTGCATATTAAGACTGTTGCTCAGTGCGTTCAATATTGAAAATTAGGCCAGGATAGGATTGTTTCTAGGAAGAGATATTGCAGGTTGAAAATGAGCTGAATTTTACTTAAGGGGATATTATGTCCGTGCATGTCAGTGTAGGGCTGGAACTTCACCCTGCGCTTTTTTCATCGAATCAGACTTATTCTCACAACTGTCCAAATAATGTAACATGTGAGCAGTGCATGTATGATATTGTGAGAATATTCGCTGAAGAAAATCGTATATATTGTAGACTATAATTATATGGGGACTGAATAGTTTGTATCCAAAACATAAATGCCCACTCCAACAACTAAACAGCATTTCTGATTCCGCAATAAAGCTACTGATTCTGGTTAATATCTGAATGTACATGAGTGCTCTTGACAATGATACTGCTAGAGTCATTCCTAAGAAATGCTCTGTTAGAATTTGGTATTTCCACTCTCTACAGGAAATGGCAGGCATACTAAAGGGATTGCTCTACATGAGAAAAGAAGATCGCATATATCATCCCTTCTCAGCCAACATTGCACATACATATGAGACAGCCACTGTCATTTTGTAATTCGTGTTAGATTAGGTATTCAGTTCTCAGATTCTAATCTCCCTCGATATTTCAATCCCACGTAGCCATTCATCTTATCTGACATTCAGGAATAGATACATTGGGCATGTCACAAAGGCTCATGCTTGTTCTAGATCTGTGACAAGGGAATGAAATATCATTTGTTTTTTTAAACTGATCGCAATGATTTGTATCTCTCCCTGGAGCCGCCACAAACTTCTTTTGATGATTTTGTTAACAGTTTTGTATCTGGACACATTGAACATTGTAATTGACATTGCTCATTTCTCATACGATCACTCTAACTGTTTTCAGTAGTATTAGAAACGGTTTGACAGATCAAGGGAAAACTCATGCATTAGCATACGGAGGGACCACTACAATATTCGGTTATGCAAATCACATCCAAGGATAGGTCATTATAACCTATACATGTGTACATATTCCGTTCCTATTTTCTGTATACTTTCATGATTCCAGCAAGAAAGGTAGTACAATAATACAGCGAAGTGATAATATGCAGCTGCCTTAGGCCTTTAGAATATCTGCTCACAAGCTTATAGTAGCAGAACTGCCAAGGTATAGAGAGAGGAGGACAAGGAGAGTATACATTAAGTCACTTACCATTGGGCGAAAATGGGGCCTCCCTTCTCTGTGTGCTGATCCCAGTCCTGCAGCAAAAGAAGCATTGAATCAGTGCCAGCCTAAGTCAATTGGATGTCGGGGCTGTGAGCTCAGAGGACGGTGTTGCTTATAGCAGTATCTTCTTTGTGCCACTCAGACAATGAGCTAGGGAGCATTTGGTGACCCAGTCATCGATCTCTCATCGCTACCTTGGAGCTTCTGAAAGCACAAGCAGCCAACACTATATGGTGCTTACACAATGGTATCTGGAGTAAAGTTACTATTGCAGTTATTCACCAGGCTGAGTGTCTAGCAGCCGCCAGGACATACCACAGGTCGGGTCTACTCATTTTCCCATGAGTCGCTCAATGGGTGAGAAGAATATTGAATTGAAGTCACTCATGACTTCCACATGTCCTTGTTCAGCGCAACACAGTATACATGTGTTACTGGACTAAGCTACACGTATACTTTAAAATCTCCGGGCCTTAGTCTGTAGTGGCTATTTCCTGTTAGTCATAGGGACATTGGTCAGTACTGACCAAGTGATATTCAAAAATGTCTGAGTCAAAATAGAATATAACTGATTCTTTACCCAAAAAGACGTATAATTTTATCAGTCTAATACTCATGGAAAAGGGAAGACTAATGTGATCTAGTCAGTACTTGACCAACTGACATTACTAACTAACCTAGGTTGGTCGTATAGGGACCCAAAAATTTACTGACTAGGTCCATGAGTTGTTAGCCAGTGCTGACTAAGGTCAGAATATCAGTGCAAACAAAACAGTTTATCAAAGCCGATGGGAACACAATGGTATTTGCTTATCTGATTTGATCATACTACAAAAAGTCCTTATAACATGAAAGGAACAAAACTATATCCCCATCTTCAGGTACCATAGGGGAAGAAACAACAGCCTTATTAAATCAGACAGATTTAACCCAATACAGGTGGCTTCGTTTTCCGCTAGGCTGACAGAAGCTGGACCTATCTAAGGATAACAGGAAGCAGCTCCCAGAAGAACACACTCAACGAGGTACATCCATAGCACCCAGCTGGCAGCGCTGTATATCATGGTCAGTGACCTTTTGGTGGAAATTTGCAGGTGTTTAGCCTGGTTCCCCTCATTCCCTCAGGGCATGGGCAAAGGGAGGGGATGGAATAGCGGTAACTAGCATGGGGGCCCTGTTGGCTCCAAGTCCCCCGCCCATCTATTGCCAACACAATAGGTAGCACCCATAGGTCGTTATGCCAACCGGTAAGGGTCCTGTCTGAGCTACTATGGTTAATGTACATGTGTAGCCTACCCTACCTAATACTCGGCAGCTGTTCCTATAGGTACTGTACACCTATGTTTATAATATGCGAAACTGTACTCGAGCAAGTATTCCTTTTAGTTTTCATAGTCTTCAGTTAGTAGTATTTACATTATATTCATATTGCTGCCGGTTTGCCGATTTCCCTTCTGATGATCAGAGTTCATCATAGCAGAACCACTTTTTTTTTTTGGGGGGGGGGGGGGTTCCTAATTAGAAGCTACGATTTTAATGATCATAGAAACTATTATTACAGTGGCAGCATTATAATTCTACCTAGTTTTCACGAAAAGATTCCCTTTTTGTAGTGAATTTTCATAATTATCTTGTATAAGAAATACGGAAATAGTACTATGTTATTAAAGGCTAAGTTCGACTTTCCATATAGACGCCGACACCCACACAAGATGTTATAAATAACTTTTGTTCTTCGGCTGTTGTAATCTTCTGGGCAGAAATAGTCCATAGTCTTGGGATACATCGGGCACAAAAACTGAGGTAAAGAGAAATGTGTCTGTAGATGAAGGTAACTCCTCTTAGATAGAGAGCCCTATCTACTTTTTCAATCTAGATAAAATGCATGGGTTTCAAATAAGCATCTATAGACACTGTCCATCTATGAGGGGACACCATGTAAGATGAATAATATAGCCCTATTAATCAAGCTAAATGGGGCAGGTTCGTCATATATAGATAACATCATATCACTCTGAGACGTAAGCTCAGAACAAATATATTATAAGAATAAAAGAATCAATAAGTCAATCAAGTAATACATAATAATTCCATTGTTCGGGGGAGACCTCTCAGGCGTACACAGATCCCTCATACTGTACATTATCAGGCCGCACAACATGAAATGTACGTACTGAGCAGCTCAACACCACCGAGCTGCTCCTATAGCTTGACACTAGTGGCCGAATGATTACCTGACCCTGGAGGTCATTTCATTTGGAATGGGGGAGGGCACCAGCTTTTTGCCGCAGTCGTATCGTCTCATTTATAGGGCGGGGCCTCGGCCTCTCTCACCTGCTCTCCCATTAGGCGGGGGCAGGCCAGGAGCAGCTCCCTGGGCACAGCTGCTCCATCCAGAGCTGCTCGGCTACCCTCCAGCACAGTCCCACTCTCCCGGAACAATCTTGAGGCATATGCCGTCTTCCTCTATCAGACACTGATAACACCCTGGAGGGCTTAGCACAATAAAATTCTTCCTCCTGTACAGTTATCTGCATGGCGGCCAATGGCTGGTAGCGTCGGAGGAGGATAGGGGAGGGGGGTCCTCTGGAGCCTCCCACATTTTTATAATTAAGGCAGCCTATTGTGATTCACTGTAATCTTATCACGAGAGAGCTGATATCATCTAGAGAAAGCTGGAGGTTTATAGCACTGATGAGACAGCAATGATATTTCCAGTTGGGAATCAAGTTCTACCTTCCCACACCATTAGATTGAGTGAAAAATATAACTCGTCGAGTTGGGCGTAGGACAAAACCCAGCATTTTGGTCATTACTAGAATTACAGATTGGCTTGATCAGCCGTTTAGACAGAAGATGAAAAGTCACGTCTGGGATATGTCAATATCGTGATACGTGTATGGTTCAGCTGGATAGATAACCAGCTAAGCCATAGTCCCTTATCTAGTGATCTTAATTCCAGCAACTGAGAGTTTTTTGATAAGGTTTTATTTGCGCAAAATAATTACAATAAAGCATATTATTCACCAGATTCGGCTGGCCGTTCAGCCACCCGGGCCCATATTTTGATATCTAAATCCAACCAGATACATGTATTGGGAAACAAGTAACGATGCCCCATGATAAGAAGGAGAGCTCTAGCTAGGGTTAACCATCTGGACAGTTTGGGTTATGGTAGCGTATTAATGACACACATGATAAAACAGACCATGAATCAGCACAATTCTGGAGAGCTGCTAAGAGCTGCTCAGAGCTGCTCAGACACGTGTTTGTAGGGGGTAGACTAATCTCTGTGCCTTTTCCAGCTTTGCACTTTATCATCAAGGCGCCATGATGTTTTTGGTTAGCCTAGGCTCAGCCAATCAGGAGGGTGTCCACTGATATGCTCGTCTATCACGAATAATAGGGAGAGCAGTGGCTGGGTAAGCTTGTGGTATATGTCTTTTTAGGTAGATTTATAACTAAAATCGTTCCATCTTTTTTCGTATAATCATAGAGGTGCATCTATGATGTGAGGTTTTTATGTAGCCTCTTCCATTCTGTCTATATTCGCTGTGGCTATACTTATCATTTGTTATAATCTAACCAAGAGTTATCCTGTATTAACACGTATCATGTATACGTGTAATTCATCATCCACATATTTAAAATGCTATCCATGTGTTGTTTATATTAGTAATAGAGGTCAAGGGCTAGTTCTACACCAGACCCCATCTATATCATGGGTCTGTCATGAATTGGGGTCGACAGATACCCTAAAACAGATGTTGGTGCTATTCCTCGAAATAGAAGGGTGAGGCGGTTCTGATTCCCCCTCCGAGAAATACCTGTTGAGACCATGTAGCAGCAATTGATGTGTTGTAAATATACATATGCCATTTGTAACATGTATTTTTTCCGTGCTCGGCGCATGGTGGTTCCAGGAAATAAGCACAGAATACATTGATTTCCTAACGTGACATTTATGTCCGTAGTAAAGTTATCTTCCAAAGCTTACACACATGCATGAAATTTGAGAGATGCTATTTATGAAATACAAATAACAGGGGGAACTATAACTGTTATAAATGTGAACGGTGTGTGGTACTGCCAGATTAGAAACACCTTTAACCAGTTAACAGGCCTCAGATGATCTGGAATTTAGTGATGATCTAGGTTCTTTGAACGTTGCATTATTTTACAACAGTTGTCACCTGGAATGTAGGGGGAAGGATAAAATAAAGAAGAAGGTGATTTATGAGAGGAAAGTGGGAATTGGAAAAATTGGGAATTCATATTTGTAATATTTTCCAAACTACAGTTTCCTTTGGTTGAAACAATGTCATAATCCACTGAACACTAGTTCCTTAAAATACGATAAACATTTAGAGAGCGCGATCATAAGGATCTGCAAATCTAAAAATGGTCTTCACGATTCTCTATATAGAGCCTCCAGAGGTATCCAGAGGTTGCGCCCTCTCTCTCCCTTTCTTATCTACAGTCTACCAGAGAGTACCTTCTATCAACACCTCACTGACCTGCCTCACACCCAACCCTGGGGCTTAGTCTGCCCCACCTTACATTACTTTGGTAAGTCCCAATGGTGTCGTGCCACCACACTACACCTTTTTACCTGAGCCAGTGTAAGTCAGTGGTGATCAGTAAAATACCGCCTCCTTAAAGGGGAGGGCGAGAGGAGTGGAGAGCAGCAGCTATATGGACTATTCTGAGAAAATGGCTTTTCAGTGTAAAGGAATAAAACCAGGTTGTGGGTGCTTCAGTTGGAATAATCTACAGCACCTAGTCCCGAATGCCCAAGGGCTACTGCATCAGGCAAGAGGAACGTGGTTAGACTAACAGAACAGTGGGTTAAACTGAACTCTGGCATGAAAAACACGTGGTTCCCCAGCCGGGGCTGCCTGTTGGTTCTCACGGCACGCCCGCCCCCTATCCGCCGATCAGCCGTTGACTTTGGCGCCCAATCATGGGAGAATTGATCCGAGACGGCCTATGCCCTCCCCTGGGACACTCTCTGGGTTCGACCTCAAACGGCTTTAATTCCAATCCCCATCCTCCCTCCCCTCCGAGTGTTTCAATTCTAATTATTCCAGCTTGGTTTAGACACTGCTGCTTGCCCTGTTCAACCCTCATCCCCTTCTAGCTAACCCCTACTCTGTCTTTTGGATGCTAATCTTTTCTCTCTTCTTTCGATATGTCGCTAGCTATAGTAACACTCATATGTATGGTCTTGCATCGTACCACTAGTAGTATAGCAAGTGCAGTTTACCTCAGGCGCTACTGCAATGTTTCCCCTGTATGTACATAGCATTTTACTATATAACATCAGTTAATCCTTTAAAGGAATATGAACACAGCTATAATTCTCACTAGTTATTGTGCAGGTGAAAATTATTTCTAACCACACAGTATTTGCATCACCTCGTTATCAATTTGAGAAGTAATAGGCGCGGATAGTTGTTAATGGTAGGATAAACTTCTATGTTTACCAGTACAACGTTTGATCCTGGGGTATACCTCGACACTGGGATATCCTAAAAAAACAAGCTTTATTCATGTCCCCCAAAATAAAATTGACTCCCATACCTTAAATCTTATGAAAATAGGTGTATTGATCCATGTTGTGATAACCTCAACGTAATATTTTCCCATCAATGCTTTTAACATCTTGGCAGCAACTTTCCTGTATTTTCCGCTTAGTCAGTGTTGTATTCCTGAAGTATCTTACTCGGGGGAAAGAGGTTTCTTCTGTACTTCATTTATATCTTTATCGGTACAGACAAATTCCCTCTGAGGACCGAATTAAGCAGGATATTTATGCATAGCCTGGCACTCCCGCAAGCAATGTCTTAATTAATGAAATGCCAGCCATACCCGAGTCACTTAAAGGACAACCCTAAGTATAGCAACTAGTAGACTGGTCCCTGAAACCATACTCGATTTGCCGCTGCTTCGCTGGCTCGGAGGAAACACCTCAGAAGGGGATACAGAATATATGCGTATACAAAATAGTGAATACAAATACTTCTATGTATATATTGTTATAGAGTATATCACACGATATATGTTTGATGTGTTAACGATGCACATCAGGCAAGGTATTGGAGACTCACTAAAAAAATACTTCTTCAGTTTTCATCAACCTCCTCACAGAGAGAGGGGGATGTAGAGTCGTAGCTTTCCATCCCACATCTTTTGTTTTATACCGTTTTTTGTATCTGTGCACATGAATAGAAGGGACTTTGTCCTTCCTGTGATTACTTCAACAAAATATGTCTCTCATCCGATGCAACATCCGCTCAATAAGCAAATGTGCCCGTCGACACTCGAGGAAAAAGAGGGATATAGAATTGGCCGAGAATAGCTGAAATAAGTACTCCCTCAGTGTATATCCCCTGACTCTTTTGACATGTAATACCTCTCCTTTTACGACCTCCTGCTACCCATTATTTATAGAGGAGAAGGGACCTTCTCAGGGCATAGTGTATAGCATTTGGAGAGATCCCCCAACTGTAAGATATTCCCCAGATAGCATTTGTCCGCCTTCACTGAAATCCACTGCAGTGTCTTATATACTCTATGACTACCCCAGGTGGCTCCCTTAGGTCAGGCAGAGAGTCACCTAGGCTCCCTAAGGCGACCTGGACTCCCCTAGAGAGGGGAGTCATTCTGGAGGAAACCTGGACTCCCTTTTGACGCGGTTTCTTCTCTCTGTGTGCACAAAACAAAAATTCTACTGTACATGTACAATTCTGTTACTGTAGATGCAGGTTACGGTAGTGACTTGTAGATCTACAGTACTGTTCGCTGTAATGTACACGAGAGGTCGTGGGATCGATCCTAGGTCTAGCCACCTCTCATCAGGGATCTTTAGCAACAAGGCTGTAGCTCATTTAATACAGACATGGCAGAGGTAGCTTAAAATCCCAATATGACCATTTGTAACACCGGCTCTGTGGTGCAACGGATCAGTGCCTGTCTCCAACACCACAGGTGGTGAGTTCAATCCTTGGTGGAGCTACTTCTCTTGTTTCACCTACATCCACCTAAAATTCGTTTTCGCCTCACATGGATGGTTAAAAATATCACCAGCACTGGGAGGCGAACCCCAGACCTTTAAAAATAGTTATTAATCAGTTGAGAAGTAGAGTAGAGATGTATCCCAATATGACCATTTGTAACACCCGCTCTGTGGCGCAACGGATCAGCGCCTGTCTCCAACACCACAGGTGGTGAGTTCAATCCTTGGTGGAGCCACTTCTCTTGTTTTTACCTACATCCACCTAAAATTCGTTTTCCCCTCACATGGATGGTTAAAAATATCACCAGCACTGGGAGGTGAACCCAGGACCTTCAGACTATGATTTACAATCAATTTTGCTGTACAGTAACAGAAGATTCTGCTGTCCCTATACAGTACATAGTGCTGTAAATATACAAAAGCTCACTTGCTGTAGGTCTACAGCACAATCTACTGGAACCATAGTTGCCCCCAGTATTTGGTGTACAGGAACACTACTTACTTCTAACAGTGTATGGCATGATTCATTTGCCACACGATGAGGACAAATGCCAACGCCCATTGATACTGTCTCTGATGTATTTCACGAGTGGGGTGGTTATGCCTCAGCCCCCACGAGTGAAATATGTCAGAGACAGTTTCAATGTAGTTGGCCTTTGTGTCTTTTTTTTCATTTGAAGTCATTTAATGAAGGAAAGACAACTTATATCTTAGCCCCTTGAATACAGCCACATCATATTCAATGGGGGCATTGGATATGGCGCTTCCAGTACTTCCAGCATAGTAAATCTTGTATTTCGAAGAATTAAATCATATTCATTGATTTTAAATTCAAGGTCATATCACATCACAGATCTATATAGAGATATTTCCTTTATAACAGCACACTTTATCTCCCATCAATCATCGACTATTTAGGTAATCAAACGTCTTCATCAAAATTCTGCTGTTTAGTTCTGCATGTCAATTATATTATTGCACAAAGATTGTCTGAGCCAGGTGGCAAATTGAGTTTATTTCAATACAATTACAACGTAAATACCCTACGCCCCATAGATCAGTTTCCATAGAGTAGTCTTGACAAGCATAATCACAAAGCCTTCAATACATCACTATGTCACTATAGCGTCGTGTGGGAAATTTAAATGTGTTAATATGTATGCAAATTCTTGTATTGGATGTCATCTAGTCCACAGAGGGCCTATGCTATAAAACTATGGTACAGGGGTTACCAGGCTATTCTGTTTGTTAATGTTTGGCTAAAAGATAATTGTATGCATCAATCTCACAGCTGTCCAAGAGGCGCTTAAGAGTAGGTAGTACAAAATGAGTATAGTTGGTCGGGATATGATATGTCATCACCCTAGCAGAGCTCTAGGTGACACTGCATATTATGGCCCAACCCACCATGACTGTAGGTATGTCCCACCATGTTGAGACCTCACCCATAAGATACCGCGTATTGCAACACCCTAATTAAACCTGCACTGTTAGAAGTAAGTAGTGTTCCTGTACAGCAAATATTGGGGGCAACTTTGGTTCCAGTAAATTCTGCTGTAGACCTACAGTAGAATCTACTGTAGATGCGGACCTGAGATCTAAAAGGGCTCACAAATATTCAACATCTTGAAGATTTAAACCCCCAGCTTCCAATCCATAGTCCCGAATCATGACCACGACACCAGTGAATCCTGCATGTCAGGTGCATTGAAACACCTCCTACTTATGTGTGAATGGTAGAGAGGTCAACACAGGATCCCTGGGGGAAATTTTAGAACTAGACTGTTCATGTCTTCAGGGTTGATATGAAAATTACCCTATTGCAGTAATGTACTAATAGTAATAAGTACTGAACTACCAATAGTTGGAGTGTAATCTTGATGGCCTATGTTTTTCAAAGTAAATTTTGCTATCTTTCCTGCAGATTGTAGAGATACATTGGTTTTATCCTCTGCATATTTTCAATAGTAACATTTCAGTGTACCAAAATATATTATACTTTAGAATTGCATCAGGAGAAATGTAGTGTGTATGAGAGTTTCCTGTCGGGACTGGAACCGCTGACCCTCAGACTATATCACCCACTGCTCTAGAGGGGCAATCACTTATATGTAGCCTGCATCAATAGGCTTTTGAAAAGATCAGGTCATATTTGAGCAGAGGGGTATTGTACTCCCTCCAACCTCTGTACTCTCTCTCCCTATGGTTGCTGGTTATGGGATTCGAACCTGCATCTACAGTAACAGAATTGTACATGTACAGCAACATTTTCTGTATTACTTTTTACAGCTAAAGTACTGTATAGTTACAGCAGATTTTGCTGTTCACGAACAACAACTTTTTACAGTGTGGTAATTCTTGTGGATCTTGAGCTTCCTTTTAAGGGTAGTAGAGGTAGATGTGGAGATAATGTGACAGCAGAACTCGCGGTTGCCGATTGCCCATAACCTATTTTCTTTATGACTTCAATTTGAGACATCATAAAATAAATAAAGGTTAATTAAGGACACGGACAGGTCTCTGATAAAAAGGGAATGTATACGTGCTGGTGTTTCATAAAAAGGTTTCCCTCAATATGCCACGTACACATGTATCTATGTGGCTCCAGTGAAGGAATCTATGGCATATGTATTCTTTGGTCCGTAACGCCATATATCATCAACTTACGCTGGGGTGTTGGGTCCCCTCCCAGTGGTTTTACCCAAAGGTTAAAGGACCATCATTCACACATTTAAAAAGGCCCATAGTATGCTCTATAGACTGAGAGCTCTCTGTGAACTTTTATATGTGTATACCCACACGTCCATTGGAGATAACTCCAGCCCGATGCTCCCCCTGCCGGACCCTGTTCAGTCCCTTGAGTTGTATCAATGTTGTCAGCTAACACCTGTTTCAGCATTGATGTAGTGTAGGAATATCAAACTTGAATGAACAATATGGTTAAAACCTTTACCATGAGATGTGTCCATAATCTAGTCCTTAGTATTTTTATCTACACTGTAAAAAGTTGGTTTCCCTTTTTGTAGGTGTACAGTAGATTCTACTGTAGGGGTACAGTTGATTTTAGGTCAACAGTAGAATCTACTGTAAATCTACATCTATTTTCCCTGATTGTCAGCCGTAGTTTTCTTATCGATAACTATAATGTCAGTTGGTTGCCATTTATACTGAAATGGCAAGAACACATGCATGATCCCTTTAAGACACCCTTTAAGTCGCTAAGATGATATGCTAAAGCGTCAGTGCTGAGCTATTTAGTGTGAAAGAAATGTGTTTGCTTCTTGTTTTGATAATGATCCTTTTGTATTTATGGATTAATAAAATGTTGGTCGATTACAGCTCTATTAGAATTATGGAGAACAGATTGAAGATTGGGGATTATGTGGGCCCCAATTAACATTCATGATAAGTATGACCATGATCAATTCATAAGAAAAAAATAATACTAGATTGACCACATTGAACCATAAAATGTGAATTCGCTGAGCAAAGCAAAATATATCAGATTCAAAATACAAATAATTGCAATATTTGATTGGGGAGGAACAGAGATGGTATACTATAAACTTTACTACGTGGCTCAATGACAGCTATTCAATATTAAACCAATGTGAATTACCATTCAATATGTTGATCTAACCCATATTTAGCATTGGTAAATGACAGTTCATTAGAATTTAGTAGTGTCCGCTTAATTCTACATGAACTAGTCAATATAAAATCATTGTCGATAACTATATATATATACAATTATATATGTTGCCTCAGCACAACCATATCAATGTTGAACCGGAGATTAATTGATTAAATTGATGATTTCATCAAAATCAACCATGCCACTGGGTTCGACGCAACTATCTATGTTTACAGACTTTATTCAAATCAGTATTCCCATCATACATAACAAGAGAATTCCATCCGGTCAGACTCTCCCAAGCTACACCCCCAAGATCAGTCCACAAAGTAGGTGATAACACTACCATCTCTACACCTATTCAGAACAGAAGGAACCTAGACCTTGTGGCCATCAGATGAGAGGGCTTGGCGAGGGATGAGGGAAATTGAGTTTATAAAGGAGGATGACCTTTTCATTGCTTTTCCATCAGGACAATTTCATTGTATTAAAACCTCATCGGTGAGAGTGCTGCCATTTCCGTTTAGTGCTGACACCTTGATGCTCACATGATTCATGAATAACCAAGCGAAATATTTACACTGCATGGACACATTCAATCAGTTGTTCGCAATCACTCGACTAACTGGCTGGGGATGGGGAGAATGGCAATGGAAATTGAATAAAATATGTATATAAATAGGCCTACTAGTATGTATACACAGGGTCAGTCAGAGCTCAAGACATTTTTGTCTGCTTTCTTAACTGCAACGTCTACTTCAATAGATTAATACAACTTGGTATTCCAATCATGTATAGCGAGAGAGCAGTATCCGGTCACTTTCACCAGCCACCCCACCTACCCCAAGCAGACTACAGTAGAGGTGATAAGACTACCTTCTTTCTCATTCAGAATAGTGGTAAGCTATACCAGTGTGGTCATCTGATAAGGGGAGCTGGGCAAAGGGGTGGGAAATTGAATTTATAAAGGAGGATGACCTTTCTAATGCATTTCCATTAGGAGGAATTTGTTGTAAAGCCTCGTCTGTGGCTGTGTTAACATCTCATCCTAGTCTGTATGCACTCCAAGAGACACTCATTGATTTCCATTATTGCATTTATGGCATCATAGAAATAGAAATTACATTATGCTTAACTAAGCAATACGTTGCTCTTAGATGTACCTTGGTCTAATTATAGTCATACAATTTGGTTATCCTGTATGGAGACATTAAATAATGTATAAGAAACCATCTCCCTTGATGTATTCATTAATACCTCAAGTTGAATAACCTGTATGCCCTTTGATTCCCCACGCTGTACTGGATTTGATTATTAAGAAGTAAATACCATAAAGGTGATGTTACTACAGAGAAAATTACATAATACTTAACATACCTCAGTGGTATTTAGGGGGAAAGTTGGCGAACATGAGAAACTTTTAACTATTGGGTTAACCATGGAAAACTTAATGGAACTATGGTGACATGAGGTCAAATTTGTCTTTATTGATCTTCCTTTACACAGTTACATTGATATACTTCAAATATTACCTGGCTTAACATAAGAGGGTCCCATCTTAATCTATTAAAAGGCAAATATTTGAGTGACCATTACATATAACATATTTAACGCATTTTAAGGCTGGTAGGCAGGCCATAAAAATTATAAATAAGTGTCTTGGCCTATAATTATGCTACACAGCATCTGCATTACCTTCTTTATTTTGCTATTAAACGCTAATCATCCTTCAGGGAATACCACTCTCAACAATTGATACTAGATCATATCCGAGATACCCAGAAGCTGTTGATTCTTAACATAGTATTATAGAATTTGAATAGAAATGCTCACATCGTTTTGAGTTATATTAGATTGTAAATCATTATATTCATTATAAACAAGGCTCCTCCAGAATGAAGAGGATCTGGTTTATTGGGTAATAGTAAATTAGAAGCCATTTCATCTTGATGTATCATACTTTTTTATGTTTAACAGTTACTACAGGTGTGATGTACATGGGCTTTCTACCCAAATATGGCTTCGAAACGCGAGGCTTCGAAACGTGAGGCAACAGCTCACACCCCCATGCAATGGCTGCTGACTGGTGAGAAATAACTCAGTTTGTTACCCATTTATAGAAAATCGATCTCATTATCTTCTTTCTATTTGTAGGTAATGAAAGACATGTGTGACAGCCCATGAATAACATTTTTAATATGGAATGTTATTACAAGAATAACACATAGATCGCATGAATACACATGAAATGTATGATACAACTTAACCATAGAAGTAATTGAAGTACCGGTAAATGAAACATACCATCTGTTGATGTCTTCATTGAAAATAGAGTGGGCATTATGACTGAGATCTGAATAGTTTTATGTATTTAAAGTTATAATTGACACGTGTCGGTAAGTGACCAAGAAGAAAACAACTTAATTACCCTCGTATAATGGCCCTATATAACTGATAGTCTGGAGGAGATGTATTAAACATCAATATTCTAGTTCCAACCCTATTGCTTTACTTTGTTTTTCCCCCGGTGTTCCAAGCAACGTCTGTTTAGGTCAATATCCCTTTACCTACGCTTGAACCGCGGCAAGGGCACTCCACCCAGGCCTCTGATGACCCTTTTTATCAGTTCTTATCAGCTAGGAAGTGACCTCAGGACGATGGGCCATCCCATTTGAGCAATGACCACAACCAATACTGTTATCTCCCAATGCGAGGGACTCAAACATTTACCCACCGGTTGAGGCCAATTGATTCAGCCCCCTTGTGATGGTATCTCCAATGGAGCCACTCAGCTGGCCTGTGAGTAGCTCACATTCATATCCATCTATACTTCAGCCGTGTTTACAGGCACCCTATTGTAGGGCACCAAATGTTAGCACTTTAGTCTAGCAAAGGGAATCACTGAGAAAGGGTATCATTTTAATATAACAGTAAGCAGATATTGACAGGAAGGATGGTTTCAAATAAAAGCTGTACAAACTGCTGTATGATAGTATGCCTTTGCGCAGCTAAAGGCTGCTTATTTTCTGATAATAATCTTAAGACCAAAATATGTTAAGATCAAAAGGCGTTAGCAAGACAGGTATAACAGGAGAGACACCAACTCTGAGTACTATATCCATAGTATGTGTTATTCTCTACGTGCCCACTCAGCAGCCAGAAACGAGGGCATGCTCGTCACTAATCGTGTATCCCTTTGAAATGTTACCTAGATTCGTGTTTTTAATCACAGAGAACCTCGTGCCAGTGCCAATAAGCATCTGAATTAGGGGTGTGGCTATGGTGAGTGTAGGTGTCATGCCTTCATATTCCATGCTAATGTGCAAGTCGCATGCTGGTTACTCCCACGCCCTGTGAGGGTGTATACCGAAGGACACTTGTTGAAGCCTTAGTTGGGGCAGTGCTAATAGTTGAGAACGATGTTCACGATGTGCTACACGTGCATATTCTGAAATTATGAGTATGCGATTAATAAAGCCGGACTATCTATAGTAATATGTTAATAATTAGTGTAGATACACAGTAGAATATATTGTAGATCTACAGTAGAATCTACTATATAATGGATTTACAGTAGAATCTACTGTAGATTTACAGTGGATTCTATTGTTTACATACGATGAACTGTGCATCAACAGTAGGATCTACTGCACACCTATAAAAATGGCAATCAACTGTTTACAGTGTATACAATTGGGGATGTAATTATCTAATGTTCCATAGTAAAGCCTAATGATGTATACTCTAGTAATCATTGTAGTTTTTACAGTATTTTAGATGAATGTCTGTCCTGAGTTAATAGTTACGTGGCTGATGTGACTAAATAAAGACAGGTCACTGACGTTGATTTTCCTTTGCTGTAAATGAGCAGAACGTGTAATGTTTTCCACTATCTCTAATGCCATGGCCATAATGCACTGAAATGCTAAAATGTTATCTAGAGGTGTTTAGACGCTTGGTTCTTGCAGGCTAATTGACACTGTTCCATTCGGCCGTTCTGGGGGCTTCAGTGGTAAAAGGTGATAGCCCCAGGAGATGAATCCTCTGTGGTTTTAAATTGCAAGCGGGCCAGTCACCAATTTCCTACACGACAAATTTGAAACTGTCATAAATGACTTATTGCACCCAGAAATGGTTCAAAATTAGTTTGAGCAACCGAATCCAGGCCACAGCTTCGCGTGCCAACGTCTTTTTCCCCCACTGAGAAAACAGACATCTTAGAGAGGAGGGGACAGTCCTGATGGTCTGATCAAGGGAGAATTAAAACCAAAATAAAAGCTGTTCTTTTGGAAAATCTAAGGGTGAATTAAACGGGCACTGCAAAGCTTGGCAAATGCCAAAGGTACTGGACTGGAAATAGAGCTCCATTTGTTAAATGAGTGCGGCTGCCGTGTAAACGAACATCGTCTATGGTAAATTAGTTCACTCTGTTGAGAAGTGTCATTTCTCACGCTGCTGTGCTGATGAATGGCCTGTTGGGCTGCATGACACACATGGAGGGACCTGTGCCAGAAATTGAAGAAGTGCCCTCGAAAAAAACAGAATGAGCTATGACAAAAACAATGCCCTACTCTGCGCACCGCTCGTTATCTGCCTCGTCTCTCTTAATAAAACACATGGTTCTGTCTCGATGCTCAGTGAGCTGTTGAGACATCTTTAAGATGACAAAGATAACAGCTATTTATTCTTATTCAAATTCATGAGGTATTAAGGGGTGCATTTTTGCGTGTGGTAATGTAAAGGCAAGTCTGTGTATAGGAAAGTCAGCCGAATGATGTTATTCTGAAATATCAAATGTATTATCATAATCAAAGACCAAACATATGATATGTAAAATCAATAGTGCCCTGAGGAGAACTCAAGATGTTCTCGTGTCATCACTTGTGATCCCTACGAGAAATAAGGATGTTTCTGGACCGAGAAGATATGGACAGCCTTTCCTGAGAAAAACATATTCCTGGGAATTTCTTTTTATTTGAGCGAGTGAAACTCACGTAATGCACTTCCTCATTCTATATGAATTGTGTGGGGAAAAAATCTTTCATAGGGTACACAGAACATTTTCTCATGTCATATACCTCTATATTTGCACGAGTAAAACTCGACAAATACACATCGCCACTCAACATGTCACTGTAGGAACGTTCACTATTTTGTAGAATCTCCCGTGTCATATCTGATTATTACATTATATAAGAGATACTTTCTAGTGTCATTTTTGAATTCTGTTTGTAGGGACTGCTATGATAAGAGAGTGCTCTTTCTTCAAAAAGAGGAGGTGTGGGTAATAGATTTGGGGGGGGGGGGGGGGGTCGGGCAAACATGGTTCTGCCTCTCTATCGGCGAAAAGAATGTGAGCATCAGAGCGCATATATGGCATGGCCACGATTCCCCTAATATTTAGTATTTTCTATCTGTCTCCTACCCAGTGTTTCTATTAGTATAGTTGATAGCACGTTTGTTTCATAAGTAGTAGATTTGCCCTGGGATATGTGCTCTATACACTATTGCTTTTGCACATTGCTCTTAAATTCACCATTAATTTTGTCAGTGCAATGGGTTGCGAATTTCGTTATCCATCATCTTAATCATCCCTGAAGGGATGGGAACCATGGAATAGGAAGGAAGAAAATGTCACGAATGAGGTTCGGATGACCATAGAGGGTGGCTGGGAGATCCTGAGGAATACATAAGACACCATGGAGGAGAGGTACTTCGAAGAATTTTAGATTTATTAAAGCAAGGATAAGGCATCAATTAGCTTTTCCTCCAAGCGTTGTATTAATTTTGCGGTTTTGAATTCACTCAGTATTCATTACACATATTTCTGATGTAATCCACAAAATAGGATTGAAACATACCAACTGAGTTTTTCAATATCACATATTACAGATATTTCCTTCTTATGTGAACTCTTGGGGAAGAGGAAATGGCAACGCCTTCAACAATGTTGTGATCAATGAATTCAGTAATTTAGAATTTAAAGGCCATTCAGGCAGTGACAGGGGAATCTCTGTGAACCATTACCAATCACGTTTTCTCATTATGGCATTACTAATCCGCGTCTCAATCAAAGGCTTAATTCGTCTTCACTTCTGAGAAACAAATGTTGACGTTTAGATGGACCAGGAATGTTTTACATGGATTGAGGCTTTGACAATAATCCCATAACTAATCCCATTTTGGAAGAAACCATCCTTCAGGTTTTTAAGCTTTCGGGACATCATTTGAATTGTAGATTTAATAGACCCCTTGTGAGTTTCTGCTTGAATTACAAAAGCTTGCAAAGGGATGTCTAGCCTGGAGCTAGGCAGAATTGTGTCTAGACTTAGATGATTGATAAGTGCATTAGTATTCCCTAACAATGTAAAACCATTTTACGTTGGACATGATACGTGTTCAGTGATAAATGTTTCTTCGATTTATGTTGAGTAGATCGATAATGGTATCTGTAGGTTCTAAAGCGATATCAACCCCTCGACCGTTTGGAATATACAAATGTTTCTTTCTTTTCTGGTCATAACCTGATAACAGCCATAATAAATTATTGTTTGTTGTGGGCACACGTGTTATCCCACAAAGACAATGTATGATTATTTCGGGAAAGTTGGTCGCCATATTTACTGTTCTTAGTGTAATTATTATACAAGGCCGGTTTTCATAGATTAACGGGAGATATAATCGACAGATATGAGCTAAAAAAAAAGAGAGTAAAATACATGATTTGTTTCTCAAATTGTATAAGAAAGAATGAGGTCAGTACTGTGGGGTGACCAGAAACATTGAAGAATGTCAGCATAATGAAGCAGTGTTCTTGTTGGCAACGAGGAGATGGGGACACAGGAGCCTGTTTCTATTTGCTTATCGTGGGTAAAAATGTATTTCTAAACGAATTTCTCTGAGTGAAGAAATACAATCATATTCGTGAGGAAAATCGTTTATCTATCTGAGACATAATAAAAAGTAAGAAATACAAAAATAATGACCACCCAAACGTGCTCGTTACCACAGCATTTCTAGGTGCAAACGTGGTCGTTTCTAAATAGAAAAAGGCTCCAGAACCCATTTCCTATTAGCAGATGATTAGTAGGTAGGTAAAGTGACTGGTAATTGGAATGGGGCAGTCTGTGGAGTAACCCATACGGCTAACTCTACAGCCTGACAGGGAGGAATAGGTACCATCACCTCGGAATCGCATACAAAGTCACCCCAGTGCAGCTTAAGCATAATATTGTAGAGGTAATCAAAAAGTGTGTGTTCTGTACTGTGCTTTAACTGTCCAAGTAGCATGGAGTTAGACATGTGCTGATCAGCTGATGGAGGAATTTAAACTCTGTATAGCACCGGTAGGTGTCACTGTAATGATACATTCTAGGTTTACAAAGACTTAAAATTAGTTGCATAAATTATCTTACATTAGCCACGGGCTGATAAACATGTTATTGAGAGTAGTCTATTGGACAATCAGGTTGGGTATTCTGAAAGAGCCATTAAGCGATTGGAGCACAGCAACAGTTACATGATAATCTTGACTTGACCCGTTTTTGCAGTATTGGAATTTGTGAATCTGCCCTGAGAAAATACATAGTCAGTGACTGGTGTATGGAAAATAAAAAAGGAACACCTAAAACATTTGATCAAATGTTATGCAGTTTGGGGATAGTGTATCAGGATTTTAAACTAGGTGGTTGAATTTATATCCTTCTGAATAGAGTTAAATCAAGGCAGTTAACCTTGTCCGAGAGGACTGTGGATTTTTGTGTGCCCAGCCTGATGGCTGGGCACACAAATGTAAATGATACAAAAATAACAAAGCCTGCCATTGCATCTATAGCGGTCAGAGAGCACCAGCGATACCACTATATCACATCTATTCTTAACCCTTTCAGGGCGGCCAAAAATTGATACAGTTAGCTGGAAGGGTGAGACCTCTTGTAGGAATTTCCCCTAAGAACAAGGCTTTGCTGAATCCCATAGAGCTATGATGACTATAGTCGATGCTCGCCCAACATTAACAACAGTTGAAGCTCGCTCAGCCATGGCATGGCATCAACTATAGCTGATGCTCACCCACAAAGGGTTAACTATGTCCATATGTGAGCTATATATACATTTTACAGTCTATACGAAAACCTGCCGGACACCGGCTATAGCCGGCAAAAAGGCTGCCGGTCCGGTAGAAAGAGAGCTACTGCAGGCACGAATGGCTGGCTGTATTCTAGAGATTCTTGCCTATATGCCATTTTTTACGGCTTGTAAATCGGACCATTATTAAGGTTTCTACAGCATAAAACAGAAAATGTGAATATTTTCTGTAATGTTCTTCAGTAAGTCTGGTTAATATAATTGTAACATGTAGGGGGAACCCTATTGATTATCATTGCAGTACAAACACTTGCTTTATATTTCATTTTTAAATAGCAAGATTGTGCTCCAATATCTGGGCCTGCAAAAATTGGGCCGGGCCTGCATAGCAAAAAAAACTGCAGGACCGAATGTCCTGCATGGTGAAAAAGTTTTTGTATAGACTGATTTTATACTTATCCATTCTGGCCTTGGGTTAATTACAGTCAGACCATTTTCTAGACACCTACAAGATGGTTCCCAATATCTATCAGAAAGCTCACTGATTAAAGGCCCATGATACAACCCATAGATCAGATGTTCATTAAGTCGAGGCTATAATATTAGATCACAACTCCTGAGGCTTATGATATAATCTGTGCAAAATAGATGGTAATGCCATAGAGCTTCAATACGCTCAATGCAATTATAGAGTATAAACAGTTACCTACTGGTTGAGCCTGCCCATCTAGCACATAATGATGAAGTGCTTACCCAGGTAGAAAAATACTATGGTAAAACTATAGTTAATTCTATAGTATACTATAGTAGATATACTATAGTGTTTTCGTCCACTATAGTATCTACTATGGTTTACTATAGTAAGTTTACTATAGTATACTATAATGTACTGTAGTAAAAGTATAGTACTTAGTACAGTATACTATAGTAAACTTACTAGAGTATTTTCACAGAATACTAGTATTTACTATAGTATTCTATAGAAGATTTACTATAGTGTTTTCGTTCACTATAGTATCTACTATAGTTTACTATGATAAATTAACTATATTATACTACAGTACAACTATAGTGTTTACTGCAGTACACTGTAGTAAACAAACTATAGCCTTGGGATTTAGGGGGGGCTGGTATTTTATTTTGGGTGTTTCATCATATTCATTGCTTTCATCAATTAATGCTGTGCCCATCTCCAATGGCTTGCACTATTCTGCAGAAGAGTGGGCTTTTCATTGGGCACTTCAACCCTGGGGTCTGCAGCATTCTGGAAATAGTCGTGTTGCTACTCCTAGACCTGTAAAATAAAAATATGGTTAATATAAAATGCATTTCGATCAGAGTTCAGAACTTTATCATTAAGTAAATACCATATAGCATCACAGAAGGAGGCTCCTCCCGGCCCTCCGGAGGCTACTCCCGGTTCCCTGCCCCTGGGGGCTCCTCCCGGCCCCCAGGGAGTAGGACCACCCCCTAGTCTTCCTTTAGGGCCGGGAAAACAGGTAAACTTGTAAAAAATTAAATTGTTAAAATTCTCAAAATAACACAAATGATACATATCTAGATGTAAAAATAGCCATAGGTTCCAATGCTGTTATGCATGTTGACATACAATGAGTGTCTATGTCTATGCCCGGCATAGTCTATGCCATAGACCATTGGACTCACTAACAAGTAACAGGCAGTATCACTTCAAATCTAGTATGTGTATTTAAACTAATCAAGCATAATCTATCGTGAATACCATTCTTTGTTAAATAAATATCAATCATGTAAATGTAGTTGTAAAGCTAGGTTTCAGCATAATCCTTAGTACATGGATAGACTATTTATATACATACCTGGGATATACATGTATGTAGATACACACATGTACATGTGGCCTCTCTGCTGCCTTGTGGTATACTGGTCACCCTGTTTAAAAATAACCCTTATCTAACACCTCTGACTAAGGCTTGCTGTATGGGTGCAGGGCTATTGTCTTAGGGGCCTATTGTTTCATGGGTCGCACCTGGCAGATGGGGGAGGTGCGAACATAGGGGTGGGGGGTGAGTGTTACTCAACTAAGATATGAAAAAAAAATTAATTGTTATAAAATAGTTGTCAGTGACATTAGAATCTGGTCTCATACATCGTCAGCATCATATACATATTTTTCTTTTTTCACTGTGATAATTAGAATGCTTTATTGTTATTATTTTGTATCAACATCTAGTATAGTACATGTATACTAAAGTATCAACATGTGCGGGAAATACTGCAGTAAACTATAGTAGAAGACATTACATGTATTATAAAATGGTTGTAAATGACATCAGAATCTGGTCTCTAGAATGCTTTATACTATATACACACTGAATAATCCTAATGAACTTTAATGGTTTGTTGAGAGCAGGGATATAAAGGTTTAGAGGGAACGAGCTATATAGCCCATATAGGCCGGGAAATAGCTGGATAGGTTGGGGAAGGGGCTGGGTAGGCCGAGAAATACTATAGTTAACTATAGTAAAATATACTTAAGTTTACTATAGTGTCAAAGTGTGCGGGAAATACTATAGTGAGCTGTAGTAAAATGTACTAGTTTGATTTACACAAATGTAGTATCAAGGGGTGCGGTAAATACTATAGTTAGCTATGGTAAAATAAACTGCAGTTTACTATAGTGTATAGGTGTGCCGGAAATACTATAGTAAACTATGGTAAGATATACTGCAGTTTACTATAGTGTCAGCGTGTGTGGGAAATACTATAGGAAACTAAAGTAAACTCCAGTAAACTGTATTAAAAAGTACTATAGTTTACTATAGTGTCAAGGTGTTCGGAAAATACTACAGTAAACTATAGTAGACTACAGTAAACTATATTAAAAGTACCATTGTTTACTATAGTGTCAACATGCCCCGGAAATACTATAGTATACTATAGTAAACTGTAGTAACAAATAATATAGTATAACACAATATGTGAGTGTTTAAGCAAATGCTATAGTATACTGTAGTACACTATAGCAAACTACAGTACAGGATGCACCATTTTACTATAGTATGCTACAATATACTATAGTCGACTGTAGTTTAATGTAGTTTACTACAGTAGACTATAGTATATACTATAGTATTTTTCTACCTGGGTACCCTCTCGCAAATACCTCAGACTGAGGGGAATATGTCAAACTGAGAGTGATTTCGAAAGGGAAATGAATTACTTTAACCAGACACCAGCTCGAAAAAGGCCAACTACACCTAACTACAGAAAACAGTTATGTCAAGATGGGACCATAATTATATTGCTGAGTACAGCAGCACTGGATCCTTACAAAGGGGAACACTGGTAATAGGTCATAAAAGGTCTAAAGATCTATTTGGGGACTCTACATAAAAGATTCAAGGTATTCAAAACCCTGTGCTGTAACGTTTTCCACTGCCTGGACAAAGCATACTTGTAAGGTTGAACTAAGTAGAGATATTCTAAAGGCACACAAAAACATGTGCTATGGAAGTCAAAATGTAGTATACTATATAGAGTACAAATTATTCAGGAGACAGGAGACAACTGGAAGTTCTTAGTCTTTAGGATTTCTATTGATTTCAATCTCCTGTGTAGTAGTTTGCGAGCCCCGTACATGGGAAGGGCCTGTAAGATTGACGTAAAAGCACTTTCCCAGCATATGAGAGAGTAGTAAAGCAGGGCTAGATTGCCACATGTCAGGTACAGGGCGCCTCTTGACTTACAACCCTGTTCAGTTCTGAGCGAAGTGGCGGAGGGAATATCAACTATTGTTTACAACCATGACCCTAGGCTGGTTATTTGGACATGTATACATCCTTCTGACCAGCGTCAACCACGGCAGCTAGCTTGGCCTCATAGTACAGTGAACTCTATGGACCCAGCCTAATGGAATATGGGTGTAAACGATACAACAAATCATAGCCTTTCATAGAATCAATAAAAGATCAGAGAGCACAGCACTCTGTCAATAATGTGAGCAGCTGGGGACAATGCCACAGGTTCAGTGTTCCACTATACTTGACTGTGTCTATCTGTAAGCTAGATCTACCTTCTACATAGGTACTTTATAATACTCACACTGGCTTGTCGTTACACTGTAGTTAGAACACAGTTTATAGGCACATACATAATGGTCCCCTGTAATCATAAAGCACCCCACTGATCACCGTCTGCGATACAGGTCATATATCAGTTGTTAATTAATAGTCCTGAGAGTGCAATCAGTAGAATCTACGAGCACAAGTCGGATATGATATGGGCAAATTATATGGAGCTTTATTGCAAACACCCAGAACACATAAACCTCGACTGACATTTGTTTGTCCAGATTATAGGAGGTCCAGATGCAGATCAAGATAGTTTATTTTAGACGAAACAAATATGGATATATATCGGAGGGTGTTTTCAAAAAACAAACAAGTTATGTACAGTTGGGTTCACAGCGGTGATTTTAATATCAAAGTGTCAAAGTAGTAGAGGGTGAATCTGTTGTGTTGCGACGTTTTGATTCAATTTCCTTCATACAAATAGTTCTCCCCGGCATAATTTGATCATGCATGAATGTTTTTGTTGGATTTCATTTTAAAATCCAATTTGCGTAATGTAATGTAATTCTCCGGGAAAAATGATGTTTAGACATCTTAAATGATACAGTAGCTTTATGCAACTGTCAGTTGACACCATAATGTCAGATAAACACGTACTCTATTCCTTTCCCCACCCCTTCAAACTACCAATTCACTATCCTGAAGTACTTTAAATTCTCACATCAGTAAGTCCATGATATTTGTCAAAAGTCAGGATGTTGGGCTAATAGGGATCATCCGATCAACACCTGGTCTGCGTCCATGGGCACTTGTAACAGCCGCTTGGTCACCAGACAAATTCAAAGTGGCTGTGTGGTATCACATACTGTGGGAATCGTGTTAGAGAAATGATTTGGTTCGGAAGATGTCCCAACCCAAACCCTCAATAGCTAATGTATGCTGCATTGGTGTATCCGGCTGACCCCTCATGATGGAGTGAATCAACCCGGTTAGGGCGGCATGCTGCATGGAAGTAACTTAATCACGGGGTGGTTTTCATGCAATATGCCATCCATAAAGAGGTTAGTGTTATCTGTAGGAGTGTTCTCTGCCTGAAGAACACTGATCTCTTTTTTTCAAATAGAACCATAAGATACAAGGGGGTAAAAGAAATTATGGTGTCAACTTCATTAAAAACTACAGTCAGCTCGTATTGGAACTCTTAAACACGTTCTACAATGTATGTACTCGTGGTATCAGGTGTGGTTCATCGGATCATCCACTTAAGGAATCCTATTACAGGTGTGACAAAGAATTAAGTACTAAAGAAGTAGGCTCCCTCAAGGCATGTCTAACTAATGCATGAGTCATGAAACCCTCTCTCCTAAAGAGATCGGAAAGGCAGTGTCATCTCACCAGTCAAATCACAGATTAAGGGCAGGTTTTCAGCTTTAAAAGCTTTTAGTTCACATACTAATGTAATCCGCCTCCCCCATTTTCACTTGCTCCTTTAAAAGCTGGATTATGGATCGGGACATGCAGGTACGAATAGGCTGAGGTAAAAGCTATACATCGAGATTAGGAAAGTGAGGATGGTTAGAGGAGTAGGCCTTGTCAACTCATGGGAATGGTGATCTCTGTCATCATCCTCCATTCACTGGCCCCCATTTAGCTTGGCTGAAGTGTCATTGGCCGCAGTTCCAAAGCCTATTCTACATGCGTTGGCTGATTATAGGGCGATCCTCGACATGGGTGAGATACCCTGACAAAAGTGACTGTGGAGGCAACTTGTTAAACTGTAGCGTGTAGTCGAAGTTGTAGTAGTTGTTCTGCAGTGGCCATCGAAGCCACTGCAGAAGCCACTCTTGAAATAGTTGGCATTTATTATGTGCTAGATGTTAGCAATATTGCTTCAAAACTCATATCACACGTATTAGAGACGATGGGGGTGAACTAGAAAAGATAGAGTGGTATGCATTATAAAAGAGCATGAATCATCTTCTTGAATTTAAGGTACATTTAAGGTACATTTTGGAAATCTGTCTTACTCGAGTGTAAGCTATTTGCTGTTAAGTGTTGCATCTAACTATTACAACGTATATTTATACACAGCCATAATATCATAACATCCATGTGAAAATCATTATATTTGGCATTAGAAGAATCGTTTGAAAACACTGGGAGCGAGAAGTGGAAAGCCTTAGACGCTGTTAAATTTGAATGTGTAGCTTTGAGACTAAAGCTAAGTCCCTAGACACTGTTTCTACGTCTAGCTTGCCTTGTTACAAAGCTAGGTGACAGCCACCCACCCTGACAAGGGACTAGTATTTGCAGTGGGGCAGACAAACGAGGATTTCAAGAGCAGAGGCAAACAACCAGCGTCCGGTCCCTCTGTAGTCTCAGTGCAATCTTGGCTGGGCACGGCCTCCGGCGGCAGGTCTTTACAGGAGAAGGTCGTGGAGAAACTCCAGGGTCCTTATATCTGACATTCTCACCTCCAGGCCGAGACAAATGAACCCACCTACAGCCAGCAGCCAGCCTTGGAAAATGGATAAATCGACCTGGAGGAAATAGCAAACGCCAGGCCTGTCTTTCTTTTGTCGGCGATATGATAAATCATTTTGTGACCAAGACCTATGACACTGGGGTTTTAGGAAACATGGAGGCATTCGCGAGGGGAAGCCATAGAGGTCTCGTTTCTATGAACAATAGCCTAATTGGCTTTGTCTTCCTCAGGCAGCACCCAACACATTGTTTCTATTCAAGGTAGGAACAATAACGCGTATAGCTTCCTATGTAAGGTCATTTATACCTTCAATGATACATGTGTCAGCGTTAAAAAGTTGTCGTGTATTTACGTCTTGACATTAAACACTATGGAAATGCCCCTGTATCCCCAGGCCCCTGTCGTAAGATAGAAAAAATCCAATTAGCTCTGCTCTCAGACACGCTCAACATGTATCTTAGCCCTATCTAGGCAGTTTTTTTCTCAAAAGTTTAAAAAGGTGGCAGCCCCTTATGACATATAACCGCCTACGGGGGTACACAGGGAGCCGCTCACTTTAGAGGGAAATGACACTGCTACTATTGGCTGCATGAAACAGACCTTCAGGTGATATTATTTGTGTGACATTTGTGTAATTGTCAAGCCTCAATATTGAAACATCCCTTTCATGTGTACCTGCACTAGTTCATCAAACAGCTGTATTTCTTATTGCATGGTTTCCAGCCTTATAATGTTATGTCTATACATAACTTCAGAACGGGTTTTACCGAGCATAGGTTGTTTCGAGAAAATGACTAATTGACACAAAACTTGTATTCTCTGCAATATCCCACCCACTTTAATACTGTTTAGATTTCCCGCTGCATGCTGGAATTAACACGATACCATCATGGTATAAAGATCAATCGCATAGAACCCTGGGTACCCTCTCCCATGTGTGTGATGTCTGTACTGGTCACGCGGTGGCGCTGCGAACACAGTAGGGAGGTCAGGTGGTCAGCTGCCTTTCTCCTGTTGATCAGGGACAGGCGCCTACTCACACCCCACAAATATTTACACACAGTCATTGCCGCCACCACCAGACACTGACCCATCCGGAGACAATAAACCACAGTGATAACGGCTGCCCAATAAGCCTCAGCGGGGTTTGGTACAGGTAGTAGGGTGATGGGGGGAAAGGACGTGGGGAGGGAGAATGGAAGAGAGGGGGGGAAGGAAGGAAGCAAGCAAGCAAGCAAGGATGGATGGAAGGAAGGAAGAAAGGAAGGAAAGAAGGAAGGAAGCAAGGAAGGACGGAAATAATATCTATCAGTATTCTGTTTTGTGTGCCCCTGAGCGTCCAACTCAATTGCCATAACGGCAGAGATATTATGATTAGAGATATGGTTATATGTTTACCATGCTGCCTATGTCAAGTTAGAGCACAGATCATTCATATGTTCCGACATAGTAGTCCGCCGTCTAACTGCCTGCGGCGTTTCTCTACCTGTAATGCACACTATATCCCCATGGTCATGTGTACAGAACATATATGCAAGTGCCAATGTTTGCCTGCACTGTCTCCTGGCAACTAAATTGGTATTCGATGGGCAACCAGTGCACCTTTAGCTGTAGGGTATAAAAATGCAATATGATTCAGATGTGGGTGTTGTTGCCTTACAAAGTGAAAGTACCAATCTATATGTGATCTATAAAGCATTACGGTGTCACATACATTTTGGTGGGATACCATTTGATGTATCATTTACCTAGTCATTGGTGTGACCCAGTGCAGCTTTTGGGCATGCAGCCCTCGTGGAGGGTCACTGTTAATCAGTGCTCAAGAAAGAGTCACAAAAGTCTCTAGACACCTTTCCTCCCCCACTCCAGCCCAAATTACAGAATTAACATTAAAACTAATGAATACCCTGCACCCTAATCTATGTTATTGTGGGTGCTGGTACCCATTTCTAGCAGCTAAAGATGGCAATTTTGTGATGCACTCTCAACATTCTTCTCAGACAGCAGCAGTATTGGAAGCCATATTGGTCATGTTATCCATAGGTATTAACACACAATCTAGTCATCCTTTGAACATAGGATAAGAAAGGCTAACTGAATGCATACCACCAATTGTCCTAATATAGTGCACCCAGACTCAAATAATACATATGTATAGGCCTACATATGTGGAGGCTGCCTAGACCAAAGGCGAAGGGGGGATTAGCTAGACTAGTGTAGTGATCCGCCTTACTCCTCTCACCCTCACGCCGACTGCCGGGGCTCCCGCCCGGTTACCCGAACTTTCCCGGGAAGGTCCCGCGGTCACTGGGTACATGCCCCCTCCCACCTGCTGGTGGTGGTGGTGGGTGCCTGGGACTCCCGGATTTGTGCCCACTGAACCTTGACCAGGGGCAGGTATATAAGGCCTGCCTGCCAGGACACCAGCAAGGTATTCCTTGAGGCTGGCTCATGCCAGTCCATAGAGTGCTACACAGCAGTGGGTCCTAGATCCCTGCTGTAGTCCCACTGTTGGAGCTGGGCTCCCTACAGGTTGGTTGCTGTCACATATATCTCCAAGTCTGGGAGATTGGTGTGACAGGTATACGCTCCACCCTTCCCAACTCCCATGATGGAGTGGGAACTGTTGGAGGAACCTTTCTGTATGAAGCCAGCATAGCCCCAACTATAGAACCCCTATCCCCCATTCCTGTAGAAGTGGGGTTCTGAGGCATACATGAGTATGGGAGTGGGGAGTGAACTGAAGTAATAAGACCTGAGAATATATCTCATTCTGTAACTGTGCTTGATCTATTGAAATAAAGAAATATAATTAATACAACCTATTCTTCGAATCTGTTGGCTCGGAATACAATCCCTGTATCCTGAACCAGTTACACTGGTGCCGTGACCATTTTAGGTAAGTATAAAATTTATATTTTTCTGGTTAGGGTATAGGTCAAGCTACTAACTTTAGAATTTTAAGGATAGTTCCTGTAGGTATAGACTGGTAGGGGATTGTTGGCAGTGCACCGTGAAGTTGGCAAGTAGGCCTATAGTGCAACTCACCCTACAGGGTCTGTGATTGTGTTCACTAGACTGTGACCGTATCAGGTGATACATTGATTGGTAGGGACACGTAATCTGAAGTGTTTACGTGGACCCTGAACACTGTGTGGTCTATACATATACATAGGTATTATAGGAATTTTATTCTATAAGTTTGGTAAGGACAGAGTTTGATATATTTATTGCTTTTGTGTGTGACTATCTAGTAGGAGTAAGGTTCCATAGGTGAAAAGTGTGTGGTTATTTTGTTTTTTCAGGATGGTAGTTGTTGGGATTGGTAGAGGTGAGCCTTCTGAAGGTGGGCCCGGTCTAGAGACAGACTTGGGGGCACTGGAACTCCCTCTGGCCATGAGGCCAAACTACAAGGTTGATGGGGTAACTCAGGGAGTGGTAGTGGATACTACACTGGGCGCCGGTGAGAAGCGGGAGTTAGCCGAGGCTACTTCCCGGCTTTCTCCGGGTCGTGCCGGTTTCTCCCGAGTTTATCCGGGTAGTGCGCAGGAGGTAACACACGGTGAGCTGGTCATGACACAGTCGGTTTTAGGGTCAGTAGAGTTACAGGTGGAGGGCACATCTGAATTGATGCCGGTCAGTGGTGATACAGGAAGGGAGGCTCAAACTGATTCTCTTCCTACTCCCGGAGGGGAGGTAGGCAAGGAGATGGGGAATGAGACTCCGGCTGTGGATCCTAAGGACCGGGTTACTTTCAGGGTTATGCCAAGTGTAATTGAAAACCCGGAATCTGAGGCTCCAGGGGTTAAGAGACAACCAGATGGGAGCAAGGTTATAATGGATAGTGCCATGACACTCAGACTTAGAAGGGAACAGGATGAAGGGGAATCTCCTTGTAGGATAGTTGAATGGAAGGAAGGGTTAGAGGAAACCCTTTGTAGTTTAGCGGGTCATGATGGGACGCAGCACAGAATGGGTGTGACCCCACCAGAAGGGCAACATAGAAAGATGTCTATGTCTGAGGAACTGGTGTACCAATCTAACCCTGCTATCAGGGCAATGGGGATTGATGCTGTGCATAGTGAAGTTGGGAACAGTAGATCTGTGGAATGGTCCTTAGCAGTGGCAAGGAGACCTGTGAGTTCAGGTGTGACGCCGGTTAAGAGACGAGCAAATGAGCTGAAGCTATTTGATGGTACGATTCCATGGAGAAGGTGGTTTGTTCGCTTCGCTGCAGACATGCGTAATAATGGATGGGCTGGCGAGGAATGCCTGGCCTCCTTGGCATGGTGTCTGCGTGATGGTCCTGGTGACGCCGCTCTCACCGCCTTCGAACTCGACGGCGATGGCACATATGAAGGCCTAGTCGTATGTGCTGCTTGGGTTCTAGGTTCTGAATCGGGAACCGACCAAGAGGCTGAGTTGGAGGCCCGTGTGCAACGGAAGGGTGAAGGACACCGACAGTTTGGCATGGCGCTTTGGGTTTTGGCTAGGGAGGCATTTGAGTCTTTTTCACCGAGCGATCCCTGGTTAGTGAAGAAACTAGGGGGGATATACATCGATGGGTTGGAAGACAATGTCTTACGGGCTGAAGTAAGATCCCAGTGGAAGACAAAGATGTCACTAGCAGACATCATTGATCTCACTGGGGACTGTGTGTTGAAGAGAAAGCTGTTGCGAACTGTCAATGTGACACCAGAGGGAGCATATAGACCCTGTGTATTAAGTGAGGGTCAAGTTGCTTCTGAGTCACAAGAGGTGGCAGCACATACACCCCATTCCAAGTCAGATGTAGAAGAGTCTACTAGTACGGTAGAGGAGTTACTACTTGACAAGAAAATGGAGTCCATGATCAAAAGGGTCATGAAGCGAGTGGGTAGAGCTGAATGGGGTGAGAAGACAAATCCTAAAAAGGCGAAGTCTAGTAAGGATTCTGTATGCCATAGGTGTGGGAAGCGAGGGCATTTTGCTAAACAGTGTGGGACAGAAGGTCCTGAGACAGAGATTGTCTTGAGAGAGCAAAAAGATGGGCCTGCTTCCAATTCCGCCCCACCACCGCCGGAAAACTGAAAAGGGCTGTTGTTGATGACAAAACAACAGCCCCAACTTGTGTCGTTAAGGGTACTAGCCCCTGCTTAGTTGAGGAAGAATCATTACTGTTAACGCTGGGTAAGGCCGCATCCGGGTTGGGACGCCAACAGGATGAGACGGGGCCCCAGGAACCAAGCGAGATAGGCATTGGGGAGGTAGCGCCCCCTGATGCTGCTTGTGAAAATGAGTTGGCAGGTATGGTGCACAAAGTTTGTGACATGCAACTCAACCCAGAGGATCCTGTAGTGGAATTTCTACAGAGACGTGGTTTTGATCTGGGCGGTAATGGGGATTTCCAACGCTTTGCAGACATGCCCTCCCCTTTAAAGGGAAGGCGCTGGTACTTGCCTGTAAAGATTCATGGGCGTTCGGCAGAATTTCTTATTGATACTGGGGCAAGCCACTCCATGATCGGTAGGGATTTCTTCCGCACGTTTGCAGACCTGCCTGATAAACCTTTCAGGGGCGATCGGGTTCGGACTGCGGATGGATCTCATATGCAGACATATGGCAAACAAGTGCTATCACTGGTGACGAATGGGACATCTTTCGTCATATCCCCGATTGTGGCTGAGATAACGGATCAGGGAATCCTTGGGATGGATTTTTGTGCTCTCTATGGAGTAGGATTGGACAGTGTCACTGGTGAAGTGGTGATAAAGTTTCCATCTGAATTGAGAGTTAGTTGTGTCCTTCGAAGGATTTCAGGCGTCTCTTCCGTTGCTCAGACAGTCAGAATTCCTCCTCGCCATGTATGCAATGTAGTTGTATATAGCCGAGATGTGGAATTCAATCGCATGGGTGTGGTTGAGCCAGACAATGAGCAGCTTCGGAAGCTTGGTCTGACTTCAACTTGTACCCTGGTACAGAGTTCAAGACGAACAGTAGTGCCAGTCAGTAATATGACTTTTCAGGATGTGTACCTGGAAAAAGGGACGACCTTTGGGGACGTAACATATGCTGATGTGGTAGGAAGAGCTGACTCACCAGAGGTGGAGTTAGCAGCAAAGAGGGCAGTGGAATTAGGAGCTTTGGATCCATCCGCTATGCCAGTGGTGTTACAAGACACTGGAGAGCAGGATAGGAAGGAAGGCTATGGATTACCACTGCATCTTTTACCATTAGTGACAGATAGCCACCTGGAGAAGGAAGAGGACAAAGGGAGTCTGGCTCAGCTATTGTGCGAGAATGCAGACTTGTTCTCTGCTCCAGGGGAGCAATTGGGTAGAACTGACCGAGTAACTCATCGGATAGACACCGGTTCTAGCCAACCATTGCGCTTGCCATACCGGCGCCTCCCTTTGTCTAAGAAACAGGCATTGGAGGATGAGGTAGACAAGATGTTAGGGGAAGGGATAATAAGGCCCTCAGATAGTCCATGGGCTAGTCCGGTGGTAATGGTTACCAAAAAGGATGGCACCTGTCGATTCTGTATAGATTACAGGAGACTAAATGGGATTACGAGGAAGAATGCCTACCCCTTGCCACGCATTGACGAAAGTCTGGATTCCTTGGGAGGCAATCACTGGTTTAGTACCTTAGATCTCCAGTCAGGGTACTGGCAGATTGGGATGCACCCAGAGGATAAGGAAAAGACAGCGTTCACAACCCACAGGGGGTTGTTTGAGTTCAATGTAATGCCATTTGGCTTATGCAATGCTCCGGCTACTTTCGAGAATATGATGGAGACAATGCTAAGGGGATTGTTGTGGAAAAACTGTCTAGTTTATCTAGACGACATCATAGTTTTCGGAAAAACTCGGGAGGAGTGTCTATCAAATTTGACCAAGGTGATGGATCGGCTGAGATCCTACAACCTTAGACTGAAAGCTAAGAAATGCAAGTTCTTCAGGCAATCAGTGGAATATCTGGGCCGAATAGTCAGTGGCACAGGTATTTCGGCGGATCCAGGGAAATTAGAGGCAGTAGCTAGTTGGGCAACGCCAAAGGACCAGAAAGAAGTGAGGTCATTTTTGGGCTTTTGCTCATACTACCGCGATTTCATTCCCGGATTTGCTGAGGTGTCGGCTCCTTTACAGGCGCTAGTAGTAGGAAAAAGGAAAGGAATGTTGAAGCTACCACCGTTTATTTGGACGGAATCAGCTGGACAGGCTTTTCAGAAGCTGAAGGAGTTATTCACGGTAACTCCTGTGCTGAGCTATCCTACTGAGGGTGATCAGTTCATCCTAGACACCGACGCTAGCAACGATAGCATAGGCGCTGTCTTATCCCAAGTGCAAGAAGGGAAGGAAGTGCCCTTGGCATTTGCTAGCAACAGCTTGAGTAAAACTCAACGCAATTATTGCACCACCAAGAGAGAGTTGTTGGCCATAGTAGTATACACAAAGAAATTCCGCCATTATTTGTATGGTGGGAATTTTATCCTACGAACAGACCATTCATCCTTGAGATGGCTCCTTAATTTCAAGGAAGCAGATGGGATGATGGGTAGATGGATCTCCGCGTTGTCTGAATTGGGAATAGAGAATGCCCAGATTCAGCATCGGAGCGGAGTGAAGCACGTGAATGCGGATTGCTTGTCTAGGAGACCAATCCGAAGATGTGCAAGGATGGACTGTGAAGACTGTGGCATACATAACGCGTTGGTGGCTCCAATAATGAATTTTGATCCAGCCTGGGAAGAGAACTTGGTGTTCTGGTCGGCGGAGTCCATACTTGAAGCTCAGCAGGAGGACGAAGGTATCAATATGATACGGAATCTGATCCTGGAGAGAGCTGCTCGTCCCGTCAGACCTGCTCTGTCATTAGAGTGTGTGGAAGTGAGGAACTTAGTGGGCCAATGGTCGCAGTTGGTAGTGCGAGACGGCCTATTGTGTAGATGGAAAACTCTTGAAGGCAAAGCCAGGAGGAGGCTACAGATAGTCTTGCCAGCTTCTCTGAGATGGGAAGTATTCGAGTTTTTCCATGGTCATCAGACTTCCGCTCATTTTGGCAGGAAACGGACTTTGGACAAACTAGCGAGGAGATATTACTGGCCTGGGATGTCTAAGGATGTAATACGTTGGTTGATGGAATGCCCGACGTGTTGCCTGGTAAAGCCGGGCCCTGGGAAGGGTAAAACATCTCTCAGACAAGAACTGTTCGGAGTCAGATTTGCGAGGATAGCCATTGATATAATCACTGGCTTCCAGACAACTCCAAACTCCAACGTGTGCATGATGGTAGTACAAGACTACTATACCAAGTTTGTACGGGTAATTCCTATGAAAGATCATACTGCGCTTACTTGTGCACAAGCTCTGGTTAAGGAGTGGGTCCTAACATTTGGTGCACCCCTCATGCTGCATTCAGACCAAGGCAGGGAGTTTGAATCTCGTCTCTTCCAAGGGATGATGGATGAGTTGGCAATAGTGAAGACACGCACTAATCCCTATCGACCGCAGTCGGATGGGATGGTTGAGAGGTTCAACCGCACATTGATACAGGGGCTGACTTCGTTAGTTAATTCTAAGCAGGATGACTGGGATACCTTTTCTCAGTATGTAGCCCATGCTTACAATTGTACAGTGCATGCATCCACTGGTTGCACTCCTAATAGCCTAGTGTTCGGATCTGAGATCATCATGCCAGCTGATTTAGTTTTTGGCAGTGTTCTGCGGAGGAAGGATCTCCCATGTCAAGTGGCATTTACGGAGACCCTCCGGCGTGAACTGCGTGAAAGCTATGCATTGGTGAGAGGGCACTTGAAGAAAGCTGCTATTCATCAGAAGGTTGGGTATGATACAGGCTTGAGGGAACGGAAGTATGTGGTAGGACAGAAGGTGGTAAGATTGAAACCACCTGTCCATGGAAAGATCTCTAAAGGATGGGATGGACCCTTTGAGGTAACAAAAGTGATATCTGACGTCACTGTGTTACTCAAAGATGTCCGAGGCAAAATTGTTGCTGGCCATGTGGACCGCCTGAAACCTTGGCTGGGTCGCCGACCAGGCGATGAGGATGGACCCTTGGTAGAAGTACCTTTGCTTAAATCCAGGTGGGTGCGGAAAGAGCCTGAAGTGGCACCCACGTCTACTAAAAAGACCCCAAAAGCAGCGCCTGCTAAGAAGGTTAAGAGTAGAAAGAAGAAGAAGCAGAAGAAGTTAGCTACTAAGGAGAGGGTCGGGAAGACTCCTCCTAGTGCTAAAACGGATGTACCCGCGGATCCTGTGCGTAGAAGTGCACGCATAGCAGGCCGGGGTGCTGTTACTTAGTCAGATAGGGGTCTGGATATGCCAGACGGGAGGTCCGAATTTGTTCGGATCTCCGAGGTTTATCCGAGGAACCCCGGGAAGTTAACAGCTGGTGCAGATTGTCGAGAAAACACAACGAGAAACCCGGATTCTTGGTATAAATTGATGTGGCAGGAACGGGTGCTGCTTACTCAGTAGAGGGCATTGGGATTCCCGGTATTTGGAATGAGAATAATTATTTAAGATACTTACATGCCGTGATCTGTGTAGTGGGCTAAACCTTAGTAATTGTCGGGTTATTTGTCCCTAGAATCCAACCTATTATATCATTGGAAGGAGTGGTGTTTAAGAGTGGTTGAAAGGAGATGTTACTCCTTAATATGAGGAAACCAGAAGGGTTTAAATGAGATGCTACTCCTAAATATGAAAATCAGAATGGTTGAAATGAGATGTTAATCCTAAATATGAGAACCAGAATGGTTGAGATGAGGAGATGTTACTCCTAAATATGAGAACCAGAATGGTTGAGATGAGGAGATGTTACTCCTAAATATGAGAACCAGAATGGTTAAGATGAGGAGATGTTACTCCTAAATATGAGGAAATCAGAATGGTTGAGATGAGGAGATGTTACTCCTAAATATGAGGAAATCAGAATGGTTGAGATGAGGAGATGTTACTCCTAAATATAAGGAAATCAGAATGGTTGAGATGAGAAGATGTTAATCCTAAATATGAGGAAACCAGAATGGTTGAGATGAGGTGTTAATCCTAAATGTGAGGAAATCAGAATGGTTGAAATGAGGAGATGCTATTCCTAAATGTGAGGAAACCAAAACTAAGAAACATTCCCCCGGAGTAAGTCCGGAACACCAAATTAAATTATTTTTTTCAAACATTTATTGTATTCAGAATATCATGAATACATCCAGTGCATTGTTCATCAATACTTGTTTTATGTCAGCATGAATGCTTAGGAGGTTAACTCAAACGCTCCTTGCACTCTTAAAAACATTGTAAAACTCAACGATGAGAGTGAGGATCTACCACCATTCATGGGTGCAAACATGGATGTGGTGTTTTCTCCCTCAGTGGAGATTGTTGGTGATGGTTCAGTCTTTGAAGGGGTGGCAGGAGGATCCCCTGCCACTGTTTCATTTTACTGATAATTTGCCTTTAATCTCAGGGAAATTGCATTTTCCTAGTAGGGTGTAATCCAAAGATCAAAATTGAACTAACATGAGTTGGAGGCAGTGGAAGCTGATCTCCACTCTCGTATGAAGAAGAAGGAATAAGATACAGGAGTACTCAAAACTGATCTCGAATTGAGAGATGTTTTGTATACTTTAGAACTCTTGGTGGAGAAAAGTAGGATAGAGAAGCAATTGGAATTGGTTGCTTATACTATCCTAACCACAAACCACATAATTCAATTAGACATAGTTAAAAGATATGACTACCATGTGGGAGCATAAATTCTACTCCTTGTAGTCTAATCTTATAGTTTAAATTGATCAAGTAAAGTCTCTTAAGGTAAAATTGATTGATCTGAATGAGTAGTACTCCGTTCTTGACAAAAACAGTCATAAGAGGACGATGAGTGCTTCTCGGAGATTACTGATTTCTTTGAGGACTGCGATAATAATACCACTGACTATGTGGTATGGTGAAAGTACTATAGGGTAGATAGGAGTTCTGCTCCACTACATCTATGGTACAGTGCCCAGTGGGCACAGAACATTGAATCAACATTGATAGGTGGTTGTCAATGTTGATTCCATGTTGATTTAACGTTGATTCAACGTTGGACTGAGTTTTGTGCCCACTGGGTGATGCAGTCTCGTGGTATGGTGAGAGTACTATAGGGTAGACAGGAGTTCTGCTCCACTACATCTATGGTACAGTGATGCAGTCTACAATGGTGAGTTAGGAGATGATCAATCTGATCCCCTCTCCTGCACCGGGAGTTGCAGCTACATAAGATGAATCAGGAGATGAAATTATAATCTCCTATAGATAATTCTAATGGGACTATATGGTCTCTGGGTACCTTCCTGGATCGGACGCTATGCCGGCCCGGGTATACAGAGTATGTTCCTCATTGGAATTCGTTATTGCAAAGAAACTCAAACCCAGTAAGTTTGAGGAGAGTCCATGTCGGCTGACACTCAAATTGAGGAGTCAGAAACCTTTGGGTAAAAGTTCTAACCAAAACCTTTGGGTTTTAAGTGCATAAGACAAGGATTTTCTTGCGGAGCCATTAAGTCTAAAGCCTTGATCTCCGATGGAAGTTTTTACTTATGTTACATGATTTTGTAAGGTGTTATGCCATGTCACTGTGATTTATATTCACATAAGTACGCAAGTTGGTGGAAAAGTCAGGTACGCAATCATGTTCACAGTAATGTACATAGACAGGTACGCAGTCAGATATGGAAAATCTGAGTCAGGTACGCAAGCATGTACACAGTAATGTACATAGACAGGTACGCAATCAGATATGAAAAATCTGAGTCAGGTACGCAACCATGTACACAGTCATGTACATAGACCGGTACGCACTTCGCCACACTCACAGTCAGTGTTCGTCGTGGACGGGATGCTGCCTCTACAGTTTGCTGAAGGGTACGGTTCCGGAGATGGTCTGGACAATTACCGTACGGACCTGCCTGTCCCTCTGCCATCCATCAAGCCTTATGATGTACAACTGCTGGGCTTTGACAGTCTGTTGAAGCTGCAGCTGTGGTGGGAGATTTGGATTATGGTGGAATACTGCAGAACTCTACCTCCTCCAATCTCCTGTCATCCTGATGAACTGATTAGCGTTATGTGAGCTATGATACACATACACGCTTCTCCTACTACCAGCTATGAACTGTTCCGGTACAACTTCAGTGTTCCAGCAACTCTGTTCTACATGAGAGTTGACTTATGGACTTCCAGTTGGATTATGTTACCTGTCTCCAGTGGTTAGTCATCGATGGAGCACAGTGCAACACGACTGTTGTACTTTAAATTTTATAGAGGCACTATCATAATGTTGTATGGTTTGAAGGGTACAAATATGAAAAGACACTCCTAAGAACTTTTATATCTTGTGCCTAGTACCCAATTTATATGCTGGTGTGTGTTTTCTGTGTTGGAGATACAACATTATATCTCTCCATGCTTAAGAAGCCTTCTCTCTGAGCAGGATATGCGTGAATCAAAACGGACAGTGAACACTCATTCTGCTGATATATTTGGATCTCTTTGAGACCAAGCAGAGACTATGCTACAGGTGGCTACATATTATTTGGTTTATGAAACCAGGGACTGCACATATGTTGATATACTCGTGAAGGTTACCATAGAGGCCTAGGACTATAACACTGTTTCCTCAGTTTGACTTTCCAGAAGGGTTAGCAAGCTTAGAGATGTGTGTTTAATACTCGTATGTTAATGCCATGTGCTTTATACTGAAACACTGTTTCCTCAGTTTGACTTTCCAGAAGGGTTAGCAAGCTTAGAGATGTGTGTTCAATAAGTATGTGTAGCTATACTTTGGTTTGTGAAATCACTATGATATTCATCACTGCATTATCCGTTTCATATTCTTGGGCATTTCTAGAATTGAAAATGTATGAATATTGAGAGAGGATATATGAGTTATTGGAGGTATTTTATTGAAGTATTTTTCAGTAAGAGGAGTTTTCTAAACTCCTGGTATTGTTTTAATTGAGGTCTTGAGAAGTAAGTCGTCTCTACTATTATATAGTTTCGACAATATATATTGTTATACTCATGTTACTCATATAACAATACTCAATTCTTTCGGTTGCTGAAGGTTACTATATTGTCTGGTGGGGGGTAGTGTAGTGATCCGCCTTACTCCTCTCACCCTCACGCCGACTGCCGGGGCTCCCGCCCGGTTACCCGAACTTTCCCGGGAAGGTCCCGCGGTCACTGGGTACATGCCCCCTCCCACCTGCTGGTGGTGGTGGTGGGTGCCTGGGACTCCCGGATTTGTGCCCACTGAACCTTGACCAGGGGCAGGTATATAAGGCCTGCCTGCCAGGACACCAGCAAGGTATTCCTTGAGGCTGGCTCATGCCAGTCCATAGAGTGCTACACAGCAGTGGGTCCTAGATCCCTGCTGTAGTCCCACTGTTGGAGCTGGGCTCCCTACAGGTTGGTTGCTGTCACATATATCTCCAAGTCTGGGAGATTGGTGTGACAGGTATACGCTCCACCCTTCCCAACTCCCATGATGGAGTGGGAACTGTTGGAGGAACCTTTCTGTATGAAGCCAGCATAGCCCCAACTATAGAACCCCTATCCCCCATTCCTGTAGAAGTGGGGTTCTGAGGCATACATGAGTATGGGAGTGGGGAGTGAACTGAAGTAATAAGACCTGAGAATATATCTCATTCTGTAACTGTGCTTGATCTATTGAAATAAAGAAATATAATTAATACAACCTATTCTTCGAATCTGTTGGCTCGGAATACAATCCCTGTATCCTGAACCAGTTACACTGGTAATGATTGAAGGCGTCTGACTGAATTTGATTTTTATTGAGTTAAAACTAATTTTCCATAAAAAGGCATTCTTTCATGGCACCTTCACCGATTGAGAATCTAGATAAATGGCCGATGCATCATACAGGTTACACAGAAAATGAGAGAAAAATGATGTTGCGGCTGACTGCATGGATGTAATTAAGACGACAGGTCTTCTTATCAGGCTCCTCCAGATCCCTGCCCACGCTTCATATTTCTATAGAAGGTGTAGGCCTATACATGCATCCGTAAAGGATGCCCTAGTAACTCCCCACCACCTCCCTCAATATTGCACAGGCCATTAGTCAGCTTATATGTGGCGGTTTCGGCAACCCTCACCCAATCCCTCATATCAATTCCTTCTGCAGGCAGCAGCTGTACAGAAGGTCTGCCACATAGTTGTCTGGCTCGGTTCTAATAAACAGATATTATAGCATTATAGCCAATGTGGTTCTCCCTCTGTCGCCGGGTCCAGAGGGAAGACACTGGAGATGACAACTACAATACACAGAGTGAATTCATAGCCTTGTCAAGTGCCCTTTTCAGATTAGTGGAGCAGCTCATCATTTACGTGCTATCCCACTTGGACTGTGCCTGTGTTCAGCGGGTTGTGTAGTTCCTGCTGTGGCACTGGTTGAGCGGTCATGACCGACTATTGCCGATGGAATGCTGTATATCTGTGTTAAGTGTTTACATAGACTCTACAGCTTCCTATCTATAGAGGACCTTTATAAAAGAAATATAGTGGAATTGATTGTAAGGAAAGTTGCATTGGGCATTATGATTCTCTTGTAAACACCATAGAACTATGCTGTTTATGCAAATGTGACACAATCTGCGAAGAGGGAATTTAGTGTATAAGTTCCAGTAAGGTTCCTATTGACAGTACGTGTACTAGTATATGAATTTAATTGGCCATGAATCCTAACATACAATAGGTGCTATAACAATATTGTTTTCATTACGCAGATGATGGGGCATACGGTGCTCACAGGGTTGACCACCCTGACACTTGTAATGCTTCCCAAACAATGCATTTTCCTAGGTCATGGCTGATACCGAGAGTCAGGCAATTCCAGATTTTGCTGATAGCGTGTAGCATTCTGAGATTACAGGAGACAACCAACACTGATGCTCATTTCTTTTGGACGTGATGCTGGGATCTTGGAGCCTTGAGGGACAGAGATAGGGATGCATTACAGGGCCAGTCAGGATCATGGTTGTAGATGGCAGATTTACATGCCTCCCACATGGCTACGGTGCAGAGTAAATTCACACCCTCCCAAATAACTACTCTCCAGACCCTAGAGTTTTCACTAGCGCTATCTATGCAAGCACTCTTTGGATATCTGGGGTGTGATCTGTAGTCTACCCTCTTTCCTGTTATCACCATGGTGATCTGCCAAATGTACAAAGGTAGAGAGCACACTGTGGGGAGCTGAAGGGGACTCATCCTCCTCAGAGGTGTGTTTACAGCTTTGAGCTGGAGGTGGAGTAGAGGTGTCTGAGGACATCTTCAGAGGTAGTGAGGTACTGAGCTGTGGCAGGTGTTTGCCCTTCATCCATACACCCCTACCTCCAGGGGATGCTGTTGTGCCACATGTTGACCGTACACCGTGTTTTGACTGCGATAGACTGCTACATATTGAACGCATTCTGCGGTTTGACCTTGACCAACTGCTGTGAATAATTGACCAATGCATGCAGTGTTTTACCGCAAGCTGCCGCAAGTTGATTGTGCAACATAGTGTGCGGTTAATATGCGGAAGGTTGTCGTGGTCAAAATGTCGCCCAAAACGTGTCCGGCGTTTAAATTATGGTGAAAGCACTGTGTTCAAAAAACATGGCACAACAAACGTCTTGGACCAGTGATCATCTTTGGCCTGCTTGTGCAATTGACGTATCCATATATATATATATATATATATATATATATATATATATATATATATATATACATATATATATATATATATATATATATATATATATATATATATATATATATATATATATATATATATATATATATATATATGCAGAAAGAAAGAGTGATTATTTAGAGAAGTTGTTGATGAAACAATTTTGCTAATCAAGATTCTTTTAAGAAGAATGTAATGTCTACTACAGCTTAATTCCTAATTTCATGCAGAGATTATAAGCTTTAAGTAACTGTAGTCCATCCTTTATGGCTTTATGGTCCATAAACAGGACGTTCGCCATGGCCGCACACCGTTATGAGAGTCCATGCACAAAGTTATCGTTGCTAGCCTTGGATGCTTTAGTATCTACGTAAAGTGGGCTTAGATCTGTTTATGAGCTGATGAGGAAGGTATATAGACATGGCCAATAAAGTTGTTAACACATCCTTAAGGGAGAACATTTTGGCATATCGTCAAATTATACCACCCTGACCCGGAAGAAAGAACCGGGGGAGCAAAATACAGAGTAACCAGATCAAGAGGTAAATGCAAAGGTCATTTGCAGGGAATAAGAAGAAATCGAGGTGACATTTCAGAAGGAAAACTTGTGATTGCCTGTCCCTAAAGGTCGTACCTAGCTGTATATTTCTCGCATGGGCGAAATGTCTGAAATGTCAGAAAATTAGATTATGTTGCTTTGAGGTGACATTGTACATAGGACTTTCCTTTGGATACTCTTCTTCCCCATATACAAAGGTTTGAATCATTGCTGTATTCCCACACTGACATGTATGTAGATATCAAAGTCAGGGCTTTCTCCTGCAATGTTGCTTATCAGACAATGCCGGCTAATTTTGAAAGGAAATCGTGTCTGTCAAGTCATCCTCGGCTAATGTCACCATAAAGTATTGCTCTTAGCTCTATTTATGCCACTATACCTGTCCATATTTGAACAGTTATAGATAATATTTAACAATATTTAACTTTAAACCTGCAAGTTGTAACATTTACATACAGTGGTGCTCATAAGGTTTTAACCATTAGCTCTGAAGGAATCGACGGTAGAATCGCAGCTTTCATTACTACCAAAGAGCAAAGAATACTAAGAGGCCCCACTGACCGATTTCATGTTCCCCAATAGCCCATGGCGCCCCCTTGTGGATGGAGTGTACAGCCCACATATAGCCTACACATAACCCATTAGCGTAATCATTTCTTATAGCTCGCAATCCCTATTATAATACTTCATTATGGTCAAATAATGATCATTGTACACTTAGTTGAGGTATATAAACAGTATAATCTACTGAAAGCTATCTATGCTATAAAACTACAGTAGATTCTACTTTGTACCTACATTTACTATTTACAGTGTACAGTGTATAATTCTCAAGATGACTTTTGTATTCCAGTATAAAAGAACCTTCTCCATGGGGTACAAAATGACAAGTGACCAGTTTTAAAGATTGATGCCTCGGTACTTCATATTTAGTGAGGAAAAGAAAAAGGTGTGCTTCAGCCAACATTATCCGAAACGTTAGGGTAGGTAGGACAGATTCTTTATCTATTTTTGATGTTGAAAGCGGAATAGGTAGCGAATCACCATATTAACTCACTGGTAATGATGACTCATTGATTCTTTCAGTTACTAGGAATATCATGAAATGTTGGATATGCTTGCTAAAAAAAGCAATTTACAGCTGCAGATATCAGACAATTAGGCAAAAGAAAAAGGTATGTTTCAGGTAACAAGGGAAGAAAGACTAGGGTCGGTAGGTCGGATATATATTTTATTTTATTTTATTTTTTTAACATGAAAGTACTAGCCATCCTCCGTGGAAATCCTAAAAATGACCCAAAAAGTGTAAAAGTACGAAATTTCCTTCAAAATTGCACAAAAACGTAGGGTCTGCCCTGTTTTGCTAGGGTCGGTCGGGTGACCTTAAACAAACCTTTTTTTTAAATTTGGCCTTATCAGGCATGGGAGCTTGTTCTTCCAGACAAGAATTATTAAAATCTTGAAAATATGGCAAAATAAAATATGACAAAAAAAAAGAATTCCCCAAAATCGGAAAAATGCTAGGGTCCACCCTTGGCTTGGCAGCCCTGGAAACAAATTCCCGTGAATCCCCCCTGCATAACACGGGTTGAACTGAGGTCAGTCCCGGGAATAACCCGGGTTCTATTCCCGTGATATGACGGGATTGTGTGAGCAAAAATTCCCGTCATATCACGGGATTTTGGTAAACAGGGTGGCATGGGTTCGAATCCCATTACCCCCTGTCTGCTTCTAGTTAATCTGTCACATATTATTCATTTAGCTGCATGTACCATAAAAAAACATCCCCTCACACTATTTTTAACCACTCAACAATTCTACACCTGGATGTCCTGAATGGGAAGGGAACCAGCCACCCTCTGATCCATAGTGCTGCGCTCTAGGCCCTCACCTATCTGGGCTTGTATTTGGAGAGGTACATACACTGTGACGAGTGGTGACTGTGCCATAATACCTATTGTTGTTGATGGCGAAGGAGAGAGCAGAATAAATAGGGACTTTTAGCAAACCCGACGTAGCTCATTTAACCCAGACGTATCCTATTCTTTCAGCACTGCTAAGTCTGCGTTTAATGAGCTTTTACGTGGTTGCTAAAGTTCCCTAGTGTGTCATGTGACGGCCCTTTTGCAACTTTGATGTAGCTTATTAAACCCAGACGTATCAGTGATGAAGGAATAAGCTACATCTGTCTTGCGTGAGGTTATAATGTATGTAGGCCTAGGTCTTTTAAGCTGTATAGGAATCCCTACTTCTCCCCTATATAGACTGTCTTGATTATATTTATTTTGTTCTCCTAAAAAACGACCCAGTTGACCATAGGATACAAGGGACCTTTAGCAAACCCGACGTAGCTCATTTAACACAGACGTATCCTATACTAGGGACCTTTAGCAAACCCGACGTAGCTCATTTAACCCAGAAGTATCCTATCCTTTCAGCACTGCTACGTCTGCGTTTAATGAGCTTTTATGCGGTTGCTAAAGGTCCCTACTTTCAGCACTGCTACATGTGCGTTTAATGAGCTTTTACGTGGTGGCTAAAGGACCTTTAGCAACCATGTAAAAGCTCAATAAACACAGACGTAGCCTATCCCTTTAGCACTACTACGCCTGCGTTTAATGAGCTACGGGTTTGCTAAAGGTCCCTACTAACACTCCTCTTTGCAAACAAAACAACTTTAGGTATTAGTCACCACCACTGGTCATAGTTTATGTACCTCTCCAAATACAAGCCCAGATAGGTGAGGGCCCAGAGCACAGCACTATGGATCTGAGGGTGGCAGGTTCCCTTCCCACTCATGCACATGCACAAATACGACTCACTCAATATCAATTTACACAACAAATTGTTTTTTAAATTAAAATGGCCAATAACCTAAGTGTTACTTTATGTGTGTATTATGTATTAGCGTTCTGGTAAACAGGGTTTCATGGGTTCGATGGTCTTGTGTGATTGATATGAATACAAATATAAAAAAAGCATGTCCTACGTGGGAACAGAACCAACCAACCTCTGATCCATAGTGCAGCTCTCTAGGCCCTCACCTATCTGGGCTTGTGTTTGGGGAGGTACATACACTGTGACCAGTGGTGACTGTGCCATACCTATTGTTGAAAGGGTTATTATACATCATGGATGTTTGATAAGCACCCTTGGGATTCGAACTCACAATCTCAAACTGCATTAGGGGTAAATCCCGTGATTTAACGGGATTGTGCAAGTAAAATCACGCCTTAAAATCCCGGGATGTCACGGGAATATTTGCTCACAGAATCCCCAAAAATTCTCGGGAATATCTCGTGCTTTGTTACCAGGGAGGGTAGTAGCAAGAGCGAAGAATACTAAGAGGGTCCACCTATCATTATTTGACCATAATGAAGTATTATAATAGGGATTGCGAGCTATAAGAAATTAGCTTATAGTGCATGTTTGATGCCTTTTTGGACTTAAACATTATTGGCTTATCTAATTCCCGTAAAAAATGACAGTTCTACAGACGTGTACACTACAGGCTCATATGAGAGGGCTGTAGTTTCTCTCAGGCTGCCCCTTAGTCTAGTGGGGCCACCTGGGTTCAGAGGGCAGAAGGTGGGGGCTAGAGGTCAGATAGGGATGGATCCTTTACCCCGGATAGTCCTTTGCTTGGTGTGACCCATCCTGCTCAGAGGGCATGGCTGATATGCTGAACAGAACCCAGGGTCTGTGCAAGGATATAGGTCGCATTACTAAGGGGTGACTGTCCCATGTATAACCCGAGAGCGAACTGCTTGCACTGAGGATAAGGCCAAAATAAAGGTGTGCTTCAGGTTACATGGTCTGAAATATAGGGTAAATAAGTCGGATTTGTCTTTCTTTTTTTTTTCTTTTTTTGCATTGCCCTGAAAAGTACCCAGAAATTGCTGACTCACCAATGACAGCCTCGACTCATGGAATATCAAATTGACTTTGAAATAGCCCCACAATTATCTAAATCATGAATATTCTTTTTCAAAGTTGGATAATAATTTCTAGGGCCGGGTCCGGTTTTGCAAGGTAGGGTCGAGTAAACTGAAACACATTTTTCTTTAATTTGGCCTAAACATTATGGAGATGATCTTGTTCCTGATTTTAAGTTTCTTTCTGAAGATGGATAATGTCAATATGATATGGAAAGGAAATGCGCGCAGGTCATTTGTGGTGTGAGATATCGATGTTTGATCTCTGATAACGTCTGCCTTCAATCCATGGATTTCCATACTGCTGAATGCATATTCCATTAGGCTACTACATAGAGAGATGTTGAAATGATGTCTTATTATGTAAGCATATCTTGTCTACACTGTCGGAACTAATTGGTGTTGTTCAAAATACAATCAACTAGAAATCCTAATTTCCGTAGATTATACTGAACATTAACAGGAAATATCCTGGTTACATGTATTGCATAATGTAACAGTGTAGGGAGAAATGCGGTAGAATGTGTGTATTATTTAAGTAGATTTAGTACTCCTTAAACTGTTAAAATAAGTGACCTCTTATATACCACTGCTTACACAAATAGGAAATAAAACCTAACATTATCTTAGGACCCCTGATCCCAGAATGCCTAGACGGCAAATTCCACCTCTGAAATATAACAACTCAGCTCAATATATATGATTTGTCATGACATTTAGCAACAGGAATTTAGTTATGCCTACTGATATCATACCAGGAGCATGGTGATAGTGATATGCACTAACGGACCTCCCGAGCTCTCACTACTCTCAGTGCCTTCCATACTCGCTAGACTTGTGCCTTGTGGAGCTACCATAAATATGACTGAGGCCTGACTCTATATCGATTTATGGTTGAGTGATACATGTGTCTGTATCACACTACGGAAGGGATCAACCATGCAGACATCTATTTACCCTTATGGAATGAACATGATGCAACACAATAATATCGGGCTGTACAATATAATTATGTAAAAGGTCACTACAATTCAACAGTTAATGGCTGCTTGGAGGAGAGCCACCGTCATAATGATTAATCAATTTATTTTAGGATATTACACTTTGATGGCAATTACTTGCATTTGAAATTTGCAAAAAGGTTTCAGGCATTGAAACTCCGTTTCTTCGGGCTATTTGAAGTCGATTTGGCGATAGACCAATCAATATCATATGGAATTGGGGTATATGAGTCAATTGATCAATGCCAAGAGATAGTGAGTTTAATGTCATGGGTACTTTCTAGGCTTGGCAAAAAATTTTAAATATGATACTCTAGATCTAACCTATACGTAGCCCAGATTATCAGTTACATGCATAGATCTGTAGACTGTTTTAGTATGTGTGTAAATCAGGGTACGGACTTGTAACATAATTAAATTAATACATCTAGCAGGAAAATTGGCAAGAGTACCTCATCATCAGCACTACTCAGCAGAGGTTACAGGTGATAACATATAGCACTCTATATTCACCAACCTTTGAAGTTCCTGAGAGATGTGTGAACTGCAATACCTCACAGCTGGGCCGCTAAGCAGGTGGGCCAGCTGGCTGAAGAGGTGCCCACTGCTTTCAAAGGGTTGCACTACTAATGTGGTCAGCCTCCCTAGGTGTAAGAATAGCAAAAAAAAGGGTGCGCTGAAGGAGTGTGTCACAGACTGACGGCTGTGGTAACAGGTTCCTACTAAAGGTTAGCGGAGCACTCCACTGTGGTACTTTAGTGGTCAGAAATGTCAGCAGTGTGAGGCGTATCGCTGTGTAGGGGGTTGGAGGGTGAATAGGCTAGGTGCTGATGTGACTGCTGCTCCCTTTTCCGTGCAGTTCTCTAGCACTAATGCATCACCAGGCAAGTGTCATTTTTTAAGTGTTTTTTCAATCTTTTATAAAGACTCCATCAAAATATATATATATATATGCTTGAATCCAGTTACCTTGATTAATGCCAATATGCGATCCAGTGAAACGCAATAACGGCAGCTGGGTGAAAGAAAAACACTCCTCAGAGTCCTCTGGTGTCGAGGGAAGTGTAAATGAATGGCATCAGGGGTTTGTGGGAGGGGACGCTAGAAGAGAAGCCTCCTGCATCAAATAAGAAATGTGAAATCCCAGCGGGTTCTCAGCTTCATGAAGACTTTCCTAAACGAGCAGCTTAAGCTGGGGCCGTCTGAGCTGCTCCCTTCTCTCCGCTCCACATCCCCTAGGCTGGGGAGCTGAGCTCGGGAGACAAAGAGTCCACTGAGACTGACTGTTCCCTTTAGTGACAAGAAGCGTACACAAAAAGAACAAATTCAAATCAAAGCGAACTTCTCCACTGTGAAAGTGGATGATTTCAATTTGGTCTGAGCAGGGTGGATCTCCCGGCGGAGGGTCTTTGTACTGGTTTGGCACCGGCCGTGTGGATGAGTGGGGTGTGCTCTGTGAGATTGAGGAGTTTGGGTGAAAGGGGGTAAGAGCGTTCTCAGTGTTCTGGGGTTGTATCCGTGTAAAGGCCTGATCCTTCCTATCTCTGAGCGCCTGAAGCTAGCCAGCCTACTGCCAGGCAGTGGTCTCTGTCTATAAATGCACAGACACCATGCAGTCGGCAACTGTCTATCACTCTCCTTATCCTCCAGTGCACAGGAAAGTTAACCTCCTCAGGTGGTCACTCTGAACATAATGGTACAGCCACATGAGTTAGTCCCTTGGTAGCCTTTGCCTATTGCTCTCCTGTAGACACCGCCGTGGGGATCTATAGGGTGGAGCACTTGTGCCATATGGTTAAATAGATATGTATATAGCTATCTGGGTGTAGGCCAGAGGGGGTTTCCCTGGGAACAGGAATTCCACACTAAGCTGGTACCAGTTCCCCCTCAGAGCTGCCATCACCACCACCACCCAGTGTATGGGTCCGGCCGTGGGAAATGCTGCGTTGTGTCACTAGGGGCCGCTAGCAGACAGACAGCGGCTGGCTACAGGATTTGACAGGAGGTATATCTCTAACAGAAACAAGGCATTTCAGGCTGCATGTTGCCAATTCATTCTGACACCCAAAGAAACCATAAAACATTATCATTATAATTATGGTGTAGTATACGATTCTCTATGCTGATAATGACAACTGCAATTCTCACCCTCGTACTTGAATCAATATGAAGACCCATCATAACATGCATAGTTCCAGAAGAGGTTTACCCCTTCAATTAAACAGATTATGTTAATTATGAATGAAGCATATTTTTAAAATGCCTTTGAGTGTACTAAGGCATAACTATGAGTGAGAAAAACATGCCCCATTCAGTCATCTCCTGCATCATTAAGCTTATTATCTGGGATGGAATAATAAGTGGGAGGGAAGAGTCTGTGTACCTGGGGCTAGATCCAACATCCAATTAGGCTATTCTTACAAGTAGGAGAGGCCTCCCCAGGGAATAGAGAGTCCTATGACAAAAGTCCTTAGCCCCAACAATCAGACTCTCAACGGGCTTAGCTATGGCAGTTCGCCCACTACTCTGTAGGGTTAGCCTCCCAGTCCCCTGCCTCTGGAGATGGCTTTATATAGTAATGTGAAATAGGGCCCTGGGGGGAAAGGCTACCTATTAATTAGTTCTAAAAATGTACCGCTGTGTCAGGATAATGATACAGGTAGGGGGAACGTAGCCCTATATTATTTTGTTATTTGGTTTGAACTCTGACTTTTTCATAACTAAGGTTCTTTTCAATTTGTTATGGCTAATTTGACAGGGCCGATCTTCAACCCTTGTCCTGCCTTGCTGGTAGAGTAGGGTAGGTCAGTAGCTCAATTAATGGTCACAGAAGCCAATGCAATTTAAAAGGGTCACCATACTGTCGCGATTAAGCGTCGGGGCGCTCATCAATTTGGTGGGGCTCTTACACAGGCGCTTATAAAAGACCGGCGCTTATTCAAGGTCATGATTTTAGTGCTTAAAACATTTGAGTGCCCCTAAACGTCGATGCTCTTTCAAGACCAGGCGCTTTATCGCAACGGTACGGTAATTGGAAATGTAATTTATATGACCTATAAACTATTATGACCAGATAAAATTGGAGTTCATCTTCGGGTTGAGTTTTCCTCTACCTTTCCTTTATAGGTGTGGGCGGGTCAGGTTCCAATTTCTTTGGGGTACCTTCATCTTCTGGTTCTGTTTGTTTTCTAAGGCGGGGATCCCTCAGCATCACACTAGAGGGCCCTTCTCGGTATTCATAAATAGAGGAAAGAGCTTTTATCATAAAAAAGAAATGTCTGTGATGGGCTACAGTACACAACAGACCATTGAGTTGACATATCGAGGTTGAGCCTGTTTCTCCCACAATTGCCATGCATTTGGCCCTGCTTCTCTGACACCATCCAATTACCCCATTCAGGTCAGCAGCTTTTGTAGTCTGTCCTAATCTTACCCTGGAGGAGGGAACAATTGGGGTAGACAGACAGGGTAATTAGGCGGGTTGTATAGGAGAACGTTAGCTATGGCATCCTGGAACAAAAGGGTTCTTTATGACAGCCATTGGCAGTGACAGGACCATGGGATAAGGTTAATGTAAGCCTAATGCATATATGGTATAAAGGTCTGTTTCCACTCGGTGATATTTGTATACTTGACACATTTATTGTACACATATCTCAGACATAGCTTATAATATCTCACTTTAAAGAGTATGACACCAACTTTATGATTTCTACACGTTAAAATAATTCACTGGCAACTTTTCAGGACTTAACTTTCACAGTTTTATTAACAGTGACGGTCACTGTTAATTTTACATAGAATCACCATTCCAAATAACAGAGATTCAGCATTTTTGGCCAGTGCTATGACAGACGTTGGGAATATTCTATAAGCCTGACAGGGGGTCTGATTATGGTGACTTCAGTACTGTAGTATACATCTAAAAACTTGCATATAAGCCACTGTGGCTTTGTCTTGATCCTATAAGCCACACTGGCTTGTGTACTAGCCATGGCCTATACACAAAGTTAGTCTACACTGATAAAATGAAGGGATCCAAACTTGTCAAAAGGTCGTCTTATAAGAAGAGTTTAGGGTCTTTAAAGTGAAGGTCATAAAATAAACGAGTTAAAGGTTGTCTATTTGATGAACTGTCCGGTTACCATCCCACAAGACAAGACTAGGGTCATCTAACTGACAATGTTAGCCCAGGCAGTGGCCCACTCCAAGTGACAAGTCTAAGGTCGTCAAATTCACAACCCAGAATAGTTAACCCTTTATTGGCTGCAAACTGCTTTAAATGTGCTTGAATCCCTTTGTTAGCATGATGCATGAATGTAGCCCTGGTGAGTCTATTCGCCAAGCCTGCATTCATGCACCTTTGGAAATGAATCAACAGTTGGGCGAGTATACTTACCAAGGCTGAATTCATGTATTATGATCAGATAGAGCATGGCACCTTTTTGAGGTTTATAATAGCTAATTCATACAAACATAGAGGTATGTAGGTTAGGGGAATTCCTGCCATATCCCCAAGTCTATATTGAGAGTATTTCTACCCTTTAGTTACAGACTGCTAACACATATGTGGATGTCATACCAATGGGAGTTTCCTTGCAGCTATTATACCATAGAAATAACCACAAACGAGGTGTCTGTGCCCTACACATATTTGTTTTGTCTCAATTATATCAAAACATTGATTCCTTTACCTTTTCTAGCATCCCCAATAGATAAATCTCAGGATTCTCCATAACATGAATGTGTATTCCCATAAATATGATTAAAATCAACATAGAAATTATGCAATTCATTCCCCAACTTTATACAGAATGCATGTTATACTGATGCCACCTACAGGGAAAATCCTGAATCAGACCCTAGTTGACGAGTCTAGGGCTGGCATGAGTCAGGTTTTGGGCTGGCACATACCAAGTGTATCTTCTATCTGACAACTACAGCTAGAGGACCCACTCTCTTGTCACTTAGAAGAGTCTGCAGACGAGTTTACTTTTTGAGTGTATATGATTGTTACAAGGCAGAGTTTGTGGAAGTAGGGATATATATACATAGTATACTACCACAAAATAGGTGCAAGTATCCATACCCCTCCTTACTTCTGAATATTATCAAGTGATCAGGGAACTTTGTCAAATCAATTACAAGACTGAATTGTTAAATTGTCAAAAATATAGATTAATTGAATATAACCATTATTTCAATATGTTTACTCCACTCTAAGGGCTCACACTCATCAGAGGAATCATTTTACAAACCAGGCCACCTATCTATGGTAGGACACACTATATGTGGTTCCCTCTGGGATAAGACATAAGAAAAAAAAGTGCAGTGAATCATCAAAGTCCAAATCAGGTTAGCACATAACAAGTATTCACTATGAAATGGCTGATATTTACAATGCTTCACTGTATTCCGAATAATGGTGAATCACCATTGAGTTTTACAAGGTAAACCCATAAAAAGTACATCCATTTTTTATAGTGTAATCCCCCTTTGCCGATAGGTCTTCTCCCTAGTCTGGTCACATAATTAGTATTACAAAACATGGAGGACAAAGAACATATCCGAAAGCCAATAAATATAATACACTATTTCTTATGCTTCAACTGAGACATTGGCAGTAACATTTTTCTTTGGACTTATGTGAACTCTAGCCAGACTAGTCTAAGCAAACAAAGATACTGATCCAGGGTGTTTTATAGCATTACAACAGTATCACATGGCATTCCCTCTCTGCTCACCGCAGCCACACAGTGCAGAACCAAGTGCTTTAATTGATGTACGTAATGCACTTAAAAGCGAGACAGTTGTCTTCAGTTCTGTTGTTTGCGTCTCCTCTCAGCTCCTCCCTCCCCCCTTGGATCCCCTTTACCTCGGACTTTAACAAGTGTACTGAGACAGGGATGACATGCAGCAATGATAAATTAATTAAACGTACATCTCACAATTCTCTGATGCATAATTGTGCAATTATGGTACCCGGGTAGTGACTTAGAGAATATTTTGATTAATTAAAGATGATTCCTTGAAATTATACATGTATTACAACATGATACATGGTAAATGGCCAAGTAATTAGCTTGCTATACTTTGTTAATTTGCTCAATTATCTTAATAAACCCCATATTTATATGCACGAATGGCGATGCTCGTTGATGTACAAATTACAATACCTAGTGCATTTTATATCAAAAGCTCTAGTGCGCAACATGATAAATACATACGCAGACGGAGGCGGGCAAACACGGTAGAATTAGGTCTTTGGGGCAGGGGCAAACATGACAGTTTGAAGACTGCTTGTCCCCGAGTAAACCCCCTACTGCTGACAGTTGGCCCTGCAGGGCCTGCGGCCAACACTACAGACATATTCCATGGCATGCATGCCCCCCGCACCCGTCACCGCTAACGCCGCCCAACGCCGCCGGCGCCACTTCCCGTCAGCCCATTCTGCAAACACAAACCTTATTTCCGGTCTAGTTTTGGCTGCGATGCGCGCGCGTGGTGCCCCATGGTCAACATGATCTATGGACAGTGACAGGGTCGGGCTTTTCCGAGCCCCCAGGAAAGTGGTTGTGTTGCCTCTGCCAGTTGTGGCTTTTATCTGTAGGACTGCAGCCAATATGTTGTATTTAGGATGATTATTGAAATTTATGTATTTCAACCAGGGGTGTAACATAGTGTAGATCAACATACATCAGTCTACCAGATATCATGCCCTATAGATAGACAAAGTGACACAAGACTGGCGTGTAGGAACATAGATTTAAGAGAAAGGTTGTGGGGGTGGGGGTTGTGGGGGGTTAATTTGCTGTGCAAGGCATATATGAGGGCCCTTTATCATTTTCTCCAAAATTCCAATGTCGTATTGATATTAAAGGGACGGTTCTTGGTAGTTTCCCAGCCACCATAGCTTAATGGGCCCCTATATCTGCAGGGTCTTGGATTTTGTTGTCGGTTGGATCCCAGATGGGCACAGCCGACCAACTCATTGTTTTAATACATTGCAAATACTTCAGAACATAATTCATTTCTAATTATTCTCAGAAATGGCCAATTAGGGTACATGTTTATAGTGTTTTGTCAAAGTGGGTTGAATCTGGTCTGTGTGTCGGCCCTTCAAATCTGGGCAAGCCCATTTGTGACTCACTCGGCATCCCAGAACAACACTATTGTGGACCTCATATGGACCCATATGAGACTCAATGCTGGCTGGGTTGCCCCCTGTAAGCTTGGTTCATTATGGAAACGGGAGTACCCCCCCCCCCCCCATTAGATCTTTATGGTATTGTGGGTAGATAATGCCTCAGGAAATAGATGTGCATGGGAAAGTATACATTGTGAGCCTAAGTCAACAAGCCTGGACTATTTTGTCGTATTTATACACCAAATTAATCAATTTCCACTCATACCACATACCAAGTTATATGAGGCGTCACCCGAATAAAAACCTATCTTGTTTATGGCCTAGATATAGTATTTTGGCTGTTATTGTTGGGGTTTCTCCCATCGCCTGTATAGAATTGTATCCCAAGGACGGCAGGATTATGTTATAGATATGAAACTGAAATTAGTTTTCATCAAATAACCATAAGTAACCACAATAATACTTCAATGCGGGATCGGTCAATGATAATGTCTTCTAGTAGTCGGAAACTTTGTTTATATTTTATAGCAGATATGACCTTTATGGTGTAGAATGTAATTTGGCCCAATGATAGACCATGACAAGGGTAGAGCATCTGGTCAGTGGTAGAGCAGCTACTCAGTGGTATGGCATCTATTCAGTAATAGAGCAGCTACTCAATTGTAGAGCAGCTACTCAGTGGTAGAGCAGCTACTCAGTGGTATGGCATCTATTCAGTAATAGAGCAGCTACTCAACTGTAGAGCAGCTAGTCAGTGGTAGAGCAGCTACTCAGTGGTAAATCATCTGTTCTGTGATAGAGCAGCGACTCAGTGGTAGAACAAACTTGTACTCAGTGGTGGAGCAGCTACTCAGTGGTAGAACGGCTGCTCAGCGGTAGAGCAGCTGTTCAGTGATAGAGAGGCTACTCAGTAATAGAGCAGCTACTCAATGCTAGAGCAGGTACTCAGTGCTAGAGCAGCTGTTCAGTGGTGGAGAGGCTACTCAGTAATAGAGCAGCTACTCAATGCTAGAGCAGGTACTCAGTGCTAGAGCAGCTGTTCAGTGGTGGAGAAGCTCCGCACCCTCAGCCTAAAACATCCTAAGTTCTGGATTCCATCAATCGATCCACTTCTCACACAGTCGGCTGACATCATTGTCCACCGGGGGGAAGGGCGTGTAATCTAATTTACCAAAGTGTGGTCGGAAGTTTCATTATCACCCAAAATCAAAATATTGCTATGAAATATTTTATTTAGGGAACAATGACAACTAAGACCCCAGGAGATCAGTGGGATTTGCCTACCAGGCCCCCGTGTATATTAACCATAAATTGGGCAGTATCTGGTTTTACAATATTAGAGTGATTGCTCCTAGCTTCATTTTGATAATTATCATCTACACATCTTTAAGTGACATAACTTCTAAACTTCTCGCTCTGACCCCCCAGCCACCCGCCAGACACCCGCATAGACTTTCCAACGCCACTGGAGAATACATGGACAAGTGTTAATTATTCACTAATGATGTTTACTATAGAACCAGCCGGATATAATTAGAGATAGTGTATAGTTCATTAATTTAATGAACATCCGGTAAGAATACACAGGAGAGAAGTCATAGATGATATCATGATTGTACAGGTCGACTTGGGGCAAAACGCAGTACATGCAAATGTTGTACAATTAATTAATCAGGGGTGTGGCAAGCAGTTTTAAAGTAGGGGGGACTGAAAGGTATTTTGGCTCTTTTTGGCCATTTTTGGCCCTTTTTGGTCCCTTTTTACTTGACATTTTTGGTTTGATGGGGGGGGGGTATGTCCCCCTCGGTTATATATAATTATATATGATAATTATATCGATGTAGGTGAAATTGATGAAGTTGAGAATTGCCACTTGTTGTTCGTTTTCATATTTGCTGCCTCATACTATGCATGTACTGTCTGCTGTTTAATTGCTGCTACACCAGACTGTGCTATATGGCATTCATTACTGCAAAATAATCATTATAACTGATGTACCCGGCTGCTTTCTAGATTGGTAGCTTTGGTGTGCAGCTACATTAATATGCAGTTTTGATACTGACGTCAGTTGGCTTGCACTAATGATGTTTACCATAGAATCAGCCGGATATAATTAGACATAGTGTATAGTTTAATCTGATGGACATCCGGTAAGAATACACAGAAAAGAAGTCATAGATGATTATCATGATTGTACAGGTCAACTGAGGGCAAAACGCAGTACATGCACATGTCGTACTATTCATCAGGGGTGTGGCAAGCAGTTTTAAAGTAGAGGGACTGAAGGGTATTCTGGCCGTTTTGGGCCCCTTTTTACTTGACATTTTTGGTTTGATGGGGGGGGGGGGGGTATGTCCCCCTCGGTTATATATAATTATATATGATAATTATATCGATGTAGGTGAAATTGATGAAGTTGAGAATTGCCACTTGTTATTCGTTATCATATTTGCGGTCTCATACTATGCATGTACTGTCTGCTGTTTAATTGCTGCTACACCAGGAGGTCGTTACACAACTGTAACGTCAATGTCCCTTACATTCACGCTATGAAATGGCAGAAATAACGTTAGTCATAAGGAGACACACATACCCCCTGTTACACAACATGCTAGTCATTTTCTTAACAATACTTGTTATGGCCATAGCGAGAGAAAGTCCCATAGCGAGAGAAAGGGACCTGGGCACCAGTCTAAAGTGACCTAGTTAGGTCATAACGTCACTTCCGGTCACTAGGTCAGATGTCGGCCATTGTTGTGTTGGAACCAATTATTGTCTAGAAACCTTATTTCTCAACCGATTTACATGCTGTAAAGTTCCACATATATGCTAATATACATTGCCTACCTATTGCCATGGTTAAAACATCTCCATCTTGCCGATTATTAAACAATAATCGGCGCCGAAATCGCGAATCGGTAGTTCCTTCCTTTCTCACTAGATGTCTCTCAGTGGGGAAATCACGTTTTTCTGATTAAAAACCTTAATAATAACTCGATTTACACCCTGTAAAGACCTACAGACAGCTGCCATTGTTGGGAATATGATTTCCCATTCAGATCATATCAAAATTGCAGGGGAATCGGCGAATCATCGACGATAATCGGCGATTAGTTCTATTTTTTGACACCAGTTGATCTAATGGCGTTAGTGTTTGGCAGCAGGGACAGAAGAAGCAGGGTTGGGGAGAGGGAAGGGGGTGGACCAAACATCATTTCAGCCGTCTCCCCCCCCCCCAACACTTCCCATTTAGGGATATTCTACACATTATTACACTATAACAGAGGTGAAACCCCATGGAAATGATTAAAAAATGTAAAAACAACCATGCTTGGTTTAAAAAACGATTAGAATGATGAGACATGCTTATCAGAATATAAGGGAGTGTTCATTTATTATTTACAGGGGGGGGTGGTGGGTTTGGGGGGGGGCGTAAAAATTTAAGCCCCTTTTTAGCCAAAAAGCCCGCGCGTTACTATAGTTCAAAGGGGGGGGGGAATTTTCGCCGCTTTCGGCGAGGGGGGCGCGAAACGTTACACGCGCTCTCGAGGGGGGGGCGTAAAAAATTTTCGCCCCTCCGCCCGAAATCTCACCATCCCCCCCTGTAATTAATAAATTAACACTCCCTAAAGTTATTTCTTATAAGCCAATTTTTATTTTTGGGGGGTATTTTGGGGGTTTTGGGGAATTTTTCCTAAATTTGGGAGAATTTTTATTGAAATGCATCATATTCAATGGTCATAAAAATCAATAAAAATCGAGATAAGATAGATAATGGTCATTCATGACACAAGATTAATACCTAAAGAACTGAGTAATAACAGAGCTAAAAGATAGGTGCAAGAAAATTATGAAAAAAAGATAATAATTCAAAATTAAGAAATTTCCAGGGTCCCTTTCGCCCCGCCCCAAAAACCCTTTTGCCCCGGGACTTTTGGCCAATGACCTTCGTAGGTCAGAATATGTTATGCTATCCCACTATGCTATTAATCAAACTAGCACAATATTAATTATTTTCATGGATGACATACTTCTATGCTTTGTTATGAAAAAAGAAATGCTTCAATTTAGGGTTTTACCTCTGAGTTATTTGCCATCTTCCCTTAAGGGTCTGTTTTGCCCCGGTCTCCCCTAATAAGTAGCTCTCGTTATAGGGCGATTTAGTTTCAGATTTCTTTTTTTTTTGAAGTACAACAAAATGTACCTTATCTTTGGCTCAAATACTCCAGTAGGCTAATTTGAACTATTGGAGGTCGGAATTTGAAAAAGATGGGGGGGGGGCTAAGGGAGTGTTCATTTATCAATTACAGGGGGGTGGTGAGATTTTGCGTAGAGGCGTGAAAAATCTTTACCAACCCCCCTCGAGAGCGCGTAGAATTTTCGCCACCCCCCGCCTTTGAACTATAGTTACAAGTGGGCTTTTTTGCTTAAAAGGGGCTGCATTTTTTATGCCCCCCCCTCGGAAATTTTTGCGCTTTTATAATCCTATGCATGTCCTTGAGGGGGCCCAGCCAAACATGTAAGTGCCTAGAACATCGTGCCGCAACTTTAAAAAATATATATTTTTTTTAAATTCTGGTCATCCTTTTTTGGGGGGGAAAAACTGATAATATTACATTTTTTGCTCTAAAATCCTTAATAATTGTCCGATTTACAAGCCGTAAAAAACAGCATGTAGCCCCCCCCCCAAAAAAAAAAGCCAATCCTGCTTGGGTAGACCCGGTCGGGTGACTGGAGGGGGGGGGAGCTTCCTTTTGATGTAGGCCTAAAATGGGTCTAGTGGGCCTATATTGAGTTTTGAAGAAAATGGGGGATGCAACGCTCGTAATTCTCCCCCCACCCCCGTTCAATTCTACATATTAATCTAGGCCTACCCACCATTTACTGCTCTCTGCTGCTGATGTGCAGAAGTAATAGGGCCTGCTATTCTCTTTTTAACAACCAGGGGTGGGTAAATTTGGAATCCTTGGCCTAAAATGCCGTTTATAGGCTAGACCAAAAAAAAGCCTGTGTCACAGTTTGCCAAAAATATTTCATCTGTGAAAAAGCCTGTGCATCACTATTTGGAAAAAGGAGCTCAAAAGGATTTTCTCTTACTTTTTTTATGCTGGGGTGATTATTTATCAACAAAGGTTTTGGTAATTGACTCGATTTACACTGGTTAACATTAGTATTCAAACATTTGAAAGTGAAAAACAAAGTCTCGTTATGATGTAGGGGAATAAAAAACTATTTCTATCATAACTTCCAAAATAATAAGTATGCAAAGGCCAGGGGCAGCTCTGTTGGTTCACCTTAATGTGTAGAATATTCCTAGTGCATTTAACTAAATGAGGAATGCAAAAATAACTTGATTTACACTGGTTAACATTAGTATTTAAACATTTGAAAGTGAAAAACAAAGTCTCGTTATGATGTAGGGGAACCTACAAAGGTAAACCGTTTTATGGCCCTGTCATAAGGAGAATTTGATACCATAGCGAGACTCACTATGGTGGTCACCCTGTTGTGTAACACTTTTTTTGACGTTACAACACAACGAGACATTTTTCAGAAAATTTCATAAGGAGAATATTGTTGTGTAACACTTTTACTCACGTTGCAGAAATAGTGAGAAAACGTTACGGTTGTGTAACGACCTCCAGACTGTGCTATATGGCATTCATTACTACAAAATAATCATAATAGCTGATGTACCCGGCTGCTTTCTAGATTGGTAGCTAAGGGCTGTAGCTACATTAATATGCAGTTTTGATACTGACGTCAATTGGCTTGCACTTTTTTTCTTTTCTTAGATTGTTTATTCATAACATCCCTTTGATTTTCAATTACATAATATGTTTCATGTAGGTACAGACAAATCACTTCAGTCGCAGCATTATAAATATTTAGCGGATTATACACAGTATGATCTCCTGTAGTTTTACAGCATCTACTGTAGCTTTGCCGTATGTTCTACTGTGTACCAACTCTAAACTATACACCTACAGTAGATTCCAATGTATACCTACAAAGAAGGCAGCCAACTATCTACAGTGTTGTGTAGAGGCCGCTGAATAAGTTTGGTATGAGCTTTCTGTGATCCTGGAACTGTCAACCCAGTGTGTTATGAATTAAAATTGCACGCCATTCATTTGTCCCTTGTTACCTAGTTGTCCATTCACCACACTACCTGCTTGTATTATACGTTAGGTTTATATGCTAACTTTGGAATTGTATAGCTTCCCAAAAACAGATTGCTGTATTTACTTCTTGGCTTTACACGTTACCTGGTATGGATCTATGCCAAATAAAACTCAATTAAATCAAAACTCAAAATCTGTGAAGGGTGTGTCTTGTGCGATAGTCTGCTTTGTCCCGGTCTTGAATATCAAGATTGTCAGTGCCAGTGTGAGAAGGAGGATGGCTGTAATGGCGGAAGGGCATACGGCAGGTCTCTGAATGAAATTTGAAGAATCCTATATATGTATGTTCTTACCATAGCACATTTGCTGTGTACTGCCCTAATAACCTCTATAGATAGTACATTATTGTTAGCTGTGTAGCTCAGTGGAGGACATTCACATTCAACTTTCGACAATGTAAATTGACGACCATTTTAAGAGCACTGTCTCAAAAGCGTGTGATGTTAACAATTGTCAAGTTAGGTTTAGTGAATAATTTACAAGGTCGCTAATGTGAGTTGAACTCATTTCAATGACATTTGTATAAAACATTCGTGGGCTTGTCGCTAGATGTGCTCAATCGAGAAACATCCTTGATGGATGAAATTTCATGTTATATATATTTACAGGATTTGTGGGTGGGGTTAGCAATGTTGATCACTTAAGATACATTAGATACATAATATTTATAGACATCCCCCCAATAAGCTTTCCATTAGTCAATCCCGTAGAATATTTGAGACCATACGTCACAGAAAGAGGATTATAGAGTGGCTGTATAGATGTAGATATAAATGTAGATGCGGCCAGACTCTAGTGGATGGAATACATCATGATGAGTGGCCAGTTACCATTAAGGCATGCCTGTGGCCAGAGAGATATTTAGATGACACTAGTTGCATGGGGAGGGCCTGAAGGCATAACTTATCCTCTCATCTGTTGGAACACAGTGGGTCCATACATCCCTGATGGTACCTCAAAGAACATTAGGGAGACCCATGGGAATCCCCTAGCCTTTTTCACAAATTGATTACCCATGATCCTGACGCATCCATGTCCAACTATCTTGATTTTCTTCATACTTTATATCAAACAATTTGTTAAGGCCTACCAAATACCTTGTCATATCTGATTGGAGAATGAAAATTTGTTTTAGATTAGCAGCTCATGCCTTTGCTTCAAATAATGTGCCATGCTAATGTGGCAGTGTTCATGTCGATTCGACATAACCTGGATGAGCTGGTTTATAAATGGGTGGGGCTGGTATCTATCAATCGACCCACATACTTCCACTGTACACATCCTGAGGACTGCAAGAGACTATGACAGATACACTACTACCAGACATAACCATGGATCTCTTGTTTGTACATGTACTCTAAACAGAGACACCATAGTAGCAGTAAATCTGTACCGTATTAGTATACACCAAGAGGAGGAACACTTAAGTAGTTGTATTACCTTGTTGGCTCCACCCTTGGACTCGGATAGTGTATGTTAGCAGACAAGCATTCCCCTTTCCACACACATTCACACACACACACATACAAAGAAAAAGAAGGAAAGAATGGTATATTTCAGGTTCAGCCACATCTAGAAAAAAAAGGTATTCTATCCAAAATGTCCCTTTGTTTCCAATAAATGTACAAATGATGTGAGGTTTCTCCCGACCTTAAACCATGAACGCATACATTTTGGGGACTTTGGCATATGGAACATTGCAGGTGGCAAGCTACATCCAGGGGGCTCCAGCCCTGGCACTGAGTGATGGATTAGTGCCACTGCTTGCCGCCAGGGAGGAGGCACACAAGTCACGTGATCCTCCAGCAGTGGGCGCGTGCTAGTGGGCTCACACATATTGTATTGACCACAGCTACTATTCTGCCATACACCGAAGGGTCAGTTCACATAGTTTTTAACACTGAGCAGACATACTGCTAATCCTCTACCTAAACTCTAAAGCTTGGCTATATAATTGCAAAGTTCCTCCAACTAGGCCCAAATAAAATGTGTATGTTTCCGATAAAATGAGTTTTAATAAAAACGCTGAAATAGGTAGGTCTGATTCATTTATCTATTTGTTTCAAGATTTTTCATATAAGAAACCCAGCCTCTGTGGCGGATCTTTAGTATTTTCCTTGGCCACCAGGATCAGCATGGAGAGAGGGAAATATTTCTATTTTGGAAAAGGGGTTTCATATTGGGGAATACAGTAGTCTTCGGGGAATCATTCCACCTTTCATGCTAATATTCTATATTCGAAACGTTTGTATATATATTACACTTTCTGGTTGACAAGGAAACCATTCAACTAATCGAAATGGATCATTTTGGTCCTAGGCTCTTGAGATCTCCAACTCAAAACTGATAACTGACCGTGAAAATTCCTCTTAGGACCGAATCTACATTTAGAAACTCACACATTTTAAGTTTTTTTACCAATCCCCCATACCCCTTTTCACTTGCTAACCTTTTTTGGCCTAGGTACTACACTCAAGTCAGTAATCTTTGGTATTGATATAGATGAGAACCTGTGGCCATATTTGGTCATGGCCAATGTAAATGTACAAAGCAAACCCTAATAAACCAAATGTATCGGCCTTCCTATACACGCTTTGTACAATATATATAGAATATAGATTCATTTGTGTCTGGTTAATGGACTCATAATCCGGATCCTATCGGCAAATTTCAGGCAAAGCCTGGGTTCTATTCAGGAACTGGGCAAGCATAGCGCACCTATGCACACATTGACCAAGTTACCATGCATACTGCACTAGTCACCTAGAAATTCAATTGTGGGTGATTTCCTGGTGGGCTTAAGCATTATTGTATGTCTCCAGTACCCGTTGTACTGACCAGGTGTGGCCCCTGTGGCCTGACAGCATCTGATCAATTCTTAATGTTGGCACAGACTGGGGCACTTTGAGTGTACAGTGAGGCAATTCACCAATGAGCTGCACCCTTCTGAGCGTAACAGTAGCAGACAATGTGCCCTTCACTAATCATAGCTAGGTAAAGCTCCCCTCTTTGGCCTTGTCTAATAGTGTAATATTACAGAGGAGTCTCCCTTTATAGTTGTTTAAGGCTAGTTCTATAGTCGACAAAGGCTGCACCATAAAGGATAATTAGGTAGTATGTGTATGCATTCCTGTTAGATGTATACATTGGCTGGAGGAAGCCCTGTCTCCTGTCTTTCTCCTGGTTAGGGGGGCTTCATCAAGCCGCTCATACCTGTTTTCTGTAAGAATATAGGGTGTCCATAAGTTATGGAAGATGTATTGCCCTTTAGATAAACTCATTATAACTTTAAATCCAGGGATTTTAGTATAAGCAGCACAGGATGTAGGGGGTATCACTATTGCATCAATGAAAAGCTAATAGAGCGTGTACGTGCTGACATCGACGCAGCACTCTTCTGGCATTAATTAGTGACAGCATGCATTCTTTATGGTGGGAGAAAGAAATATGTCTTCGCTTATTACTAATGTAAGCCTAGGCCAAATAGCAAAGATGTGTTTCCAATAACATGGGCAAGAATGTTAAGGAAGGCGGTTTGGATTTCTTTTTCTTTTCATTTCCCCAGTGTATAACATTCTGATTTCTATACCAAACTTAAACAACCTCTCCTCATTGTGAAATGTCAAAGTTATATTCAAATCTATTTTATCTTTATGAACTTGTATATTGTGCATTTGCTGCCATGCTCTATACAAATACTAAACTGCTGATTATGGTAACAAAACGCCTGCTGCATTTGGATTATATAGATGTGATGTATGTGACCGGAGACGTATTTATTGTAGGGAGGGCGCAAGGTGTTTTTGGGGCTGTGAGGCTGTATAGGAATTTATGTACGCTCTAATAATTATAAGGAACTCTATCAGGGAGACTGGAGCTCTCCCGACTTTACCAACTGGTGACCCAATGTAACCTTAATGGATTTGAATAAACAAGAATTGAGATGAGAAACAGGATGGATGAAAAGGGAATATGGGCAGACATTAAAGCAGTGGCAATGTGAAGATGTGAAAAGGCTACAGCTAACGGCCACAGGTTCTGCCTGTGATAAGAAGGAGCATTCAACTAAATCAAATACAATGATACTTAGCGGTACATTTTGCAGTGGTAGTGTTTTGTATGTTAGGGGATATCTATGCATCGGAACTGCCATTCTATAAATGTTGGATCAGCAAATTTATATATGATGGCCCAACACAGGCGTGTTAAATATCCAACACATCCGCCCATTTAGTGACATGACACCGTACATATCATAGGACGTGTCCTACTAGGTCCATAAACACACAGAACTTTGCTCGCAGGAACGGAACCCCTCTGAACGGCTCGTCCCAGTGTTGTGCCCTCTGGTGGAGCCAAGCAGAAGCGGCACATATTATTACTCTGCAATGAACCCTTTCTGGGAAGGCATAGTAGTAGAGATGCATGCTGAAACCAATGCATGTAGACTTGTAAGTGGAGGGGAAGGGGAATGTATAGGATGAGGGAGGGATCGTAAAACCTATCAGGAAAATATGGGACAGTGGATATATCAGTACACACTCAGAAAAGTCAGCGTCATTGTCGCTAAAACCACTCTCACCTGAAAGTCGGGCACTGCCTGACTTTCAGATGAGGGTGGTTTTAGTGACAATGACGCTGACTTTTCTGAGTATGTACCAGATAAGTGGGGTTATGGTGGATAGCAAATGTAGGGTAAAGGCAGATTATTAAATGACAGTGCGATGATCATGTAAATCATATAATTAATAGATATAAAATTGGTTGGTTTTAGGCAGATACTGAAAGGAGTGTCCGGGACTTGGACCAATTATACCCGTCCTCAGAAAACCAATGTATGAGTGACTTCAATTTCTATGTTACCCAAGGATCCACGGCGGAAAGGAAGAGAGTTGAATCTATGCTCATGTAAACAGGTAAAGTGAGGTGTGAAGAGACAGAAAATCGAGCACTAAGAAATTGAAGGCATATCCAGTCACCAATAGCTATAATTACTCTGACACTCTTACAATGTACATATTTCTCCAAGATAAATGGGTATATATCAAGGTAAAGGTCCATTTTAAAATCCAGATTGGGAAGAGCTTCCAAGAGCTTTCTGGTGATTTATTTCAGTATTGCTACATTATCACGTTGGAATGATAGTCTGTCAATGTTTGTGCTTTTATGTCTTACAACATTAACTTGTTTACACATGGCGACTATTATAGTGCTGGGACATCAACTCCCCAATAAAGATTACTTTCAATCTCATAATGGAAATCTCGCATGACATCATTGATCGGGCAATGAATTCGGGTTTCATCTAGGCATGACACTGGTAAAACCAGAGATATTCTCTAACTAAACTGTTGTGAGCTACAACAAACTGACATTGTCCAGATGAGGAAAATTGTCACTAACCTCAGCGCGGACAAAAGCTCTAGCATCCCTAACATGAAAACCAGGGTGATAAAGGACTGCTTTACAAACATGCCGGAGGTAGCAACACGAATTGTCAATACCTCCATCTCGACACAGACTGTACCGGACAAGTGGAAGGTAGGCATCATAATACCGCTACCCAAATCAGGCAGGAGCAGCGACGTGGGAAACTGGCGCCCGATCTGTCTACTAGACGTATGCAACAAAATGACAGAAAAGGTGGTACATCAACAGCTACTCGCCCATCTGCTTAAAAACAATCTACTAGCCAAACAGCAAAATGGCTTTTTACCGGGACGCTCAACCCAAGATGCCGTCAATGACCTGGTAATGAGCATCTACACCGCCAGGAACAGGAGCCATCGGTCAGCCGTGGTCTTCCTCGATATGAGGAAGGCGTTCGACACGGTCGACCATGGCATCCTCCTAGACAAGCTAGAATCGCTAGAACTAGGTCCCAGCTTCATAGGCTGGATCAGGAACTACCTGAGTGACAGGAAACAGCAAACACGTGCCAATGACCAACTATCCAGCAAGGCCACAGTCAACAGGGGCGTTCCACAGGGGTCTGTCCTCGGGCCCCTGCTGTTCGTGACTTACATCAACAATGTCTGTGAGGTCATCAGACATGGAACCTCATATCTCTATGCAGATGACCTGGGTGTACTGGTCTCTGGTAGGGATGTGGACACAATTAAAGTATTGATGCAGGAAAATCTCAACGCCCTGTCAGGCTGGTGCAAGGAGAACAAACTGACGGTCAATACAGAAAAGACAAAAGTCATGTGGTCTTACTCCCCGCGCTCCATCCCAGACTTTTCAAACGTGGGACTCAACATGGATGATACACAGCTCCAGGTTGTAAGGGAGTTCAACTACCTTGGTGCCTTGATCGACACACATCTGTCCCTGAGTTCACACTTGAAAAAGGTGATCAGCTTGGTCCGGGTGAGACTAGATCAACTGAGGAGGTTACGGTCCAACTCTGACAGGCTTGCAGCATCATCTGTGTATGTGCACATGATAAGGTCTATTATTGACTACTGTGGTTTCCTGAGTGGAGGGGGACCCGTCTGGGCAGTAAGGAAGTTACAGACCTTGCAAAACAATGGCTTGCGAATATGTGAGAGGATAAGAGACCCCAGGGGGGTGGACATAGCCGGTCTACACACAGGCCTTGGAGTCAGCACAGTAGCAACAACAAGGAACCGCCAATTACTCTGCCTCCTCCACAAAAGGTCCAAAGATGAGGAACATATCCTGCGTCGCCCGAGAGTACTGCACGGCATGGACAAAGTGGATCTGAAAGTCCCGCGCGTCAAAAAGGACATCTTCGAAAGGTCCCCACTCTGGCGAGGCCTGCCACTCTGGAACAGACTGGAAGCTGCAACACAGACCTTGGAAGACCCAAGCAGGTTCCTAGACTCCCTGAAGAAACTACCAGACGCCCCGCTCATGATCTGACTCATACCACTGTAGTTCATCTTTCTAGGTTGAACCACCATACCTTGAGCAAAATCACTGACTTTACATGTCATACCATTAACTCTCGTGCTCATCTATTACATACGCTAGATTTATTATGAATATAAAATGAACACTGAGACTGTCACTCGAACATTGACTCCTGCTATTCATAAAGCAACCTCATCTCTTTGGAGTAGTAGCTTTTATTACTTCTTGGCATTTATTTGAAAATCGTCCTCTGTATACTACGAAATTAATGCCAATAAAAATTAACCAACAACAACAACAACAACAACAACAAAACCTCTACCTTACCCTGGCCTCTCGCTCTAGCTCACTCACTCACTCACCCACTCTATCCCTCGCACTTACTCACTCACTAACTTACTCACTCACTCACTCATTCACTCACTCACTCACTCATTCACTCACTTTCTCTCTCTCCCCCACTATGTGTGTGAGGGAGATGAACATAGCGATTAGATAGTGACCACCAATACTACCATCTAGGCCTCACCATGCAGTGAACCTTAATGCGATCTGCTCCCAGCGAGAACAGCTCAGACACTGACAGACACAATGTCCGTATATATATAATGTATAGGGCTGACATGCAGGCAGGCCAGTATTACACCACCCAATGTTGTAATGTGTATGCTCTACTCTATCTGTGACTGTCTGGCAATATTTGCCTATCTGGGGTGCAGTTAGTCGGACAGTGGCTGTTGGTAATGCAGGGCCATGCCGTCCCTTCAGTGTGACAACAAATTCAATGGCTGTATCGCACGATACAATACCACGGCTCTTCCCCCCTAAGGGAGTGATCATTTTTTATCAACAGGGGGGGGGGGGGGTTGGTTGGGGGGGGGCAAAAGAATGTGGACCCCTTGACCGGGGGGGTAAAAAATTTGGACCCCTCTTGGGGGGGGGGGCAAAAAAATCTAACCTGTTTACTATGCTTCAAAGGGCCCGCGCGCGCCCCGATTTCCGACCCGTAGGGGGGGGGGGTAAAAAATTTCAACCCGTTGACCGGGGGGGTGAAAAAAATTTCGGCATTCCGCGCAGAAAACCACCCCCCACCTGTTGTTAAAAAATTATCACTCCCTAATGGCGTCTGACTATGGGTTTTTCTATGTAGCATCAAATAGTGGGTTTTTGAAGGCACCGAGGGGTATTGGGAGACATTGACACCAGTATTTCTCTGACTGTGGTTATTTGAAATATTGCCACATATGAATCGGATTTCTGTAGTTCTCTGGTGTATGGGTCCTTTAGCGCACACCATCAATCTTTGTAACACTAACAGGGGCTCCAGGGCACACACTTGGTATTAAAGCACAATAGTCATCTGCGGTCTAAATATTGACCTTAGTGTGCCTTGCAATATGAATAAGGTCCCCTTTCACTGATCGTGTCTCATATTATTTTGTTGACTAAATGTAGTTTTGAAGTATCAAAGGCCTCACACGATGAGTTATATTAATCAATATTTTGCACTTATACTTATAATTATATAACATGGATATGAAATCTAAGTTCACTGTAGTACAGAAATGAAATATCACTTTTCAGTAATAATGCAACGTTTTACTACATTATGAAGCGCCTCAGAAGCAGGTCAGAAAACTTAAGTGATATCTGAGAACTGACTAGACACAGGAGCTGATGGAACAGCACTCGGGGTACAAATATCAAAAAGTGAAATATTGTATTCATTAATGTCACCTTTCTACGTGAGAATACCTTCAGATCTCTAAAGGCAGGTAAGGCATTATATTTCCTCATCAACACCTCACATGCAATATGAATTTTCTGGCAAACAACTCACATGTAATATGAATATAGGTGATCCTAATGTGTCTATGCGTCTCGACTTATTCTGGGGGAGGTGGCACCATTGACACTATATAGATCAGCACTACCGTCAACAGGAGACTTCTTCTAACGTTGGAATACTTCTGTAATCTGGACTTCACAGAGTTAGGTGAGAGCTAACGTGATGTTCTACAGCCAGTAATGGAGACGAAGTGTGTCTGGGACAGAGGGCACCTGGAGTGGCCAAACAGTGTAGAACACCGAGGAGGTGGAGAATGGGCATGAATGTCTTGCCCACTGCACTCCCCCATTTTTCTACTGTGGATCGGGAGCTGTTTGCTTGTATAAAAGCCATCTTCCACGACACCCATTAGACCATAGCTAATGGCCATCAAATTTCATGAGATGGTAATTGTTGTCATCAGTGTAAGAGTGGGTCCTGAATATACAGTAGTGGATAGTGGATAGTGTATAGTATAGGAATATTATGAATCCCAGCACATTAAGACAACCATAACAGGCATATTTACCATCACTTTTACATTGCCTCACAACTGCTTTTATGCCGTTCACGTGCAGACTAGAGAAGCCATTGGTATTTCGCACCATTATACAAGTAACCTTGGATGTACATATAGATGAGGAGGCAGCACCGCCGTGGGAGTGGTTGTCTATGGGGGCTGAGGTGCTACACGGTAGTGAAGGTAGTAATGTTATGTGACACAGCTCTAGACAGGTACTTAACAGGTCACCTCTCACATGCAAGGGTACTCACCCTTACGGCTAGACAAGCCCTGGAGTGCAGCTATGCCGTGCCATGTGTTAACGTAGTTTACTTTTTTTTCACTACCTTCGACACATTGGATTCAACATGCGACATGGGTCTTATAGTGACATAAGAAAGAACATGAATGACATGAAGTTGGGTATTTCTTAGATATTTGACAGGAAAAATGATGGATTTTTAGAGACAGAGATATGACCATTTCTTACCAATTCAACATGCAACATGAGGTCCCGCCCCGTTCACTGAAACTAGAGAAATGTGCCTGATAATCATCGGGTAAAAGATCGTTATGTTTTGGTTTATCCATTCACGCTATTACTTCAATCTAAATGTGCATGTATGTTTTTGACATTCCAATATCAAGAAAATCATCTAGTCAACAGCATCAAAAGATAACATGTAAAATGAATGGACATGAACATTCCCTGAAGTGTTGATACTTCAACATGTTTCAAAACTATAACTTATTTTGAAAGTGATTGCATAAGTAAAGCGACAAATTGCATTTTAATGGCACCAATGGCATTGCATAATATTTTAGACGAAATGAAAACGTTTTCAGTACACCCTCTAAGTCTAAACAACATTGAGAGAAAAAGAATGTCAAATATGTGTCTGTCTGTCTACATGTGACATAAGAAAGAACATAACTTAGCCATCTCATTTCTCTGAATCGACATTAAACTGACACAAGTTAAGATGCATGTTAGGACTTGCCACTGCTTCAATGTCATAACACTGGGGTCCAATCTTGATATTGAGCTGCCACGTAAAAGTGTATGCACTATTCATTTTCACCAACACAGCATGTGAACATGAGCATTTAGATGCCTTGAGTAACATATAAGAGCACATAATAGTTATCTATTCTGTGTAAGACTTTGCACAAAGTCCCAACAGTTTATTCTACATGACTGGTATTATTTAGTAATCGGAACTTTTGTGAGTCTAAAGAATCCATTAGTGCAGTAACACAGAACATCCACTAAAGTTGTAGAAATTCCCAGCAACATAACGATGCCCCTTACATGTAGGAAATGAAAGTAATAAATGGATAGAACCTCAAATTCTACTACTTTGTTCAAATAATACTTTACTTTAATCAAAGACTTCCAAACTAACAATGCAATTGTTACCAGTAGGCCCTTTCCCCAGAGATTTGAAGCCATTGGTTTATAGAGATTCTGCCTGATGTCGTTACCATCCTCTGGCACAATTGATGCTGCACCTTTACAATCGTAGTATGAATCATTTATCTTTGTTAAATAACTTAGCCATCTCATTTCTCTGAAGTGACTGCATCATTTTGAACTGAGTTGATTGTAACTTGGAGAACAGTTGATTTATCTTATGTTCCAAGTGCAATAATGTAGTGAGAGACAAACAGGAATGACTACGCTAATACTAATGATGCTAGTACACTGTACACTGATAATATTTATGCTTAAAACCTCGGTTAGTGGTGACTAACCTAGTAAGTCATTTTTTGCTCCTAGAGAACCTAGAGAATATCAGTGTAGACTTTAACTAAACTACTAGTATGACCTAAAGATATTACATACATGTATATATATAGTGTAGCACCAGCTGTACTGAAATATGCATTTGTATCTCCTATGAAGCTGTCTGCCTATCATGGAGTAAATCATAAATGCTATTTTGTTACTTATTAATAAGCATTAGACTCATTCAGCTTATACCTGACAATACAATTGATAAAGATATATAATGATGAACCCGGTTAGTAGCTCTTTGTAAATTTTGTCAACATTATTCATGCTTCTGCATTGTGAAATTTCCCTATACTATAGGAAGTCCTCATATACTATATCAACTATTATATATATTTAAGTCCACATAGCTAGTCCACAGTGAGTATCATTGCGCACTGCATTGTAGTGCACTGCAGCAAAGCTTATTGTGATTTCATGAAGTGGGCAACTATGGGGTCTCACTGTTCTTCTGTCTTGTGCATGAGGAGATACATATGATATGAAGTCACTTACATATATAGTGTCTTCCATATTTCATGTATCTTCTATCTCATTTTGCATATATCCTACTTGTATATCTGCCTTACTGTCCTTTATTTTTACAATAGTGCACTTATGCTTGAATACAACCTTATGTAGCATAAGCATACATTCCCTGCTTTTCTTTTCAATAAGGCAAAGTAAACATGCATTTCTGTGGGAGTGAATATGTATGCTAATTCTTTGAATCAAACATAGTTCCCTGTATCCCTGTATGTTACGCCATAGTAAAGGTAAATTTTCAATTCGACAAGGCAAAGTATGTTTCCTCTTGTTTTCACCCTACTGCTTATTTCTGCATTATCCTTCCCCCCTCAACCCTGTCTCCAAAATGTCCCAATCGATCTGTCTAACAACCGTCTAAAACTCCTTCTTTTTTTTCATGTTAGAATGTCCATGTACTGATGCACAACTATAATATGTTGGCCAGCCAAACTTATTCAAATTCATCCATACATTTGTGATACCACACCACACCCTCTCTGCTGGGCCCTTACGCACTGTCTATATGCATTGCTTTTAGCATGCATCCCTACTACTTCATAATCCTTGAAAGGTCTGGTTACTAGGAAAGAGGCATCAAGTAGCAGAGTAATGTTTGATGTTTCTGCTAGGCTCCACCAGAGGCCATGACACTAGGAGAAGATGCTCGAGGGAGGGGGAGGGGGCTCATTTCCTGAGGCATTGAGGGCAGAGGTCTGTGTGTTTATGAACCTAGCTGGACACTTCCTAGGCTGTGATACCAGCTAATAGGTGGGTATCTGGTATCATGAATGTCTAGTGTGTTTTTAATAAAGGAACTTTCATGGTACAATCACATGGCAGTGTGTACACAATATCCAGCATTTTAGAGGACTTGCAGCTGCCAACATGACTATTGGGAGTCTCGTTAATATCTCATTGAGTCTACGCATCCACATCATTACCCGGTTACTATTAATAGTATTAGCCATAACCAAAATTACAAGATTACTTGGTTAGGTGGGGGTTTCTGGGTGTAAAGTATTGAGAATCCTATGTTGGCATTCATTTTTGGGAGATTATGTGTACCGAGGTGCTATTGTATGATAGCTCTGACAAAATGCATTCATATCATACTTAACAGATGACAGTTATTAATTCTAATTTTCCAAACATTTAGGTTGGATACTACAAAATTGGAGATTCATGCATTCCAATCAGTCTGTAATGCACAATGTATAGGATAAAGAATTCTTCAGCCTTGGAAAAACTAGCTTCATTCCATTCCAAAAAGAATGAAGTATCAAAAAAAAAGGAAGAACAAAAAATTGGGTTTTCTCAGATGAGCCGCCTTAAGAGTAGTATCTCTGTGTCCCTTTTTCCCCTTTTGAATTTGGCTCTGAATGAGACAAGAACCCCTGCAGCTAATGTGTAGAACCTGCTGTAAGTTTACTGGACCTCGGGGGAGGACCTACAGTATTCTGGGCAGTGACCACTAGCCATAAAGCACCTGCAGGTCAATAAGCATCCTTTGCATTAGAACCAGGGCTCCATCTGCTGACGTTATTACCCTGGTGGTGGTGTAAGACCCAGTGCAATTCTCACACATCCCACACAGATAGCATCGTGACAAGCCTACTGAGTAGGTTTACTTTAGAACATGAAAATTCAAATGGTTTCCATTTGCAAGAAAGGACAACTATCTTATCAGAGAAATTGAAAGAATACTGGTTTAGAGAATAACCTGATAGTGGTTAAATGATTAGAGATCTTAATTCTTTGTATCATCAGTAGATGGGAAAATGGGCTCTACAGTGTTAAGCCAAAGACCCTGAAGTGAAATCCATTACAATGGACCTGTTGGCTTCTTGGTTCTTGTTTAATCAGTCTATACAGGAAACTGTGTAAATGTTTCTTTAAAAGAACAACAAATTAGCAAGTAATCATTGGACCTACCATTATCTGAATTCAGTTTTAAACGCCATTCTAGGACAGGTTTCTATTCATAGAGAAACCAAAAGTTCGGGAATATTCTTGTTAACCACTGTCTAAATACATGTTGTTGTTTTTTCGTGTGCGCATAGACATACTAATATAATTTACCCATTTTCGGGAATGACATATCAATAGATGACACTGCCGATACACCTTAGGACAGAAGGATAACTTCTTTATGAGCCTTCCAAAATAAAAGAATGTGGCTCAGTAGAGGCAAAAATAACATGAGGAATATATGCATGGCTGAAAGTAGGTGTTTGGGAATGGTGACGTCAATGGCTGCAGGAGAGAAACCCGCTGTTTTATCCTCTAATAGCAGACGATTAACTATAAGAATGTCTGAACCTTGATAACCATTACCAAGACAATCGATAGAAGCCCTAATGAAAATAGGATGGTGTTTTCTTTCACAGGTGAAACTCATAATGCCCCTCCAGTAACTGTCAGAGCTAAGCGAGGTCAGACACTCTGGGCCCTTATAGAAGATGTGGGGTTTTAATTACATCTGAGAATCACATCTGAGACATAACCGGTGTTGTTGTATCTAATCCTGATGATGGGACACTTGCTTTTATTCGAAAAGACAAACAGTAATCGGGTTTTCCATGTCTGTTATAATCCATAGGTCAGACAACATTAAATTTTGTGGTGGTGCATAAGTTGCTGATTGTCCAGTCAATTAGACCATACTAATTTTCTGGTACTGTGCATGGTTCTGGGGTGTACCATTTAATTGGTACATTTGGTGTAATCATTAGACCATGACCATCAGCCCATGGGTAGGCATGCAGCCCCCTCTGTACCTTATCTGTGATCACAGACCAATGGGCACTATCTATACCAACACAGAGGGTATGGGTTGGGGAGAATATTCCACTTTTTCTCATGATTTTCCCCCATTTGTCACCTTACCATCCTATCAGTGGGTAAAAGCAAAATGTAGAAGGAAAGATCAGTGCATAGGCTACTACTCTGTATGTTTATTTTTATCAGCAAATGTAAGGGAAAATTTGGAAATTAATTTTGCTGGGTCTCTACTGGAGTATTTTATGAATGTGGCATGTTCTATGCATAATATCTAAATGAGAATAAATGATTGTAGTTTGAGAATCGGCCAGTGTATAGATTGAAATGTCCTCCTTCAAATGGTACCAAGCAAGCTATATAGAACATTGAGACTATAAGATAAACCTTAATTGAATGCTAAGATATACTGATACTGGTGGGAAGGTCATTATTATGGTACGGCCTAGATGGTGAGCACAGGTACAGCTCATTTAGGGCGTACTAGAGTATCATTTCCATGGTCAATCACCAGGTGCTCATGCTCTTAAGGCAGTATGACAATAGCACTAGAGACATATATATGATAAATCTCAGGCCTAATTTCAGACTCAATCACCCAAATGTGCAAAAAGCAATACCTTGTGGCAGTGTGTATTACCAATGAAAGGCATCCCAGTCATTAAACTGCACAACAAAACTACAAAGCTGCACTGTTATCCTTTTACAGAAGGGATGTCATAGTTTGTGTGTAAATTCAGACAACCGTCAGATAAAAGGGCATAAAAGGATGAACTGTGCCATAAGTCGGATTCAGGTATTGCATGACCACAGCTTCCCTGTTTTATTGGTGACAAAGCCATCAATATGCTGCAAAAGTAAGACAAAATGCGGATAGGAAAACTAAATGAGATGGACTAAATTCTCAATGTTGTAGCCTAGCAATGCCAGGAATATGCATTAATATAAATAGCCTCTCAGCCGTACCTTTCAATATGTTAATTTTTAAAAAGATTTCGCACTGCTCATACAATATTTTTATTAAATATATATCAATATAAATTGAACGTGGCAACAGGTCTATATAAGCCATTGATGCAATGTTAAGCTTTTGACGCACATTCTCCTTCATGCAGCCCGGTCCTACCAGACTGTCTATGGTCACCCCAAGCCCAATAAACTACTTCACAGATGGGATGAGCAGAGCCTCACACCCCCTAAATCCACTCTTTTCACACTTTGGTGGACCCCATATCTAGCATTTGCTCTTCAGAGGGTACTTCATTGGTGAAAGCAGGTGCTTCATATTGCTCCCTTCTAGGTCTTGTCTATTCATGGGGATTCTAGGCGCTTCCCTGCATGAACCAAATAGGTTAGCCATTTCCTACACACAATTGGTGATTTTCCCTTTGGCAGTAGCAGCACTGGCTTCCGTTGGGAAAGGTAATGCAAGGGCATCATCTAACCATGAATATTTCAGGCATCTATCAACAAAATCGGACAGAAATTGTGCATGTTGTTAAGGCTGGGGGATGTGTGTAGGATAATTGCTCTTTAAAATGCATGAAGCAGGAGCATCCAGATTAGACAGCAGTTTGTGATAAAGCTAGAATTCCAACAAAGCCATGAACAACACATTCTCATAGTGAAAAAAGTTTGAACCCATTATTTGATTTCTTTTCTTTTTAACATGGCCAAATTAACATCCCATTAATTAGCATTATTCATCTGCACCGTCATACTATGGTATGGCAAATAACTACTAATCGATTTTCGGAATGGAATAGTCAAGCATGCAAAGTAAACACTGTTGGGAAGCATATTAAAGAACTTATGATGGCATACAGAGATAATCTAGAATATCATATTGGTGAACTGTTTTCTAAGTTGAAGGTCATAGACCTGATTGCAGGACCCAATAACTTGTGTTAGATATAAGGCTCCTGTAGATCAGGATACTTCACTAAATCTTTCAGACAGATCACAGGTAGTTTGTCTGCAGTTACTGGGACATTGATGTGTAAAATGGGCGTCTCTTAGTGCTTGATGCAACATCAGTATTTCTGCAAAATTGTTGGATTATTGCTTTAAAAAAGTGGCAGTACCCACCACTATACTATGCCAACTGGACCAGTGTCTGTGTGCTAGAAAATGAACCCTGATATAGCTATGGTTCTTGTTCAAAATAGTTTGTATAGTGTTGGGATAATGTCATGACCTTGTGTTTCTTGTTCAATGACATGTGATAGAGTTACTTGGGTTCATGATTCATTCACCTTCAGGCTGAACCACTAGGTCGCTGCACCCAATGTCTCCAGTGTGTAACCTTATATTTGGTTCCTTTCATTTCGTTTACCAAAGGAAGAGAAAGGGGAGATTCTGCAAACTCAATTATCATTAATTCTCTAATGACCTGGGTTGACATTTCACTAATCTCTAAGGCCTTAACATCACATGCAACCATATATCATAATAAGCAATACAAAGCGATTGTTGTTGCTCCAGCTGCATACCTCATCAAGTAACTCTCTACCTCTGTCCAGCTATATTAAGTGCTGCCATATACAGTGATTAAATCTTCCTTCAGTTCCCCCAAAGCCTTCACATGCAAGGTGCACTTCACATGCAAAGCACCACTCAGGCAATTTGTAGCAGACGCATGACTAAGGCTGACACCTCCAAGGGCCATCAGGGAGGAGGCAGGAGACAAATAGCTTCCCCACCCTCTCCGGTACACACCAACCGGCTTGCTGACACACTGGAGAAGGAGCAACTCTATCAGGTACACTTTTCAGGACCCTCTCAGACGAACATTGCTTGTCCATCATACCGAGTACATCTAGCAGGTGGCGTGAGCTGCTCTGGCTGTCATGAAGCAGGAGCATTCAAATGTTTCACCCAGCATTGGACTTTTATCCAGCAGGTTGGATGTCACAAGCAGTAAGCTGAGTGGTTGGGAAGGTTGTGGGCAGAGTGGAAATCAAATATGTTTAAACAAGAGAATGCAATAGAATTTAACTTCTGAATTAGAGTCAAATCAGAGAGTGTGTTACATTGGCTTAGATATATGTCTGAATGCATGTACGTAGTTTACACATATCTGTGCTGGTTAACGTGAACTTGTTATCAAAAACGTCAAAGACGAATTTTCAAATGTAACACTCTGGCACCAGATTAGCACTTGCCCTAAATTATACAGCACCAATCGAGACCACCCTAGTAGCAAGCCCACATGTGACCAAATCAGTTTTTGCTTGGGCAGAATTTAGTACCTATGCTTTAGTAAAACTTTTACATTGGGCAGATGGCCAGGTTCCAGTCAGGTCGCTATTAAAATGCCTAAACCAGCCAGACAAACTAGAACCCGTCCAGAGCAAGTAGGTTTTAGTGATTCATAGGGATTTCATTGACATTCGCTATATTGACATATCGCCATTATGTCAATATGCAAATGTTTTATATTGACATTTTTGAGATGTCAATATAATTATGTCAATGTATGTCAGTAGAGAAAACCGTCCATGTTCTTATAATTATCATGGTACCTGCTTGCGCCAGCATTGAGTGTACCCTTTGAGAGTATACTCTTCACTTCTAGTGAGGTAATCAGTGAGAGGAACCAAAACAACCTAGGAAAACAATGATAATGGTGTTCTAACACCATTATCATTAGGATCCCACCAGTATCTAGTATTTTAGACAGGGAAATCATACAACCAAGTCGACGATCATCATGGTTTTAGGCAAAAAGAATAGAACTTGAGTTGTATTCCCTAACACTGTGATCAGTATAACTGCTACATAAGTATTGCCCTTTCCTTTTGTCCTGTTTCTCAGCTTATTCAGGCAATAAAAGTTGTTTCATATATGTACTCTAGTTCAATCACTTTAGATTCCAAAACATCGACATATCGACAACATTATCTCAATAATCATCATCGACATTAAGTGGATGTCAATGGCATCCCTAGTGATTCGGCTCTAGTGATGTGGCCTGCGCGGTCTGGATGCAGATCAGATTTGGGCTGCCAGATGTGGTAGCAGATCATATACAAAGTGGGCTGCCCGATGTGAGCTGAGATTAGGTTTCGACAGGGCAAACTGAGGTGGTTAATTAGTAATTAATTATGGATTTATTCCTCAATAAGATAGCGGTGATTTCTTAGCAATTAATAGGTGGGGGTAAAGAAACTGCTAGGGATGACAAAAAGATTTACACCCAGGGTGGGCTGTACTATAAAATCCATATTTTCCGCAAGTGGCGCCACACTACACAGTTGGGCGACCCGGCTAGAACCCAATTTGGGCCCATGTCAGTTAGCCCACTCAGGTCCAATTTGGGAGCCAGCACTGGCCCCTGGTGTTTTAGCACTTGGTTCCTCCTCACATCCACCTGCCTACTTTTGTAAAATAGTTGCCCATCTTTCCTGTGCCTTGCTATGTTTATAAATGAATGTGCCCCTAGAGGAATTTAAACTTGACAGAAAGAAATGATTAATCCAAGAGATACCACCAGTCCTCCATTGATTTGATATCCTTGTGTATGAGCTATTTCATATGCCAACAAGTCTCACATATACATGTACTTGTTAGTGTTATTGTATGCTGCAATTGTTAGCGAGTGAATATCTGGAAGAAAGGGCCCCCCAAGCTAATTACCAGAAAGGTAGGCTGAGGGTTTTTCTTTTAGTCTCTCGCCGTCAGACCCGCCCACCCGTGTCCCCATGCGAAGCGGAGCAGGGTCTGACCCAGTGCCTTATCAGGACCGGGGACGGCGTTGGCTTAGCAGTACTGTCTCCCAGCAGATATTGGTGTATATCTTCACCATTACTAAAGATCTGATGGGTGCCGACTGGTCACGCTACACTCGCCAAGCATATACTTTGTCACAGTTAGGCTTGAAGAGTGTAGGTCAGCGCCGCTGCACCTTCCCAGTCTGTACTATATACAGATGGGGGGCCGAGTCTAGTCTTTTCTAGGCTCAGGAAACAGATTCCCATAAAGTATGATGCTATCATTGGAGAATTTCCTTCCCTTCACTATGTGTCAAAATACTTTCCCATATGTCTCATGTCCATTCTACTCCCCTTGTACTGATATAATTCAATACCCCAGCATAATAATCATTCTCCCGGAGACTGTTTTCTGGAGAGCTATCACTTCCCAGTTCCCACTTACTCATTCAAATAAAATCATTACTAAACATGTACAACCCATTGCTGAAACTTCATATTTTGTAGAATTAAACTATAGCCTTCTAATGGTATGAAAATATCTATGGTTGTTGAAGTCAATTAGTCATGATTGGGACATTACTCATGCTGAGTATTAAAGTGAGAGGAGAGAGCTGGTTGTCCGCCCCACGGCAGGCCACCCTGTATGGCCTACACAAGAGGTCTCCACTGGGCACAATAGGTATTACTATTGGAATGCAGCTGAATCAGACTGATAAACCTATTCAATAATTGAAATATTAGCAGGTTAGGGCCGGGACCATGGTGTGAGGATGTGCCAAATCAATAGTACACCCATCCCATTTGGTCTGTACCAGGATTATGGCGTATGGACAACCTTGGTCTGTACCATAATCTTGGTACACCTGGTGTGCCCACCGGACCATGACCCCTGCTCATATAGGGCGAGTTTGAGTTGTAGATTGCACCTAATAGTAGAGCAGTGGGGAGGGGGGCAAACAAAAAGCCACGTGGTTGATACTTTTATAGGGTGTACGAACCATTATCTTGTCCAGTTAAATTGATACACTGACAGGAATTATTAAACAAATAGACATATCTCTGTAAATGAGATCGACACTGTCATACAACACGTACCATGTATCATTATTAGGGGCAATTAGAATAAATTATGTTAAAATAATGTAAGGAGTTATGGTACTATGATGGTGAAACTACCCAACCACTTCGAGGCCTGTGTTTGCCCCCCCCCCCCAGTCCAGACCCTATGACGTAGAAGCAGAGGAAACTCTAACCTCTGCTATAGGTATATGGGCCAACCACAGCAGACATATTGATAAACACAATTGTGTATCCATGAGAAATAAATTACTTTTCTTGATGATTAAAAATAGGTGAGGGATTAGACTGGTTAGCTGAACAGTCAAACATTATGTACAGATATGACCATTTTTTGCAAATTCTACATGCAACATGGGGACACCCCCCACCTCCTTCAGTGAAATGTATGTCTTTGACATTCCAATGGTAAAGTCCACGAAAAGCGTCTAGTCAACAGTTTTAACATAGTATGTAAAATAAATGGCTAGGAACAGTTACTGATATGTTGATATGTTTCAAAGTAATTGATTTTTGAAGTGATTACATAAGTAGAGTGACAAATTGTATATTGAAGGGTATCGCTACCTGTTCGATGATCTAGATATTCTATTGATTTCTGCATATAACTTAGTATAATATTAGTTCAATACATTAGGAACTAGAAAAAGTAAAGAAAATGGCATGGTACAGTGCTCAATTATATGGGAAAGCCACTTGAAAAAGCTAGTTCTTAACTAAGCTAAGAGTGAATTGCACCAACATGAGCATTAAGATGCATCAATTGAGTAACAAGAAAGAACACACCATCATTTCAAAAATAGCTATCTGTTCCATGTGAGCATTTGCTCAAAGTCCCAACAGTTTATTCTCTACGACTGGTACTATTTAGTAATCGGAACTTTTGTGAGTCTAAAGAATCCATTAGTGCAGTAACACAGAACATCTACTAAAGTTGTAGAAATTCCCAGCAACATAACAATGCCCCTTACATGTTGGAAATGAAAGTAATAAATGGATAGAACCTCAAATTCTACTACTAATAATACTTTAATCAAAGACTTCCAAACTGATAATTGTTACCATTATGCCCTTCCCCCAGAGATTTAAATTCATTGGTTTGTACAGATGCTGCCTAATGTCGCTACTATCCTCCGGCACAATTGAAGCTGTACCCTTACAATTTTAGTATGAATCACTTACCGGTAGTTTTGTTAGATAACTTAGCCATCTCATTTTTCTAAAGTGACTGCATCATTTCAAACTGAGTTGACTGTAACTTCGGGAACAGTTGATTTATGTACCATTTCAAGAACCAAGTGCAGTAGTGTAGAGGAAGATGAACAGGAATGACTATGCTGATACTAATGGCACTGGTACTCCTACACTGATAATATTTATGCTTAAAACTCCGGTTACTGGTGACTACCTAGTAAATCATTTTTGGCTTTTTACATGCCCAACCAATGTTAGTCAGCTTAGTCAATACTAATGGCAGCATTGAATTGAATTTCTGAGTATCATTTTGTCATTTTGATTAGTACATTGGTCCTTTAGGCTTTAGACTGATACTCCTATGACTAACCTGGATTTGTCACTACTGACTAAGGTAACAAACTGACAGAATATCAGTGTAGAATATAACTAAAATACTAGTATGCCCTAAAGCTACTACATAGTGTAGCACCAGCTTTACTGAAATCACATCACTAGTCTGCATTGAGTATCTTTGCACACTGCATTGTAGTGCACTGCAACAAAGCTAATCGTGATTTCATGAGGTGGGCAACTATGGGGTTCCACTGCTCCTCTGTCTTGTGCATGAGGAGATTCATATGATAGGCAATTGGTTGATTTACCACATATAAGTCCTCGCCATTCCTGTCAGCTCCTTCTCTTGTTGCTTACTTTTAACTTTGGGATCTCTTTCCTTTCTGGTTTGTATTTTATCCATTCAATACAGTGACCGTGTCTCGGCTAAGGTCACTAATCGGTCTTCTAGTGCCTTACATATTTCATGTGTTTTTTTTATCTCATTTTGCACGTATCCTATGTGTATTTCTCTTATTGTTCTTTATTCTTACAATAGTGCACCTTTGTAACAAATGCTTGAAAGCAACCTGATGTAGCATAGTACAAGGTAACCTATAATAGGGTTGCTTTCATGTTGTTAAAAATGCTGCTGTTCCATATATATGCTGCTATCCCAAACATTCCCTACGTTCTATTCAATAAGGCAAACTATATTTCCTCTCTTTGTCATCTGCATGTATTTTCTCATTTTAGAATGATGTACCGTCCATATACTGATGCACATCTATAATATGTTGGCCAGCCAACCTATTTCAAATTCACCTGTATATTTGTGATACCACACCCTCTCTGTTGGGCCCAAGCTTACACACATATGCATTGCTTTTAGCATTCATCCCTATTACTTCATAATCCTCGAACGGGCTGTTGCTAGGAAAGAGGCATCAAGTAGCAAAGTAATGTTTGATGTTTCCACTAGGCTCCACCAGAGGCCATGACACTAGCAGAAGATGCTTGGGGAGGGGGTGGGCTCAGTTCCTGAGGCATTGAGGGCAGAGGTATATGTGTTTATGGACCTAGCTGGGCACTTCCTATGCTGTGATACCAGCTAATAAGTGCGTATGTTGTACCATAAATGTCTGGGTTTTTTACGAAAGGAATTTTTATGGTACAATTCCATGACAGTGTGTACACAAAATCCAGCATTTTAGAGGACTTGCAGCTGCCGACATGACTATTGGGAGTCCCGTCCACATTCAATCAAGTGTTTATCATCCTCATTAATTCTGGTTATCCGATTACAAATTGGTCCATTATTATCCGACAAAACCTTACACCATGGGATACTGGCTCAACCAACTGGCCAGCTTTTAAACAAGTGGACAGTGTTAATTGTTGGATTTGGTTGGGGTTTCTGGGAGTAAAGTATTTATAACCCTATGCTGGCATTTTCTTCCTTTTTGGGGATCACGTGTAGACAAGTGATATTGTGTGATAGCTCTGACGAAATGCATCGGAATGCATTGGAATTCATGCATCCCAATTAATGTTCTTCAGCTGGGCAGCAACTCACTTTATTCCACAGAGGCCAAAATCGTTATTGAAATGTTGTATAAAAAAAGTAAGGAAAGAACGAAAATTTGGCTTTCTTGCAGGGGCCGCTTTAAGAGTAGTATCTCTATGCCACTTTTTTCTTTTTTGAATTTGGTTCTGAATGAGACAAGAACCCCTGCAGCTAATGTGTAGAACCTGCTGTAAGTTTACTGGACCCCACAGGAGGACCTACAGTATTCTGGGCAGTGGCCACTAGCCATAAAGCACCTGGAGGTCAATAAGCATCCTTTGCCTTAGAACCAGGGCTTCATCTACTGAGGTTATTACCTTGGTGTTGGTGTAAGATCCAATGCAATTTTCACACACCCCACACAATTTTCACACACCCCACACAGAGTGCATCGTGACAAGCCTACTGAGTAGGTTTACTTTAGAAGATTAAAATAAGAAAGGTTTCCATTTGCAAGAAAGAACAACTATCTTAACAGGGAAATTGAAGGAATACTGATTTAGAGAATAACCTGATTATGATTAAATGATTGGAGATTCTTTGTATCATTAGCACTAACAGTAGGGACAATGAGTCCTAAAGTGTAAACCCTGAGACCCTTAAGTCAAATCCATTGAAATGGACCAAGGTTCTTGTTGAATCAGTCTATACGGGAAAGCGTGTAAAGGCCTCTTAAATAACAACATATCAGCAAGTCATCATTGGACCTATCATTATCTGAATTCGGGAGAAGCCATACTTTTTTGAGTTTATAAATGTATTTTATTGATTAGATGATTTTCAAAAATACAGTTACATTCAAAAAGAGACAGAGTCTCTATTCCATTGTACATAAAGCGGTACTATAATCCTTTTACAGAAGGAATGTAATATTGTATGTGTAAATTCAGACAACCAACAGATAAAGGGGCATAAAAGGATGAACTGTGCTCCAAGTCGAATTTTGGTATTACATGACCACAGGATCCCCGTTTTATTAGCGGCATCAGCATCAACATGCTGCAAAAGCCTAGCACCCCCTAAATTCACACTTTTCACACTTTGGTGAACCCCATATCTAGCATTTGCTCTTCAGAGGGTACTTCATTGGTGAAAGCAGCTGCTTCATATTGCTCCCTTCTAGGGCATGGCTGTTCATGGGGGGTCTAGGCCCTTCCATGCATGAGCCAAATAAGTTAGCCATTTTCTACACACAACTGATGATTTTCGAGGAGCAGTGCAGGCTCCTGTGGGGGAGATGGAATGCAAGGTCATAATCTAACCATGAATATTTCAGGCATCCATCAACAAAATAGGACAGAAATTGTGCATGTTGTTAGGGTGAGGGGATGTATGGAGGATAATTGCTCTTTAAAATGCATGAAGCAGGAGCATCCAGATTAGGAAGCAGTTTGTGATAAAGCTAGAATTCCAACGAAGCCATGAATAACACATTCTCAATGCGACAAAAGTTTAAACCCATAGTACAAATATATTTGCTATTTTTTAACATGGCCAATTTAGCATCCCATCAATTAGCATTATTCATCTGCACCGTCATATATGGTATGGTGGTAATTACGGTGACTATTTCAGGATGGAATAGTCAAGCAGTAAACACAATTAGGAAGCAGATTGAAGACTTATGACTTACACAGATCTAGAATATCATATTGGTGAACTGGTTGCTATGTTAAAGGTCATAGATCTGATTACCCAATGACTTATGTTAAATATAAGGCTACTGCTGATCTACATACTCTCAGACAGATCACGGTTAGTTATCCTGCATAGATGTGTAAAAGGGCCATTTTTTGCCATCCGGTTGTCTCTTGGCACACTGCAGATAATGTTGGATTATTGCCTCAGAAAATTGGGCAGCACCTACCATTATACTAGGCCAACTGTACCAGTCTATGTGTGCTAGAAAATGAACCCTAATTGATTTCCCCTTAAGGAAGCCATTGGAAAGTATGCATCTCAATAAACCTGAGTAGTTGCGGCCACATAGACACATTTATGAATCCTCCGATATAGCTATGATTCTGGTTCAAAGTAGTTTGTATAGTGTGGGGATGCCCATAGCACAAGTAAGGCACACTGCAAACCAGTGCAATACACTGCTCAAAATGTGTAGAAGTACACCTTGCAACTGCAGCCAATTGTGTGTATAATGAAAAAAACATAAAGTGACATCATCTATAACAAAGATACGAACATACATCCAGTCATATCCACATAGCAAATTGTCAAGACACTTTTACATGTCTTGATTCCAAATAACAATGATAACATATCTGGATCAACAAGGGAAAAGGGACCTCTGTGCGGAATTTTGAGTACCAATTTTGGGCACCAGGGGGCTCCATATAGCCAAATAGAACCAAAATATAGCAAAAACCTATCTATACTACTTTTTTATGTAGAATATGATAGGCCACATTAGAAGATTCCATCTTTGGTGAAAACATCCCATATTTGGGATGGAAAAGAACGTTTTTGGGCCTAAATTGGTGTTTTTGCACTTGTTGGTTGCCATGGAAACATGATTTTTATTCTAAATCAGAATTCTCTTTAAATTGACTGATAGAAGGCCCAACAAGGATTTTTATGCTGAAAACAAAATGTAAATACCATTCTTAGATCAAAAACTGTCACCAAAATGTTTGAAAAAGTTTGGATATTTGCTAATTAGCATAATTATGCTAATTAGATAGCAATAATTATCTCTAAAACATTAACTGTCCACATATGTTTACACGCATTAGGTAGAAAAGTGAATACCCAATTGGCGGAAATGAGTTTGCTGTTAATAATTAAGTTACACTCCCTGACATTGCTCTCGGGGAATACCCTTAATACGGGCATTGCATCATTTGGAAATACTCAGGGGGGATTAATCATCACTGGAGGATTGGATAACAGTCCTCAGAAAGAAAAAACTCGCTCAGATGTCTTGACTGATAAGTCTCGAGGGATCACTTTGCAAGTGCACTTCTGCTCACCCTATTCTCATCTGGTTTTGATTTCATGTCTGATTTTCTTTTGTAGATCAATAATATCATTTTTATCAGATTTTACTTTGAATTTTGCTTTAAAAAAATGCTCTTGTGTCCCATCCGTGTTTCCAGAAGTGAGCTTTCCAGACATGTTTCGATGCTATTGAAATTACTACAGCATATTTAAAACTTATCTATCAACAGATTCTGCTTGCTGTTTTCTATTTGAATATGAAGTCAAATTGATATGCATCAGGTAGTTGCTTCTTGTATAGAAATTATTTTTTCTCAATGTGACACTTTTCTACTTTTATTTACTGCCATGCAGATACATAATTGGTAAAGCGATCATGACGCATGTGATAGAGTTACATGATTCATTCAGCTTCAGGCTGAACCACTAGGTCACTACACCAAATGTTTCCAGTTGTAACCTTATATTTGGTTCCTTTCATTTCATTTACCAGAGGAAGAGAAAGGGGAGATTCTGCAAACTCAATTATCATTAATTCTCTAATGACCTGGGGTGACATTTCACTTATCACATACCACCATAGATCATAATACACAATTGTTGTCGCTTACCTGCATACCTCATCAACTAACTCTCTACCTCTGTCCAGCCATATTAAGGGCTGCTGTATACAGTAATTAAATGTTCCTTCAGTTCCACCCACCCTTCACATGCAAGGCACACTTCACATGCAAAGCACTACTCAGGCAATTTGCGGCAGACACATGACTAAGGCTGACACCTACAAGGGCCATCAGAGAGGCGGCAGGAGACGGATGGCTTTCCCACCCTCTTCAGTACACACCAACCGGCTTGCTGACACACTGGAGAAGGGGCAACTCTATCAAGTTTGCCTTTTAGAACCCTGAGCTATTCGCCTCTCAGACAGACATTGCTTGTCCATCATATCGTGTACATCTAGGTGGCGTGAGCTGCTCTTTCTGTTGCTCACTCAATCATTCAAATGTCTCACACAACATTGGACTTTTATCCAGCAGGTTGAATGTCAAAACTGGTAAGCTGAGTGGTTGAGACGGTTGTGGGAAGAGTGGAAATTAAAATATGTTTAAACAAGTGAATGTGATAGAATTTAACTTCTGAATTCATGAATAAGAGTCACATCACAGAGTGTATTACATTGGCCTAGGTTGGGAAACAACTGCACCAAGCTTTAAGGACAATATGAACTTGAAACATCTGCTAAATGTTCCGCCGGGTTCTATGTAGTTCCTTTGCTGCAATTGTGATGTTGACAATAATGGAAAAACAATGGGCTATGTATGAATGTCTATACAGATTCATCTGGCACGTAAGTTAATTAATATGAGATAGATTTAATTACCCCACTGATAATCCCACCTCTCAGCACTACTAAACAGGAAACAGCAGTCATATTGTTTTTACTGTGTGGCACTCTTGTACATTGACATTAGTGAATGGTTACTGTGAGAACAAAAGGAGATTAATTACGCAGCCACTGGAGTGTAAATAGCCCGGGGAGGTGTCTCAGCTCCAACCATACCGGGAGGAGTGGTCATAATTTGGAGTGATATGGGTTCTTTTTCCACCCCAAGGGAGTGGAGTGGTGTACTCTTCGCATAATTTACACAGGAATGGGGTAATATTTCTAGCAATGGCAATACACCTATATGGGTCAGATTTAAATCCAATGACCACACATCCCGGTGAAAACAATCTAAGACACCTCCCTGGGGTAAATAGTTACACTGCAAAATCTCTAAATGCATGTACACAGTACCCACATATCTGTGCTGGTTAACATGAACTTGCTAAACAAATTTGAAAAATGAAAAACGTCAAAGAGAAATTTCCAACTGTAACGTTCTGGTGGCAGATTGGCATTTGCCCTGGATTATACAGCACCAAAAGAGACCACCCTAGTAGCAAGCCCTGTGGGGTGTTTCACAAGGAGAAAATAGATACAATTAATTTTACATGTTTTCTAAGACCAACTTAATATCACCCAATGTTAATTTTATCTTGGTGTTTCACAAGTTTCAATTGTATCTATGGTTGTATACTGAGATACAATTGAAGATAATAATGCGGCTTGTGAAACACCAACATAAGACTAACATTTGGTAAAAGTTAGTCAACCTTAATAACCATGTAGAATTAATCTTAAATACGCTCCCCTTGTATGATGATCACATAGGATCAACATAAGTGTTGTTTAAATGTGTATAACCAGTTTATTTTCATCCTGAATAAACAGATATTTGCAGGGATTCTTGTGTGTAGTATGACACATATATTGCATGAAAAAAACGTGAAAAAATATGTAGGGAAAATATTAGCGGGCATGGTATGAGCTCTACGCTAATATGCATTGTGAAACACTTATACATTAGTTGTATCTAGATTGTAGGCCAAAGACCCTGACTTAACATCTTGGTTGTAGACCTTTGTGAAACACTTTTTATAAGCAGTATACAATTGATACAACCAAATATTGGTCTTAGTGGTTATATACAATTAACACCTCCTATAGAAACACTTATTCTACAATTAATTGTATGTCCCCCTTGTGAAACACCCCACAGACGTGACCAATTCAGTTTTTGCTGGGGCAGAACTCAGTACCTGTGTTTTAGTAAAACTGTTACATTGGGCAGATGGCTGGGTTCCAGTCAGATTGCTACTAGAATGCCTGAACCAGCCAGACAAACTAGAATCCGTCCAGAGCAAGTTGCTTTTGGTGATTTGGCTCCAGTGATGTGGCCTGCGTGGTCTGGATACAGGTCGGATTCAAAGTGGGCTGCCAGATGTGGTAGTAGATCATATACAAAGTGGGCTGCTCAATATGAACTGAGGTTGGCTTTGGACAGGGCAAACTGATGTGGTTAATTAGTATCATGTGGGATTCATTCATCAATAAGAGAGCGGTCATTTCTTAACAATAGGTGGGGGTAAAGGAACTGCTGGGGTGACAAAAAGATGTACACCCAGGGATGACTCCACTCTAAGAAAGGTGTGTTATGCTAACATGCTTTTGTGAAGCCACTTTTAACACACTTTTGTTTTGTAACACACCACACGCTACTCAAAGTGTGTTGACCTCAAAAGTGTGTTACTCTGTTACGCTACTCAAAAAATGTGTTACTCTTTAAATGCATGTTCCCACACACACATATTTTAGAGTGTGGATTCTGCGAAGAGGGACGGGTGAAAATATTGAAAAAATAAAGGCCACTCCCTAGTTATTGGATCCATTCTAAAATCCATATTTTCCCCAAGTGGCACTACGCTACAGAATTGGGCGACCCGGCTAGAACACAATCTGAGCCCAGGTCAGTTAGCCTACCCAGGACCAATTTTGGAGCCAGCTGTGGCTAGACGTGTTTCAGCTCATCTCTTGGCTCCTCCTCACATCCATCTCCATTTATCATCTACATTTTGTAAAATAACTACCCATCTTTCACCTACCTTGCTATGGTTATAATTATATGAAGGCCGTACAGCTAGTGCATCATACTATTGTAAAACATTGTATTATTACTTTTCCTAAAATTTCCTGCCCTCCACTATTTATCGAAATACTTTCCCATATCTCTCATTTTCATTCCACTCCCATTGTACTGATGTGATTCAATATTTGGTCCAAGGGTCGCCATCCCATGTACCCCATGTTCACCCACATGTTTCTGATTCCGCCTCACACCACGTGTGGTCCTTACATTACTCTCCCATTCCCCTCCATTCACACAATCTACAGGCATCAGTTTCAGCATGCTTCCCTACAGCTAGGCCTTCCTATAAAGGGTTTGTTGCTTGGAAAGAGGCATCAAGGAGCAGAGTAATGTTTGATGTTTCCGCTAGGTTCAATTCCTGAGTGCAGAGGTCTATGTCTTTATGGACACTATCTGTGATACTAATGCTGTCATATCACTCTTTGGCTGAATGTGTGGCAACATAAAAATGTTTATAAGGGGACTTCAAACATTACTAATGTTTCTTAATCAATGGAATGGGAAAAGAAAACGGCATTTATATTTCACGTATAACATAATATCATATGGACTTCTCATCGAAAGGCACTTCCTCTTTTATATCAGGAATTAATAGTATACATATTTATGTGCTGGAGCAAAGTAACGTATACCTTATATTTTTCATTGTTTCATGCTTATATAGGTGATGGTATTGTTTTATCAACACGGCAGTTGGTTCCCCTCTTGGGGGGATAAAGTAATGCACAGATTTTTAGCGTATTTTAAACTTGCATGTCACCAAACATTATAATCCTGTTCAGCCTAATCTAATTTTAACCCAGATAAGGGACACAGGAAATCACGAACCCTCATTCACCAGGATGACACCTGAGAACCCGGCCATCAGCATCCTGCATATGCAGTATTTGTGGTCTGATTACAGTAAACGGCCATCAATAATTTTCAACCACACTCACCAGGTAATGCCCCCAAGTGTTCACGGGCCAAGGGCATCATTGCTGATAGGATATTTTTAGCGTTCAGCTCTTAAATGAATGGGTACTGTTAATGACCTGGCCGGGTGGGCTCGTAGCTCATGTTTAATCACTATGGCTTTCTTTCTTGGGCCCTGTATGAAAACGAGAAGGATTTGACCTTCTCCTAATATCTTCAATTTAACTAGAGTGCTCCTATTAACTTCATAAATAATTCTCTGTGAAGTGGTGATTAACTAATTCTGCTTGCCCCAGTAAATCAGACAACCTGAAATGTCTATAGGGGGGGGGGGGTAATTATCCTAGGTTCGTCATATGTGTGTTAGTCATAATGGCAAAGTTATATTCAAAAATGACTGAGGGGTCAGTCAGTAGTGGCTAACCTAGGTTCATCATTTGTGTATTGTATTTGTATACCACTAGTTGGGGGCCACCTGTAAGATACTATGATAACCACTCCGTGGCTCCCCCTGGAAATTAAAAGACTAAGGTGGGTTGGTCAGTACTGACCAACCTGACATTAATAATTTACCTAGGTTAGTCGTATAGGGAGCCAAAAAATGACTAACTAAGTTAGGCACTTGTGACTGAGAGATTGGTCGTATAGGGAGCCTATGAATATCAGTGTGGACCACTCAACTGCTAGTGCATACTATGGGGATTGGCATTGCCATTGACAGCGTTTTCATGTGACACGTCCATAGATTGAGTTAAACCTAGTATATTTTAGAGCTAATTCCCCGTTATTGGCCTTAAAAAGTCTTTCCCAATATGCATCTAAATCATACTTCTCAATTCACATCTCTTGGTTTTCCAAATCAAATTATTTAAATCTAATCATTTGAAAAGGAAATGTGGAATCCATGCATTCCAGTAAATATGTTATGTCAAGCTGCTCTGCTGAATATGAATAAAACTGATCAACAGAATTTGTGTATCCGTGGGAAATAAACGACCTTCCTTTTTAAATAATGATTAGAAATAGTTGAGGGATTAGTCTGGTTAACTAAACAGTCAAACGTTACAGATTACTAAATTAATCAACTGATAATGTTTCATCTGAATTTATCTGAATTCCTGTTCAACACCCTGCAGCAACTTATTTGAGTCATGGCCTTCATCTTCCTGTTTCCTCTCAAAATCCAGCACTGTGCAATTCTAGACTAATTCAAAATGTCTTTGAAATAAGCCACGCATTAACATAAAACCCTATGAATGAAACATGAGTTTTAAGGAGAACCTCTCTGCCACACACTCACATACGATCCACTACAGACAGCGTTATTGCCCCCTCTTGCTTTACTTCCCCCTACTGGAGGAGCTCCAGTATTTGGGGCCATGACCACCATATATGAAGGACCTGGAGGTCAATAAGCCTCCACCCCCTGAGAACCAAGGCCTGGAGACGTTATTACCCTGGTGTTTGTATAGGGTCCAATGTAATCCTCACCCATACACACAGCCAGCATGACAGGCCTGCCTACTGACTTTAGAAGATAAACCAATAACAGTTTTAATTTAAGAGGAAATCACATGAATAGGAGAACGTGCCTTTTTGGGCTCAGTGGCTGACCAACTGATGTTTATAGTAGCTAGAATGAGATTCATGGTGTGTAATCCCTATAAAGCTTTAAAGGGTGAAAGGATTGACTTATTGTCAGTGTTTCCTACTGAATGGAATATAGGTAGTATATAATATTATGTAATATGTAACTCAACTACCAATACAGTCTTTCCCCTATGTCATGGACATGCTATTGAAAGGAAGTGACTATCAAAGGCCTGTAAGTGATAGTCATATATGGCTGCAGACATAAATGTGTCACCAGAAAATATAAATGGTCTCAAAAGTTAATGGAGGGAACAAAGTGCCCGGTGAAGGGTGAAATGCTGTCAGATTGCCACTAAACAACACACAGTATAAGCAACTTATTTTATGAGCAGCAGTAATGAGTAATAGTCTATAAGTATAGCGTGGATGTCACTGTATTTTTTGTATTGATAACCTTGAGTTGAGTTTTGAGTTTTGATTTATTCTTTTGAAGCTAATCATTTGCATTTTTTTATTGTACAATATTGCTAAATCAGTTTATGCCATGATCTTGTTGAATAAATGCATGCATACATAAAGAAATCGTCCATGTTCCGGGGTACATGTGAACTAACACAAAGATATAAGTACACCATGATATATATTATCTAGATTACCATCTTTCTATCAAAGAATCATTTGGAATGTGCACTGTTATCCGTTTGACGAGGGTTATGACAGAAAGAATAGCTCCATCTCGAACCCTCAATAGTAGTGATAATAATTGTATATCGGATCATAAAAAATGATAACACTGTGAATGATTGATGGCTGGAATATATTATTGGTTTCCAATGTTCTCTAGCCCTGAGCTTTACCCTCATAGTCTCGCAAACTAATTACCCCTCCTCAATAGATCTTATCTGAGACATCAGAGGTGTCAGTGTAATCTATCACTGTCTATGAATCCACACTAAATGTTACCAGAGTAAATAAGGGATACGTATTTTGTGTAAAACATTATTGTTCTGAACGGAAAGATCAAAGAGGGCAATTGAAAAAAAAGCTTATATGAAAACAGCAGCCTGCCCAGCTAACAAAAAAACGTTATTTTACGTCAAAATAACGTTATAAACTTTACATAACGTTATGCCATACTGAAGAGCCTTAGGAAAACGTTGACATATAACGTTATATAACGTTATAAAATGGTGTATAACGTTATTTGTTTACTTGGTGTTTCACGATGGCTACCCACTCAACAAAAAGACGTTATTTAACCCTGGAAAAAACGTCCACTGAAGGATTGAAAAACGTTCGTTTTTAACGTTTGTTTTACGTAAAAACGTTGACTCCAAATAACGTAAATAAACGTTTTATAAAACGTTTGGATGTGCAACCCCATGTTAAATAATGTTTTTCAATGATCAAAATACCATTTTTTAAGGCTCAAAATAAAGTTTTTTCTGTTGACTAGAGGGCACCAAACTAAGCTGAAAAATGAGCATACCAGCATCATATATTTTTGGTTTGATTCTTTTCTTTTTTTCATTTTGTTTAGCCATAGAGACTGTGTTCTGAGGCTGTAATACATTATGTAGTAGATTATACATACAACCATCAGTAAGATTCAAAACCATTCACTACCTTTCAGCAGTCAGGCTACACAAAGAAAAAAATGGCTGTACCTGGTCCCAGTGTTTGAAAGGTAACTGGGTCACAGGGGTGGATTGTGGGAAGTGCCACCCCGGTGACCCCTAGGTGGGAAACCAGGAACCAACTGCAGCGTCTGAGTAGCAGACCACTGCAGGAGTATAGTAGTAGACATACACTGATAGTTATACAGTTATAATAACAACATAATTATAACCCCCAGAAAGGTTATATAACATTCTAGATGGCAACGTTTGTAATATGAACTATATAGAAACGTTTAAACAACGTTTTTAAAGAAACGTTTTCCTGCAAACCCTGTAGAAACGTTTGCAAATGTTAAATAACGTTTTTTGTTGAGTGGGTATCTTGGTATCAATTAACAAGATTCAGACATACATAATAAACCCTATATTATTAGAAGAGAAAGCAACAGGTATATAGCTTGCACTTTCGCCCAGTATCTGTACTTCACATATAAAACATTATATCTTACATACCAGGTACGTACACGTTCATATTTACACAGCCCCTTTCAAGTTCATAATGCAGTGATGAGGATTTGGTCCACTCTTCTGTAAGCCACTCCTATCAGGCTATCTATGGTGACCCAAACCTAATAAACCACTTTACAGCTGAGATGAGTAGCAGTGAATGCCGCCTAAATCTACTTCATTCACCCTTGGGATTCCCTTGGGCAATTCATTGGTGAAAGCAGATGTGTGGTGCCTCATGCTGCTCAGCCCTAAGTCTTCTCCATTCAGGAGGACTTAAGGTGCTTCCTAACATGACCCAAATAGGATTAACCATGTTCCTCAAGGTGGATGTCTCCCAGTGGAACTAGGTCTATTGGGACGTTTATTGCATATCGGACCTGTTTACAGCAGTAGGTAAAATTGTAAGAGGTGGGTTGACCAAGGATCGAGCTCACAAGCCCAGTGTGAAGGTCCTTCACTGCTCCATTTGGGCTACAACTGGTCAAATAGCATCTGAAATTTATGTGGTCCATAGAGTATATTTTGTGCAATAACTGTCGGGATATAGATGCACTAGATGTGCAAGCTACCACGATGTCCGCATAGGAAGTATTCTGATAGTCAGATCGGCTAAAATATCTAAGAATCTAAGGTTACTATCTACAGGACAGGAGTAATGAGGTTGCTTTTCTTTACCCAATATTGTAGGGTATTCATAACGATTACACCATGAGCAGGATGTTTTCTTTATGGTTGATAAACTTTAATTTGTGTAGTCCATCTCTTTTCCTGGCGGAATCCTTGATGACAATTAAATTACATAGTAATAGCAATAAGTATTGGTAATGGTAATAATGATATAATGACATGTAGGAGTAAACTCCAGATTGAATGTTCAAATATTTTGTCTATTTGTAGTACACTCCACAGTCATGTTATAGGAGGCTTAGCCGCTACAAGCTTCACTAAGCAGACGAAAACACACTTGATGAAAGGATGGGGTATTATCGTGTGAAAAGGGAAGTTGGACAAATGCCACTCCTTGGTGGAAAGGGTACAAGGAGTCAAGTACTCAGTACACTCTAAGAACAGTGTGTTGTGGGAACATGCTTAAAGACTAACACACATAGATTTGCAACACACTTTGAGATTTAACACACTTATGAATTGTAACACACTTTTTGTCAACTCACTTACCTGCTTACACACTTGTGGTCAGAGAGGTGTGTATCATATACAAAAGGGGGCAGCAGCAGTAAGGTGTCTATCATACACCTATGCTACATTCTTACAGCCATATAGTAGCTGTCGCAGTGGCTCAGTAGGCAAGTCTTTGGACTGAGAACTTAAAGATCCCTGGCTCGATTCCCAATGGGGCTCACTGTCAAATGGAAATGTTTATTTTCTAAAAAGGACCATAATATTTTTGCCCCCCCCCCCCTCAAGAAGGGTTAAATTTCTTTTTTACAGCCCCCTCCCCAACCAATCCCCTCTACTACAATGAAAGATAATAACACCTATTTAATAGGGGTTAATTTGCAATGAGATACATACAAAAACTGTATTATTTGAATCTCATTGAATGAGCAAACTCACTCAATCCATATTGTAAATAGATGGGAAGTTTTTTCTCTTCAACTATACACACATGTTCTTTGCGTAAACCAAATAACCATCACATGTAAGATCTTATTAGAAGTTCTGCAAGGCTGTAAAAGCAGCGCTTATTAATAGCTGATTAACTATTGTCTTTATAATAGATATCAAGCCCTGCAAATTATGTTATTATTAGTCAGTGCATTGGCATCCCTCAATAAGGGCGGTCTTTGTATTGTCTAAGAACCACTCCATGTCATAACATATTAATCCCCAAGGTAAGTTATATAGCTTACTGGTAAGTGGTAAGAAGTTGTGATCTTTGAGAATACTTTGTGTCTCCTCACTGTTGCGTGTTCTGGTACCTATTTGAGGGGGGAATACACCATGATTGTACAAGGAGATTTGGTGGCCTAGTGAGCAAGTCGCTGGACAAGTGTGTGAGAGGTCCTGGGTTCGATCCCCAGAGAAGACCTGGCACCAAATCTTCCCAAGTGAAACAAGTTGTCCTGACAAGAGTCGCGTCTGTAAGTGTTGGTAGACAGACTGCGGTGAACCTTCAGTGTCCTGGTCTCCCATGAGACTTGCACCGATCCGCTTCAACCCGTAGAAGCATAATACACTTGCGACTGGTAAAGAGATAGCAGATATCAGTGTTGACGAAGGTGGTCCTAGCCGGGAGGGGAAAAGGCTGCAATGGACCACTGGAGACACTGAGAAAAGGTTGTGAGAGCAGCCATCCCACGCTATCTGATGGTGGTACGGTCATGGCACATTGCGCCACAGTCACCAGTTGGTTATCAGGTGTGTCAGTTTCGCCAGGGTCAGAAGCTAGGATGTGTTCACAGTGGTTGACTAAGACTTGTTTACTGTCGATACAAACTCAGTTTTGATATAATCTTCTTTTCCCACTTTTATTGTGAGCGGTTCAATAAACACTTTTCCTAGATATAAGAAGCCTTTAAAAGTGATACACACAGTATATGCACAATATGAACATGAATAGCCCTAACAAGAAATTAAATAAATCTATACTAATTTAACTCTTAACCCATGTAGAAAGTAATCATACTTTATATTGAGAAAAAAACATTTGTCAAGGGATTCGAACCTGCATGGACAGGACTCATGTGCCAGCACCTAGACAACACAGCCACGGCACCTGACATACTCTGTGAGGTGTAGAACGGCTATTTTAATCCCCACCTCCTCAATACCATGGCTTTGTACACCAACACACTTTTTAGATTCAACACACTTTTGCCAAAAGTGTGTCGTGTGTTACCAAAAAAAAGTGTGTTAAAAGTGGCTTCAGAAAAGTGTGTTGAAAAGTGTGTAAACGTAACACACTGTTTTTAGAGTGTAGCTGGTTCACAGCCAAAAATAATTTTCTCATTTTCAGAAAATATTTCTTGTTTTAAGTAAAATAAACTTAAAACAAGTTTGTCCGTAGGATAACAAAATTTTCCTTGAAAGCATGGTTGAGTTTAATATACTTAGAGTAAGAAAAACAAACAAGAAAAACAAACAAGAAAGAAATTCTTAAATCAAGTATTTTATACTGGAATCAAGATGATATTTCCTGACACATTTCTCAAAATAAGAAAATATTTCTTACGGAATGGACCTTTTTTCTAGAAAACCCTTTTCTTAAGTAAGTTTTAATTTCTTATTCGAGTAAATAAACAAGATTGATGTTCTTGCCTGGGAAAGGGGTATGATTATTTTTAATTTTAGACTTAGAGAGAACGGATTGATGCCAGAGCATCAGAAAGAGGTTCATCAGATTAAATGCAGCTTTTTGTAGCTACAATAGAAGTTTAAGCAAAAAGACCTTTATTCAAAGTCATTTCACTTCATGTAATGGGACAGGTAATCCTTCCCTTTATCTAAATGCTATTATCAAGCAAATGGTGTCTCTTATCATTTCTCCCTATAGTTATTATAATTCATTCACTGGAACAAGGGTTCTTACATCCAATTAATCCCTAACAAATTTCCCCTTTTCCCACATATTTTTACCCTCTTCTGTTTCTTTGGGACTTAATTTAAGGCAGAAATGTATACCCTGTTTGATAGGAAAGTTGTTGAATTGCATAGTGGTGGCCTCTTGTGGCACAACATGTAACTAATGTTCTTAATTTAAGAAAATAATTCTTATTTAGTAGTCTGATCCCTATGGAACCTAACTGAACTCACATTCCACACCTATAAAATTCCCAAATAATGGAAGGAATTTGGTGAAGGCATTAAGCATGGTCATAACCATCACATAATAGAGTATACTTGCATATTTTTTGCCCTAATTGACACTTTAGACACATGGTTTCAGGTTAATTCTTAACTGAGCAGATTTTCAAGACATGGCAATCTTAAATCTAGAAATAGAACTTTCTTATTTCAGGAATATAAGATATAATCTTGTTGGGTGCACAAATGACCAGTTTTAAGAAAATTCCTAAAGAAAAATAATCTTGAATACTTGTTTCTAGAAGAATACTAGAAACATATAAGATTTTTTTTTTAGCTTCCCCTTTCTGAAAACAAGATAAATGTAAAAACTCAGAATGAGTTTATTCCTTGAATCAAGAAAATTTAATCTTGATTCTAGTATTTTCTTGGGGTAAGAAAATTATTTTTGGCTGTGTTGTGTGTTCAACTTCAAAGGGACTGGATCTAGATGAAACTATAACATGCTCCGTCCTCTACAAGAGTGTCAGAGATAAATCTCTTAAAGCTAGAGGTAGCGTTTTGGAGTTATCATTTTCCAGAGCTATATTCCTCTAGCATGCGGGTCTTTCTTGCACTTCTGGAGGATTCCTCTTCTCATACATGGAACCTTATCCTGAGATCGCTCCGGGTTCTGGGGTTGGGCACTGGTATGAGCTCCAGCTTCACAGCCTCCTTGTACATGAGCAATGGAAGTTGATATTTTCTAGTTTCACCATATCACAATCATACAGCATGGAGTTCATCAGTTCTGAAATAGACTTTGTGTTTGTGCGTGCAGATTTTGAGAGCTCTACTCTGTAGGGTGTGGAACCTTTTGGCTAATTTTTTTCTGTCGCCTTTAACTAAGAAGCTACAATAATCAAAATGTGGTACATAGTATTAATTGCTTGTACTGTCGTGTCCAAGTCCATCATGTCTCTAAGCATTGAAGATCCTTTGTCTCATCATGTCAGCAGTGGTGGATAGTTGGGTTTCCAGTTTCGGTTCACCATCGAGGATATTATACTCAGGTAGGTTGTCCAGAGGACTAGCTTGTATTGTAGTATCTCTTGTACTAGCTTCCTGCACTTTAATTTTATTGCCATACTATACAACCTGTGTTTTCTTGGCACCAATGGATTAGCCTGTCCTGTTGTAGCAGGTTCTTGGCGATGTCTATGTCTTGGTAAATCATGGTTTAAAAAAAGCATGTCATCTGCATACAGCAGCACGTCGGCCTTTCTAGTGGTGCTAATTACCCCATAACTTTACATATATTTACACATAAAATAAGCAGGTCCCCTGTGGCAGACCAAAGATTCCATTTCTGCTGACAGCTTTCACATTTTTCAGCAAAATTGACTTTTTCTGTTTTATGAATAACTGACAACCCATTTCAGGAGCATGCCATCTGGCCCAATATTGGCTAGCTTTCCAATAAGCAACGAGTGGTTGGCTACCTGAGTCAGGGTACCCGATCTTGGGTTAGGGGCCTTATGCAAGGACTCAGGAAATATCTCCTGTTTTATGTTGTTATTTAAGACACGCAGGGCATAGGGGGCTAGATACACGAATGCGTCTCTAAGGGCTCTAGCTGAGATCCTGTCTGACCCTGACGACTTATCCGGGTTTGTGTTCTTCACAAGCGCAGCATGTTCTTATGTTATATATGATTGGGATTTCTGAGGTTTGTATGTCTAGGTTGTTTCTGATGACTAGATATCTCTGCCAGTTGTTCATCTGGACGCAACCCAGAGCCTGGAGGGCTATCATCGGTATCTTAGTCCCCTATATAGTTTTCCTTTTCTCATAAAAGTCCTCCTAAAGCCTGTGTACTTCTTTTACCTTGATGATGATTCTCTTTTCTCAATAATCGTCCATGCACCACAACATGGTCAGCTGCCCTAGAATATTTGTACGTTAAGCTAGGGATGTAGCCCCTGGTTAAGCTCTTAAACAGACTTTCTTTCGATTCCGTCTTGTCTCAAGCTTCTAATGAATACTAGGTGCTGGAAAATCATTCCGTTAGATTGATCTTGGATCTCTAATTCCCATGCATGATCCTAAACAGTGATGTTTATGGTCTGGATGTCCTCCATTTGACCGCTACCTTAACAAAAAAGACACCCATCAGCAAATGCAACAGGCTGGCAGGGAACACCAAACAAACTAGGTGTCTGTGTAGCAACTGCTTCTTTATTGAACATTAGTCATGATGTAGGATCCAACCCTTCCATCCTGCAGTGTGTAGTAATTCCATTGTATGAAATCATGTAAAATTGATTTACCGACACACATTTGGCATGACAATGAAGAGGGATAAGGACAGTCAAGAGGGAGAAAGTACAGCAAGAGTACATGCTGTGTGTTTGATATAATATTAGCACCTGAACAATATCATCTAATCTTAGCACCTGAACAATATCATCTTTATATCCTAAGCCCTACTCCTAAGACTGTTTTGAAATATGAATATATAAATGTAAATATTTTTAAAGATTGTATAGAAGACATGTGGCAAACGAAGGAGGATAAGCTACCATACTAGAGAGTATGCTACTGATTATGGCTACACAGAGAGAAGAAAGATAATATTATTTATTTCGGTATATATCCTTGAAAGTAATCCCTTCTGACAATCCAGTCATACCACTCTCTGAGGTTTAGTTATTCCGATGGGATGGGCCCAGCCAATGGTAATCCCACATGTTATTGCCTTCATGTGCATGTTAGTAGGTAATTCGTAGGCTAAGACATGTCTCTATAGCCCCATTAGGTCCGATTCCAGGGTAAAGTAAACTTGACTTTCCACATTAAAACAGGCAGTGGGTGGTAGGACCAGAGCAGGGGTCATGTTACCTGGGGTTTGTACCAGTTGGCAGTGTTTGCATACGGCTTGAGGGAAGCACTTTGTTGACAGAAGGAACCCTAATCCATCACATGAATTTCTCTTTTAAGGAAGCCATTGGACAGGTGTCCTAGCTAGAGATGGTTTGCATCCAAAGTAATGTGAGCAGGCACGTATCTAGCGGTGTAGCTAGCTTCTCCATTCTCATGGAGCAAAGGTCCTTAATTCTGCTTATTTCTCAGGGTTCTATGTTTCCAATACTAGGGGTATTGTGTTTAAATTGTGGTCAATAAAGACAAATTTCAAACTTCAACTTCAACTTCAACTTCATGATCACCCACCATCTGCACCAAAGAAATGTGCAGGTATTGACGTGGTCATCAAGGAGCATGACTCACTCTCTGTAGGACAGCAATGCACTTGTAAATCGTAGTGGTAATCTTAGATGTTTGCACAGCCCTCCCGTCATACAATCCTGAGAAATAATCCCCTGCCCAGCAATATAGGAGCATTGGTATATATGCATATTTGTACTGCTTGACCTCTTTGTGTACTACGTGTGCACAATATTTTGCTATCTATCTTGCCATGACTCTGACTTATCTCCATTAGTACAGTTAGAAAACCTAGCATCGATATTCATTGTAGTCATTAATAACTGTGCCTTTAACTGATCAAACTTTAATGACACAACCCCTGAAATACAAGAATGCTCTTTATTATTACTACCGGTATTGGGACATTAAATAGAGTGTCGAGGCAGTATTATTTTTTCAAGAGTATTGTAGATGATGGTACAGCCTTCGGTTGAAAGTATGCATAGTTAATAGATAAAATACTTTAATTCGTTATGTTGCTATTCAGAAGGGAAGTTATCAAATAAAATATGAGGCGAGGTAGAACAAATCTAAAAGTGGTTTGATAAAGCAGGAACCTATGTGTCTTGCCAGTCTCCGCTGTCTTTCCCTTGAGCATAAAGGGTATACTGGTGGACGAGATTATCATAAGGCCTTACAAAAAATGCTTCTTCCATGATGTTTTTTGTCATATGCTTCTCTCACCTTTGCCCTTAATCTTAGGATTTGCTTTCCCTCCTCGTCTTCCTTCCTATTTATCACCATGCAATATGAGTATTCACTTCTGTCTCTCTTTCAATGTCCACATGGTTCCTCTGATATGTGTTCATGGTGTAGTATTGTTCTTCAGTAACACGTACATGTATATAATATTGCTGATACTGTACATGAGGATTGGGTATGTATAGATCTCTATAGAGATACTTTAGGTTCCGGTAGAAATATAGCGTCCTGAAATAAGTTGCAAGGTGTTAAGCAAAGATGCTTAGATATTGTTATCTATGTACACTGTCCATCCCCCAACCTCTTCCTATTTACACGCCTTTATCTCCTATCACTATACCGCCCCTTTTGCCCTCATCCCTTTTCCCGTGCCCCACTATCTCTGATGTTTTCCCATCTTTGATTTATTGTCTTTCCACCCATAAGCCTGCCTACAATACCCTCCATATACTGATAAGATTCAATGCACATTTAAGCCACTACCAATGGTGGTGCAATTCGTTGAAGAAAAAGTGGTCTGTTAATGTCAACCCTAATTAAAGCTTCCCCAAGGAAGAGCTTCAATAGCTGCTAATTTCTACTTCGGGGATAGATCTGTACAAATTTGCAACTGTTGCCATTCTCCGGAGAGGACCCAGAAGTGCTATTATGTGATGATTTTGCCAATATGGATTCAAATTATCATTTTTAAAACACACATTATTGGCATTCTGCATATTCATTCAATGTGTTCAACATTGTATTTAGAACAGGAAATTGTCAATGAGCGGACTTCACTCAATCTGCGATGTCAAACTGCTGGGTGCTGTGTAGAATATGAATGATTGCACAAATGCATTCCCATGTGGATTTACAACCTATTACCATTATAACCATTTTCGTGAATTAGTGTGCCTCACTAACAAAGTCATCAGACAGACTACTAGATTTTCATAAAACCAAACATGCTTTTCAAAACCATGCAGCAGTTGACATATAAAAATCACTAGAAGGCAGGCTAATTCACAGCAGATGTACATTTTAATGAATAATGAACTTGATGTAAATATAATGCTTCTGTTATTCAATGGCAAATTCTCGTCTTGGCATGATGTGCAAATGATATCAAATAATCATAACAACTATATGCTTGGCATAAAATGATGACGCATGAAAGCGGATCCTCCCCCAGACTTCAACTTTCAGCACCGACAATGTCAGACACAATCAGGGATTTGGATTCAAATCAGACTGGAATTGGCCTACACACCATAACAGGGGAAAATTTGTCAGGTAATTACTGAAAGATTTGAGCTAGACACTATTTCGGGGAAATAATTTCATTGTTTTTTCTTCTTTTTAAAATGCTGCACAGTATTGGGTTGGCTGTGGTAGAGGATGAATTCACAAATATGAAGAGAAAGTATCTTTTTGCCACAACATGTTACAGTGAATGATAATGCTGATACTGTTTATGTTCTCCTAATAGTTCTTTAACGCCCGGGACCAGCAAACCTCCAGCAGCTACAGTTCAATAAATACCAAATGTAGTTCTCCATTCACTGACTTTATTACCTGGTGTTCGTGTTCTACAACACCCTTTATGACATTATCTCTCCCATATAATATGTACCATATTATAGCTGACGCCCACATTCTACATCAGTAGTATAGTATGTATCGGAACGGGACTATAGTTAACTACTGTTTATTACTCAATCGACATGCAGCCAATCAGAGGCCTCCATTTGGTCACGTGACCCCCTCATTTGCATAATTACGTAATAGGCCACGCCCCCTCATTTGCATAATTACGTAATAGGCCACGCCCCCTTGATCACCAGCCAATCAGAGGCTTCCATTTGGTCACGTGACCCCCTCATTTGCATAATAGGCCACGCCCCCTTGATCACGTGACCCTTTCATTTGCATAATAAGCCACGCCCTCTTGATCACCAGCCAATCAGAGGTCGCCATTTGGTCACGCGACCCCCTAATTTGCATAATAGACCGCGCCCCCTTGATCACGTGACCCCTTCATTGACATGATAGACCACAACAACATCACGTGACTATCTTTGTTTGTAAACAACACCACGTGGATCTCTTTGTTTGTAAACAACACCACGTGGCTCTCTTGTTTGTAAATAAGACCTACTAAGTTTAGGCATAGGTAACAGCAGTGTTTGTAAATAACGCCTACTATGTTTTCAGTCATAGGTGTCTAGAGCAGCAGCAGCAGCAGCATCTTCAGCAGCAGCAGCAGCAGCAGCCGCGTCATAAGTGTCTAGAGCAGTAGCCACGTCATAGATGACTAGTGCAGCAGCAGCAGCAGCATCTTCAGCAGCAGCAGCAGCAGCAGCAGCATCATAGGTGTCTAGAGCAGGAGTAGCAGGAGTGTCATAGGTGTCTAGAGCAGTGGCAGCAGCAGCAGCAGCAGCATCATAGGTGTCTAGAGCAGGAGTAGCAGGAGCGTCATAGGTGTCTAGAGCAGTGGCAGCAGCAGCAGCAGCAGCATCATAGGTGTCTAGAGCAGGAGTAGCAGGAGCGTCATAGGTGTCTAGAGCAGTGGCAGCAGCAGTAGCAGCAGCGGCAGCAGCAGTAGCAGCAGCAGCATCAACAGTATCTTCAGCAAAAGCAGCAGCAGCCGCGTCATAGGTGTCTAGAGCAGCGGCAGCAGCATCTTCAGCAGCAGCAGCAGCAGTAGCAGCAGCGGCAGCAGTATCTTCAGCAGCAGCAGCGTCATAGGTGTCTAGAGCAGCAGCGTCATAGGTGTCTAGAGCATCAGCCGCAGCAGCAGCAGCATCTTCAGCAGCAGCAGCAGCGGCAGCAGCAGCCTCATCAGCAGCAGTAGCAGCAGCAGCAGCAACATCTTGAGCATCAACAGCATCTTCAGCAAAAGCAAAAGCCCGTAACTTAGCATCATGGGCATCAGTCATAGCCGTAACAGCGACACTGCGACTAGCAGAAGCAAAACAGGCTATTTTTTTAGCAGCTGTACAAGCATTAATAGCATTAGCCCTAGCAGCAGCCGCAACAGCGACACTTTTAGCAGACGTTGCAGCATCAGTAGCAGCAGCATCGGTAGCAAGAGCGGAAACAGTAGCAAAAAGATTAGCAGCACGAGCAGCAGCGGCGAGAGTAACAGCAACGTTGTTAGCAGCATTGGCAACTTCGTATGCTGCATGTGTAGCACGAACAGCGATACGAGCTTCACGTTTTGCACGAGCAGCAGCATTAGCTGCAGAAGTAGCCCTCACACTTTCCAGCCACCCGTACGAATCTTGATAAAAACCAACTTCCACCTTACGAGCTTCACGTTTTGCACGAGCAGCAGCATTAGCTGCAGAAGTAGCCCTCACACTTTCCAGCCACCCGTACGAATCTTGATAAAAACCAACCTCCACCTTGCTACTTGTTGACTCATCAGTAAACATGGACGTCTCCTCATGTGGTGTTGTCGCGGCTCTGTAGTAGTGTTGGGATTGCTCACATTCGGTAGAACGTAGAGTGATTCCTGATGACGCCATGCTGAAGGTGGTTGAAGAAGTGTGTGGGACTCATGTTTCACTCTCGCTTATGTACTAGGCTCCGAGATAAGCTTCTTAACTCAGGAGGAAAACTCTCACTAGGAAGGCGACCGGCTGTCTACCTGTGTAGGCGCGGGTTCGTTACATCTTTAATCCTGTTCGACCCTCCGAGGAAATACATGAAAAAAACAAAAGACTCGAATCCGCAGACAGTAGGAAGCTATAAGGAGCTTAACTCGTGTTTGATTTAAGCTGTCTACCACACGCACGCGCTTGTAGTCACAGCTAGAGTGGCAGACTTCTGTCCGCCCGCTGGCGCATGACAATCGACTTTAGACACCCCCTGTAGTTTGTTTTTTTGCATACACAGTTGACTAGCATCTTAAGCTCTTACTCAGCTATAAGCCCATATACATGTAACGCGCATTACTCTTCTTTATGGTAATTATCAGATCGATTTAAGGGTGGAAAGGGCTTAGGTGATGTAGATCCCTCTCTAGCTGAAAACAGGCTTAGACTATAGCATGTAGGCAGCTGGCCGCGTTAAACATCCCTGTAGTTTTTTGTATACACTCTCGATCCCCTCTCTAGGTGAAAACAAAAGCTTAGAAGATGAGGTGATCCGGCCACTGGCTGGCGCGTCACACCTGGCGTTAATCACCCCCTGTAGGCTTTGTATACGCTCTCTAGGTGAAAAACAAAAAAGCTCCCTCCACGGGCTGGCGCGTCACACCTGTCGTTAAAACGCCCCCTGGAGTCTTAGTATACACAGGTGCCCCGCCTTATCTATTCACCAGCTATAAGCCCATATACGTGTACATGCGATTTTTGATACCCTCTCTGGAATAGGGTGGGGCTCAAGGTGAAAACAAGATTAGTCCATTCGCTCTCTCAGCTATATAAAGAGCCTCAATTGTTCTTGCAACAGCACTTCACCACCGGTACACTATCAGTCACGAGGCAGATGTTTGCGGCATGGGTCATACAGGTTACCTACTAATAGCGGTTTGGGTGAGTAGATCACTTTTTTTCCCCTAAAAAACAAAAAAAAAAAACCCACTTATGACTCAGGTATGTATATGTAGCACTGTTAGTGTAAGTACACAGTAGAATCTACTGTACTATAGACTCGGCCCTCTGAAGACGGCGGAGCGCGTTAATGCGCGGGTCTGTGGCGGCGTCACTTGTTTTTTATTCTAACTAAAAAGTCAGAAGTCGATCTACGACCTATCAAAGACAAATTTGTGATAAGTTCAAACTAAATAAGAGACAGTTTGAGCGTCTCTTAGTCGCTGTCAAAGATGCGAATAACGAACGCGCTGAGGGCGGGGTTCAGGTCACGTATAGTTCCTTGCTCTTTCGTCAGATGGCGCCACAATAGGGGATTTGTACATTCCTACGATGCTCGCGAACATTTCAACGCATAATGAGCTATATAGGCAACAAAGTGTGCTTCTGAATATATTAAAATATAAAAACAATTCAATATTGTGTATTTCTGATAGAAATGAGGCAGTTTCTTTGAATACCAACTAAACTATAGCGAGATGAAAAATACCACACCATATCTAAGGCTTTATAAAAGATACATAGGCAGAAACTCTCGCCGAGTCGGTAATCTGAAAAACGAACCAACTCGTTGTGCCACAAGGGCCCCCACCCAACGGGGGCCTTTTGAGCTCAGTCATGTTGTTTCTCAACACTAGGTGTAATTAATTACGCCCATGTTGAGTAGCATCTACTAACCAACTGACAGTGTCAGTTGGTTGGCCCCTCTTTAGGGGCCACACAATAAATAAAGAATAGAGACCTAAGGGAACGTTCACAAACGTCTCCCCTTCCTACGGGGTGGGTGGGTCTTTGGGTTTAGTGACAAAACAGCGACATGTCAGCTCTCTTTTTTTTTTTTCCAAGTCTACATATTATTTATGATTAAAAAATTTTAAAAAAAAACCACGCTAATAAAGTGCGCTGATCAAAAACTGAATAGAAAAATAACCAAAAATAGGTTGGTAGCTGATCGGTCGTTGTCACACGGTGCAGAAAATTTACTGCATATCGGACCAGGGGATAGTCTGGCAGCGACCCGCCACCCCGTTCACAAGCTGTGTACAGCACCCCGTTTCTCTTTGTCCATATTGGCTAAAAAAAACAGGACATTGTTGACTTGGCTATTTTACCCGTCTGGGTCTTATTATTTAAACACCTCGTGTTGACCCTGTGGGGCAGCGGGTACATGGAATAAACGTGTCCAAGTGCACGCTATCTAACACATAACCGAAGGTTACTGAGTTATGTAATAATAGTTATGTAATAATAACTGACCTATGAGGTCGCCAGGCAGTTTGCCGTGATTATTTTGACACACTCTCAGTTACTCGTAGCACATCTAATACATAATTAGACTCAGCCTCATATAAGACAGTCTCGGCCACGCAGGCTGCATATCGGACCAGGGAGATAGTCTGGCAGTGACCCACCAGCCCGTCCACAACCTGTGTACAGCACCCCGTGTCTCTTTGTCCATATTGGCTAAAAAAAAACAAAAAAAAACAGGTCATTGTTGACTTTGGCTATTTTACCCGTCTGGGTCTTATTATTTAAATCACCTCGTCTTGACCCTGTGGGGCAGTGGGTATATGGAATAACCGTGTCCAAGTGTACTCTATCTAACACATAACCAAAGGTTACTGAGTTATGTAATAATAACCACCCTATGATCCTATGAAGGCGCCAGTCAGTTTGCCGTGATTATTTTGACATACTCTCAGTTACTCGTAGGGTATCTAATACATAGTTAGACTCAGCATCATATAAGACAGGCTCGGCCACGCCGGCTGCATATCGGACCAGGGAGATAGTCTGGCAGTGACCCACCAGCCCGTCCACAACCTGTGTACAGCACCCCGTGTCTCTTTGTCCATATTGGCTAAAAAAAAAAAAACCAAAAAAAAAAAAACAGGTCATTGTTGACTTTGGCTATTTTACCCGTCTGGGTCTTATTATTTAAATCACCTCGTCTTGACCCTGTGGGGCAGTGGGTATATGGAATAACCGTGTCCAAGTGTACTCTATCTAACACATAACCAAAGGTTACTGAGTTATGTAATAATAACCACCCTATGATCCTATGAAGACGCCAGTCAGTTTGCCGTGATTATTTTGACATACTCTCAGTTACTCGTAGGGTATCTAATACATAGTTAGACTCAGCATCATATAAGACAGGCTCGGCCGCGCCAGCCGCATATCGTACCAGAGGGATAGTCTGGCAGCAACCCGCCATCCCGTCTACAATCTGTGTACAGCAGTCTGGACCAGACCACCAACTCTGGGTATAGCATTCTGGATGCCTGTAGCAAGACTGGATCTAACCCTTTAATAGTCGCATAGCGCTTTAATGTGCAGTGCCCGTTGTCGTCATAAGTCATGAATGCGACACTCAGAGTTCCTCACCAGGGCTGCATGCATGCATACACTGGCATATCGACAAAGGGCGTAGCGCATTAAAGCACTATTGCCACCTTTAGCATTAAAGCGCTGAGGGTTTTATTTTTTTGATAGTGTAGAAACCAATATCTGTCTAATTAAACCCCTTATCAGTGCTGTTTTTTTTTTGTTTTTTTTCACATACAAAAAGAATTAGGTAATGGCGCTGCAGTACTCTGAAAAGCGGTGGCGGTGAATTTCCATTTAGATCTTGAAAAGGGGGGCGGTCAGATGTCGTCAAGGCTCTGATAAGTAGGGCAGTTAAAATCATATGATTACATTGAGCTAATTTTCTTGCTGAAAGGAATGAATAATTGTATTTGTATAAAATTCACACACACACACACACACACACACACACACACACACACACACACACCATACCACACATATGTGACTTAGGGGCTTACCTCCTTAGGGGCTTAGTTCCTTAGGGGCTTAGTACAATTTGAGGAGTTAGGGGCTTAGTACAAGTATTGCCCCCTGGGGGAACATGGACACACTATTTGTCTGTGACTTAAGGGCTTACCCATCAATGTTTGTGCTTTAGGGGGTTATATGACTTGGTTTGTAACTAAGGGGCTTAGATTACACTGTTTGTGCCTTAAGGCCTCAGGTTATACTGTTTGTGACTCAGGGGCTTATTAAATGCTGTTTGTGACTCAGGGGCTAAGAGAATACTGTTTGTGACTCAGGGGCTTAGTGAATACTGTTTGTGACTCGGGGCCTTATTAAATGCTGTTTGTGACTCAGGGGCTTATTAAATACTGTTTGTGACTCAGGGGCTTAATGAATACTGTTTGTGACTTGGGGGCTTAGTGAATACTGTTTGTGACTTGGGGGCTTAGGGAAAATTGTTTGTGACTCAGGGGCTTAGGGAATACTGTTTGTGACTGGGGGGCTTAGTGGATACTGTTTTTGACTCAGGGGCTTTATTAAATACTGTTTGTGACTTGGGGGCTTAGGGAAACTGTTTGTGAGTGGGGGGGCTTGGTGACCACTGTTTGTGACTCAGGGGCTTAGACAATACTGTTTGTGACTGAGGGGCTTAGTGAATACTGTCTGTGAGTGGGGGCTTAGTGGATACTGTTTGTGACTCAGGGCCTTAGACAATACTGTTTGTGACTTGGGGGCTTAGTGAACTATTTTTGACTGCAGAGCTGAGGTAATACTGTTTATGACTTGGGGCTTAGTGAATACTTTATTTCATCTTGGGGGTAACGGAATAATGTTTGCAACTTAGGGCCTTAGGGAATATTTACTCAGGGGCTTGGAGGAATACTGTTTGTTAATTTTAAGGTGCAATGCTATAGGGAATACAGGATACTCAGGCTGGGGGGGGGGGGTAAGCCTATTCAATGATTTTAAATGAAAAGGGCTCTTTAAAAGGGATGTGTGGTACATAGACAGAGCTGCACACTTAAGTGACTTGAGTCAGTGGTTACTTCACGAGTGGTGACTGTCCTGTTCTGCTTGACACTTTGTGTTTATTTCAGGGTATTTCAAACTAAAACAGACATGCAGCCCATGTTTGATTAATTCTATGGTGTTTGTTTACTTTACTTTTGCGATTTTTGTTTACTTCATAGTCAAAAACACTAATCCCCTAAAATACAAACTTCTACTAAGCCCCTAACTCAGACACTTATCACAGAATGTCACAACTAAAATTAAATCTCATAATTCTGATATGATCTACTTAGAAGCACTAATCCCCTAAAGTACAAACTTCTTCTAAGCCCCTAACTCCCAGACATTTATCACGGAATGTCACAACTAAAATCAAATCTCATAATTTCAAAATGAATCATAGTCAGAAACACTGATCCCCTAAAGTACAAACTTCTACTAAGCCCCTAACTCACACACATTTATCACCAGAAGTCACAACTAAAATTAAATCTCATAATTTCGAAATGAATCATAGTCAGAAACACTAATCCCCTAAAGTACAAACTTCTACTAAGCCCCTAACTCACAAACACTTAGTACCAGAAGTCACAACTAAAATTAAATCTCATAATTTCAAAATGGATCATAGATAGAAACACTAATCCCCTAAAGTACAAACTTCTACTAAGCCCCTAACTCACAAACACTTAGTACCAGAAGTCACAACTAAAATTAAATCTCATAATTTCAAAATGGATCATAGATAGAAACACTAATCCCCTAAAGTACAAACTTCTACTAAGCCCTTAAATCACATACACTTATCACGGAATGTCAACTGAAATTAAATCTCATAATTCTGAAATGATCTACTTAGAAGCACTAATCCCCTAAAGTACAAACTTCTACTAAACCCCTAACTCACATACATTTATCATGGAATGTCACAACTAAAATTAAATCTCATAATTTCAAAATGAATCATAGTCAGAAGCACTAATCCCCCAAAGTACAAACTTCTACTAAGCCCCTAACTCACAAACACTTATCAAGGAATGTCACAACTAAAGTTAAATCTCATAATTCTGAAATGATCTACTTAGAAGCACTAATCCCCTAAAGTACAAACTTCTACTAAGCCCCTAACTCACAAACACTAAGTACCAGAAGTCACAACTAAAATTAAAATTTAATCTCATAATTTCAAAATGGATCATAGATAGGAACACTAATCCCCTAAAGTACAAACTTCTACTAAGCCCCTAAATCACATTCACTTATCACGGAATCTCACAACTAAAGTTAAATCTCATAATTCTGAAATTATCTATTTAGAAGCACTAATCCCCCAAAGTACAAACTTCTACTAAGCCCTTAACTCACATACACTTATCATCGAATGTCAACTAAAATTAAATCTCATAATTCTGAAATGATCTACTTAGAAGCACTAATCCCCCAAAGTACAAACTTCTTCTAAGCCCCTAACTTACAGACATTTATCACGGAATGTCACAACTAAAATCAAATCTCATAATTTCAAAATGAATCATAGTCAGAAACACTGATCCCCTAATGTACAAACTTCTACTAAGCCCCTAACTCACAAACACTTAGTACCAGAAGTCACAACTAGAATTAAATCTCATAATTTCAAAATGGATCATAGATAGAAACACTAATCCCCTAAAGTACAAACTTCTACTAAGCCCCTAAATCACAAACACTAAGTACCAGAAGTCACAACTAAAATTAAATCTCATAATTTCAAAATGGATCATAGATAGAAACACTAATCCCCTAAAGTACAAACTTCTACTACGCCCCTAAATCACATACACTTATCACGGAATGTCAACTAAAATTAAATCTCATAATTCTGAAATGATCTACTTGGAAGCACTAATCCCCTAAAGTAAAAACTTCTACTAGGCCCCTAACTCACATGCATTTATCATGGAATGTCACAACTAAAATTAAATCTCATAATTTCAAAATGAATCATAGTCAGAAACACTGATCCCCTAAAGTACAAACTTCTACTAAGCCCCTAACTCACATACACTTATCAAGGAATGTCACAACTAAAGTTAAATCTCATAATTCTGAAATGATCTACTTAGAAGCACTAATCCCCTAAAGTACAAACTTCTACTAAGCCCCTAACTCACAAACACTAAGTACCAGAAGTCACAACTAAAATTAAAATTTAATCTCATGTTTTCAAAATGGATCATAGATAGGAACACTAATCCCCTAAAGTACAAACTTCTACTAAGCCCCTAAATCACATTCACTTATCACGGAATGTCACAACTAAAGTTAAATCTCATAATTCAGAAATTATCTATTTAGAAGCACTAATCCCCCAAAGTACAAACTTCTACTAAGCCCTTAACTCACATACAGTTATCACCGAATGTCAACTAAAATTAAATCTCATAATTCTGAAATGATCTACTTAGAAGCACTAATCCCCTAAAGTACAAACTTCTACTAAGCCCCTAACTCACATACACTTATGTAGGGGGAGTGGGGGTGATGTAGGGGGAGTGGGGTTGATGTAGGGGGAGTGGGGTTGATGTAGGGGGAGTGGGGGTGATGTAGGGGGAGTGGGGGTGATGTAGGGGGAGTGGGGTGATGTAGATGGAGTGGGGGGTGATGTAGGGGGAGTGGGGGTGATGTAGGGGGTGTGGGGGTAATGTAGGGGGAGTGGGGGTGATGTAGGGGGAGTGGGGTTGATGTAGGGGGAGTGGGAGTGATGTAGGGGGAGTGGGGGTGATGAAGGGGGAGTGGGGGTGATGTAGACAGGGTGCTATATGCTGTATACCGTTATTTGTTTACTGGGTGGGGGTGATGAGGACTCTATGTTCCTACTATCTAGGGGGTTTGGTGCCGACTGGAGGATATCTGGGGCTTTGCCAGGGTGTAGGTGCCGACTGGAGGATGTCAGGGGCTGTCTCAGGGTGTAGGTGCCGACTGGAGGATGTCAGGGACTGTCTCAGGGTGTGGATGCCGACTGGAGGATGTCAGGGGCTGTCTCAGGGTTTATGCATTATGCCACAGTGTTGTTACCCCCACTCCACCTACATCAGCCCCACTCCACCTACATCACCCCCACTCCCCCTACATCAACCCCACTCCCTCACATCACCCCCACTCCCCCTACATCACCCCACTCCCCCTACATCACCCCCACTCCCCCTACATCACTCCACACCCACTACATCACCCCACTCCCCCTACATCACCCCAACTCCCCCTACATCAACCCCACTCCCCTACATCAGCTCCAGTCGGCATCCACACCCTGAGACAGCCTCTGACATCCTCCAGTCGGCACCCACCCCCTAAGACAGCCTCTGACATCCTCCAGTCGGCACCCACCCCCTAAGACAGCCCCTGACATCCTCCAGTCGGCACCCACCCCCTGGCACATCCCCCCAGACATCCTCCAGTCGGCACCCACACCCTGAGAAAGCCCCTGACATCCTCCAGTTGGCATCCACACCCTGAGACAGCCTCTGACATCCTCCAGTCGGCACCCATCCCCTAAGACAGCCCCTGACATCCTCCAGTCGGCACCCACCCCCTGGCCCATCCCCCAGACATCCTCCAGTCGGCACCCACACCCTGAGACAGCCCCTGACATCCTCC